>CP139504.1:385368506-385968506 GCA_021014915.2 Artemisia tridentata subsp. tridentata
TCTAACAAAACTACACTTCATGTATTTTTGATTTTTACCATATAAGGCCACATTTCTCAACTTTGCTAGAAAAACATTTCCATTTTTGGCACTACTTTAATTCTCAACTTTGCTACAAGAATGGTTCATCAAACTTCCTGTTTATCACTTTTTTTTGTTCATGTCAATGTTATTGTTATAGACGATCGTTGTAATTTGCGAATAAAATTATTCAAGGATTTTTTTTTATTACCATAAGTACTTTTTTTATTTTTTATTTTTTTTTTGGTAAAGAGGATACCCTTAGTAAATTTAATTACTCCAAAAAAATAAAAAAATAAAATTAAGTACAATATGATGTGGGTAAATCCCACATCTAACCCTTTACAAAGACGGGAAACAAACGCATTAATTGTGCTTCAAACCAAACTATCATAAGAAAGACAAATCAAGCTTATGAACAACAACTATAAGGACAAGCTATAGAACTAATGTTTAAACTGACCACGAAGATTAATATTCATAGCATCACAAAGTGCCCCGCTGTTCCGGAGTTAATCCTTGAAGGTCATAAGTGTCAAATAGATCATAGTCTTCATCCTCACGTAAACTAGCATCGTATGCACCTCTACTAGTCATATATTTAGAAGTCTCGTCACAAACATATTCGACTTCATCACTATCCGAGTCTTCTCCTAGCATTTCCATAGTATAACCATGTCTACAGACCGGTGTCATATTAGTCTCCTTTTGCATAGGAAGCGGTTTTCCATCATCACCCAATAGCACAAGTTTCCCATCAAGAACTTGATTTTCTATATTATTAATCCTTTCAACAAGAGATGTAGTACATGGACTGCCAAATGAATCACTAGGTGCACTCGCATGTTTATCCATGTTCTCATTCCCATTACCAACACCTGAATCATTACGAGCCTCTCCATCCTTCACATCCACCATAAAGCTTAATGCATCAAAAGAGTTCGAAGTGGAAGGAACCGAAGTATAAGTTTTATCATTAGTTTCCTTCGGTTTCCTTGAAGCCTTAGGTACATAAGCAAACTTAGTCTTCGAACCAATTTGAACCCCACGAATAAGATGCTTTGGTGTTTTGGTGTTCTTCATAGCATCCGAGACAAAATTCCTAGGACATTCATTAAGAACATGACCAAAAACCTTACAATTTGTGCATCTTGGAGGTGTCCACTCATACTCAATATGGATAGTGTGCATAGTATACCCCTCACCATTGAATTTTAGCACCGCCACCACGAGTGAGTGTTTCAACTACACATCAGCTCTCAACTCAATCATAGCACGAGCATAGCTTGACCTACCCCAAGACTCCATGAACGTAGTGGACGTGTAAGAATCAAGCATCAAAGGGGTACCAAGTTTGGTTGAAATTGCACTCAGCCCATCTTCTGTGAATGGGGTAATAGGAATTTCATGAAGCTTAACCCAAACCGGAATACTACCCACATCCTCCTTCATAATATTCACATCTAGTGACCATTTTTTCAAAATTAATAGCACGTTGCGAATTAGCCATGTGCCATTTTTAATCATCTTGTCCATCCCATTTGTAGAATTAAACTTGAAGAAAAAGATACCTTTGGAATTTATCATCAATTTAACAAGACCGAATTTACTCCAAGTAATTTTGACATAATTCTCAACAACTGGGTAAGCCACACGCTTGCCCAAAAAGAACCCATACACTGTATCAGTAAACCGTTCATGAACAACACGAACCGACTCCATTGATACATCAATGTCTGCTCCATTGCTTGTCGGTGCAAGCAATTCACGAAAATTAGCATTTTTCCTACTCTTCTCACCATTAACCAGCTTAGCATACGAAATAGGTTCTTTAAAATTCTTATTTATATGAGATTGAGGAGTAGGTTCAACATGGTTTGCACAAGACGTATTACATGAGTTAAATGATTCCTTATTCGACATCCTACATTTATTGTAACACATTTAGAAAGAACATTACTCTCGTTGAATTGTATATTGGTCCTAATCCTATCAGCGACCTCAACAGTTCACATGCAAATTTATTATGTGTAAGTTTGCTTGGTCAGAGAGCACCCTAATGTCATTCAGTTTAGTGTTACTTCCGTGTAACAATTTGTAATTCTATAATTTATTCAAATAAAATTTACACAACTGAAAATTTATATTTTGTGTTTGTACATAATTGTTTTGTACATTGTTTCTTAAATAAGTCAAGCATTTGATAACTACATTATATTACAAACTTATATAAGTTGTAACTGTATGAATGTGCTACTTTTTCTCACACAAAATGAATGTCCATCCCGACATGCTTGGTACGTTGATGTAGTACCGGGTTTCCAGAGAGGAAAATAGCACTAACGTTATCACAATACACGAGAGTTACTTTCTGAATAGGAAATCGAAGTTCAAGAAGAAGGTTGCGAAGCCAACATGATTCAGAAACGATATTTGCAACACCTCGATATTCCGCTTCAGCACTTAAGCGTGAAACTGTGGGTTGGCGTTTAGACGACCAAGAGATCAAGTTATCACCAAGATAAACACAATACCCAGAGGTAGAACGTCTAGTATCCGGACATCCACCCCAATCGGCATCAGTATAAGAAACCAATGCAGAGACCTGAGATTTATAAAGATGTAAGTAATAGTGTAAAGTACCCTGAATGTAGCGCAAGATGCGCTTGAGAGCTGTCATATGTTCCTGTTAGCAATTAATTTATTAATTGTGAAGTGATGGTCATTTGTAACTAGAACTTATGTGTCAAATGTATTAAATAGTTTAGAATGTGGGCTAGTGGTATTAGATATGTGTGTAAGTTAAATGTATAAGTGTAATACTTACACTAGCCCACACAAAGTCCAAGTAAAAGCCCTCCAAAGCCCTTGGTGTGGGCTGTTTGCTATATCACCACACACACTCTCATTCTGAGAAGTGTCTCAAGTGTCTCATTGTATGCCTAGTAGTTCATTGTAAGAGAGTGTGTATGTGTATTTCCATTGAGTCTTTGTATTATCTCTTTTCAAGACATAATCATTCAACCATAAGTTTAACCATACGATCCACATACTACTTCTCTTCTTGTTCTATACATTGATCTTGTGAGCATCATCACTGTGTCGTGTGTTTGTGTGATAAAGAAAGGGAGTTCGATCACTACAAGTGGTATCAACGAGCAAGGCTTCAAGGTTGGACTTTATTTGTGTTGTGTTCGATTCTAAAAAACACTCATTGTAACGTTTTTCTTTAAAAACGCTACACTTTGTGTTTTTCTTGAAATCCATACGCAAATCAAAGGTTAGAACTTGTATTTTTTTTGTTTGATCGACTTGGTGTGTGAAGGTTTGCTATTCTTTCACTCGAATATAGTATTTGTGTGTTGGATCTTTTGTTTGTTCTAAGCTCCTTTGATCGACAATAATTAACAAATCTTGTACAAGATTTGTTTTTTTGGATATTTTAGTGAAAGTTTGAGGTGATTGAAGTTAGTAATAGTTGGTGAAAGTTGGCAGTGGAAAAGACTTACATGTATGGGCTTAGCATGGGCATGGCAGTGAAAAAGACACAAAATGACAAGAGTAGTTGAACTGCTGTTTATCGCAATTCACATCAGCAGACGACCTATCGCAATTCAGCTGAGTTATCGAAATTGGATTTAGACAATTTTGTCGAAATTCAAAGATTGGGTTCTATCGCAAATCAGACGGATTTTATCGCAATTCGAATTTCGATAATTTTATCGAAATTGGCTTTAGACTGTTTTATCGCAAATCAGCTTTGTCCGAGAAATTTATCCCAATTCAGATATCGGACAACTAAGCAATTGCGATATCGGACAAGTCTACTTTTCAGTTTTGGCAGATTCAGTCCTTGTCTTTTCCAGCAGCTTTTGGGAACTTTCAGAATTGACAGTTTTGGCCCTCGTACTTGTGTGAAACGATTTCAAAGTTAAATAACTTTTAAGGATTTGATTCGAACGTAATTTCGTCAACTCAAAAGTGAACTCGGTATTTTCACGCTTGTATAAGTGTGTAAAATACTTCGACAAACGGATATCTACCCTCTTGTATAAGAGTGTTAGATTTTTTTATATAAATTACCAATTTATATAAATTAGATATATTTCTATCTAAATTGACATTTTGCCATAATTTGCATAAATTTTGGTCAAATAGAAATTTCTATAGAAATTGTCATTTTATCTAAATTATAATTTACATAACCTTTGTTGAATTTGTAAACTTTTGAATTTGTCTTAATTATACTCTAATCAAATTTAGTAACTTTATTTAATTTGTTTCGTTTATCTAACTTACAACTTCAACGATCATCAACAACAAACCAAGGCTTCACAACAACAACCAAGTTTAACCTTCAACAACAACATCTCCTATTTTGTTGAAACGATCCTCAATCCCCTTTATCATATAAAATTTAAAAGATGACTACTCAACAAGACATTCATGCCGCAGGTGCAGAAAACCGTCCTCCAATGCTAGAAAAAGGTGGTTATCTTCCATGGACGAGCCGTATGCTTCGATACATGAAAACCAAACCTAATGGACAAGGTAGACTCTTGATTAACTCCATTGAAAAAGGTCCATTCAAGCCTCGTAAGATTCTAGTAACAGCTGGAAATCCAGATGCAACACCTCCCATTTTAGCAACCTACCGGGACCAAGAGGAATCGGATTATACACCGGAAGATTGGAAGCAGATTGAAGCTGATGACTTGGCAATGCATTTAATCCAACTTGGTTTACCACGTGAAATATTCTGTGCCGTAGACAGCTGTGAAACTGCATATGATATGTGGGAACGAGTTAGACGACTTTGTCATGGTACATAAATTGGTAAACAAGACATCGAAAACAAGCTTCTAATTGAATGAGAGAAGTTCACATCCACTCCGGCTGAACCAATTGAATCTTACTACACACGGTTTTGTACTCTCATGAATGAGTTGATCCGAAACAAGTTGACACTAGCTCAAATTGTTCAAAACATCAAGTTCATCAACAACCTACCAGAGGAATGGGGACGATATGTCACTATTGTCAACCAAACAAAGAACCTTCACGAGGTGAACTATGATCAGCTCTATGACTTCCTAAAGCAAAACCAGACAGAAGCAAATGAGGTCAGAAAAGAGAAGTTAGCAAAACAACATGATCCTCTTGCACTCATTGTCCAAACACCTACACCTGCAACAACAAATACACAACCCTCATCATCTTCATCCCACCACTTCATGCAACAACAATATAATCCACAAACACCGTTCTACCCACAACAACAACAATACCCGCAACATCAAGAACCCGATCTTAATGATCAAGATGAGTCCACTGCTGATTTGACTCAAGCTTTTACTTACCTAACAAAAGCATTCCAAGGACGCTACTCCACACCTACCAACAACAACCAAAGAATCTCATCGAATACTCGCAACAAGCAAATTGCACAGCCGAGTTTCAACATGGGACAGCAAGGACAGATGGTTGGGGGATATGGGAATCAGCAGGGATATGCTCCTCAATATCAGATGGGTAATCAGAATACAGGGCAGTATGTTGGTAATCAGATGGGTACAGCTGTTGGTAATCAAAGGGGTCAGAATGCTGGAAATCAGTTTGGGAATGTTGCTACTCAGGAAGCTGGGAATATGAATCAGGGTAATTTGATGAAGTGCTTCAACTGTCAGGGTGTTGTTCACATGGCTAGGAACTGTCCTGACAAGCCGAAAAAGAGGGATCCAGCTTATCTGCATAAAGCATTAATGTTGGCAAACAAGGAAACGGCTGGGTTACAGTTGAGTGCGGAAGAGAATGACTTCATGGCTCTTATGGATGATTCGGAAGATCTTGAGGACATCGATGCAAACTGCATTTTCATGGCTAATCTCCAGGAGGCTAAGTACGACACGGATTCGGAAGCACCTCCTGCTTATGACACCAATGCGGTTTCTGAGGTACAACCATATGCTACATGTCACAATAATGAAATGTTTGATATGTCACCTCAAAATGAATAGCATCCTGCGACTCCTAATCATACTTACTATACATATATGGACGAACCAAGTTGTAGCAATACAAATTTGGTAACTCCAGATATGGATCCTAATGGAGACTTCGAGTCACAGCATACTGAGAATGCTGAGGAAACACGTGCTTTATTTGAATCATTATTGCATAATTGTAGTGTTGAAATTGAGAAAGTTAAAAAGGTCAATCGCGATGTTAAGGCCGCAAATGAAAAATTGACCACTGAGCTTGAGAGTTATAAGGTTAATGCAAGAGCTTTTGATTTTAATAACAAACGACAGTCAGAACTTGAAGTTAGTTTAAGAGCTTCCGAGTTAAGAGAAAAACATTTGAAAATCAAATTTGACACTCTAGATGTTAATTTGAATGTGCAAATCAAATCTCTAAACAAGGAAATTTCTGAATTAACCAACCAGCTTTCTATACAAAAATCAACTTGTTCTAATCTTGAAAAAGAAAAGACTGAGTTGAATGAAAGGTTTTCAAAACATGAAAAGGATCTTTTTAAAGAGATCACTGACAAAAAGGAAACCATTGTAAAGTTGGAAGATTTTCTTGTAAAAACGGGTCATTCTACACAAACAATTAATTTGTTAATTAACGATCCAAACCCGGTAATACATACAATAAAGAAAATGGCTATCGGTTGTGAAAACCCTTATTATCTCAAGAAAGCTCAGAAAGAACAGAATGTGTTATATGATGCTACTGTGATAAATGATGTACATGATCCTTCTGTGGGTTATGATTCTTGTGAAACGATTGAGCTTTCCGAAAAGAGCAGAAACAAAATGCGACAAATTGACTATAATAAACTTAATGCACTTTCTGATGTTCCTCCTGTTAAAAGAGAGTCACCAATGTTTTTCAAAAGACCAGTGGCTGTCGCAAAACGAAAAGTTGTTTCAAAACATCTGTCTAACATCGAACAAATGGCATCTAAAAACACTTATGATACAAGTGCAGCTAGACTATATTTGGTTGATCTTAAACAGAGAATTGAAACACTTCAACGCATTGTGGCTTCCAAAACAAACAGTCAACAAATGGAATGGTTTTCAAGTTTTCAAACTGAACTAAAAAAGATGTTTGAAAAAGACATTAATCCACATATTGCTGCAATCTATGCGGTTGTTCAAAATGTGGAACATAATCTTTTGAAAGAGTCAGCAGAATTTGTTAAGGATCACAAATCCTTAGTGAAGGAAGCAAATGAAAACATTGAACACATCAAGGCATTGGAAAAACATAATGACAATCTCTGCTTCGAAGCTCTATCGACTGATATAATGTCCATTATTTACCAAACATATTCTGTGGAAGATGATGAAACTCTTCGAGCTGAGACTTCTCAAATTGTTGAAAAATATGAAAAGGCACTTTTTAAGATTGAAAAACAAAATGTCACATATTTTAAACAACTTGATCGGAAAACGAAAGAATGCAAGTATGACAAATTGTCGTATGAGCGCTCTTACAAAAAGATGCAAGAACAAATTGATCTTTTGAAGTCTCAGCTTGAAAGTCAAAAAGGGAAGGGTGAGGAAACTAAGGGTATAACACCATCAACCCCCTTGCCCAGTGAGAAAGAAAAAGGGAAAGCTGTTGTCCAAACATCAAATGTAATAGCGCCTGGCCTTTATAGGATTTGTCCCACTACTGCGTCTGCCTCTACATCTAAAACAGATAGGGCGATAGACAAAAGTCAAAAAGATAATCCCAAAGAGTCTAGGAATGCTACAACAACATCTAGGGACAACAACATAAATTCTAATGAGTGTGCCTTACCTTCTACAGGATTAGAAAGCACCTCTAGGAGCAGCAGACCAAAGCCTAGGAGCAATACAAGGAATAGAGTCTCGCCTGTTTCTGAGAGTGAATGCAAAGAAGTAGAAGAACACGCTAGGAATTTATCGCTTTCAAATAAGAAACATATGTCATCAGACTGTAATGTTAATAGTACTGTTTCAAGTGCATGTAATGAATCTGTTTGTTTAATGCGCCAGAAATCGTTATATGAAAATGTTTGTGATGATATTGTTTTTGATAATGTGAATGTCAATGCTATGCCTGATCAGAAAGTAGTTCCTCCACGAATTAGTGCTAGGACTAGATATCTCAATAGTCTTATTGCCATATCTAGGACAATCTCTAGTACTCTATTTCCTATGGACTATCTTATGCTTTGTGCATGGAAACCCACGGGTAGAAAGTTTACACGTAAGAATGGCAAACAAAAAGTT
This sequence comes from Artemisia tridentata subsp. tridentata, assembly GCA_021014915.2. Lineage (NCBI taxonomy): Eukaryota > Viridiplantae > Streptophyta > Magnoliopsida > Asterales > Asteraceae > Artemisia > Artemisia tridentata. Next base: position 385,376,801 of record CP139504.1, read on the forward strand.
GTTCCAATCGAACAAAATTAAACCTTCTTTGTGTGTGCTTCATTTGTTTCCCCTAACCCCATGGAACCAAATGAAATACGGTTTCCAAATGCAAGTTTTTTAAGTTCTTGGCAGGTAATCGAAATCTGTCTTTGGATCGTAGACTCGGGTTGCTCGAAGCACATGACCGGGAATTTGAAGCTGCTAATCAACTTTGTATGGCAGTTCATGGGAACTGTACGGTTTGGAAATGATCACGTTGCAGCTATTCTGGGTTATGGTGATCTCGTGTTTGGGAACTACTTAATCACTCGGGTTTACTATGTCGAAGGTTGGGATACAACTTATTTTCAGTCGGGCAGTTTTGTGATGCAGATTTAGAGGTGGCATTCAGGCGAAATACTTGCTTCATTAGGAATTTGGTTGGAAATGATCTCTTAATAGGGAATCGTGGCACCAATCTCTATGCTATCGATATCAACAAAATGGCCTCTTCATCACCAATTTGTCTCATGACTAGGGCAACCGAAACCAAGTCCTGGTTGTGGCATAGACGTTTATCCCATCTTAACTTTGACACCATTAGAAAACTTGCCAAAGACAACATCGTCAATGGTCTCCCAAAGTTAAATACACCAAAGAACACTTATGTCCATCCTGTGAGCAAGGAAAGAGCAAAAGAGCAACATATAAACCTAAACCCGTACCTAGTTCGATTGATAAGTTACATCTGTTGCATATGGACTTATGTGGCCCAATGAGAGTTGCAAGCATAAATGGGAAAAAGTATATTCTTGTGATCGTCGATGACTATTCAAGATATACACGGGTAAAGTTTCTGAGGTCTAAAGATGAAACAACAGGCATCATCATCACCTTTCTGAAGTGAATTCAAGTTCTACTTCAAGCTCCAGTAAGGATTGTAAGAACTGATAATGGCACGGAATTCACGAACCAGGAGTTAAGAATATATTTTGAAGAATCTGGTCTTACTCACCAGACATCAGCTGTTAGAACTCCACAGCAGAATGGGGTAGTTGAAAGAAAAAATCGAACTCTTGTTGAAGCCGCTCGCACAATGCTGATTTATTCTAGTGCACCATTATTCTTATGGGCTGATGCTGTTGCCACCGCCTGTTTCACTCAGAACCGATCCCTAGTCCATCCAAGATTCAATAAAACCCCGTATGAACTAGTGAACAACAGAAAACCGGATATTTCTTATCTTCATGTATTTGACGCTTTGTGCTATCCAACAAATGACAGGGAAGATCTGGGGAAGTTGAAAGCTAAGGGTGATATTGGAATCTTCATTGGTTATTCGGAAAACTCAAGGGCATTCAGGGTGTATAACCGGAGAACGAAAACGATCATGGAGACAATGAATGTGAAGTTTGATGAAATTTCACAAATGGCTTCTAAGAGACTCGCTCTAGAACCCGCGCTTAACCCGATGACTTCTGGACATATCAGTTCAGGACTCGCACCTCAAGGAGCTCAATCAACTCATAACGAACAACCCACAAATCAGGAACTGGATAATTTCTTCGAGTTTATGTATGATGAATACTATGGTGGCGCTTCGACAAATGCATCTATCCAACGTTCTGCTGCACCCGCTCAAAATTAACAACCACCACCACCACCAAATCAAGATGCATCCACAACATTCGAAACTGACGCACCAACTCCCTCCACGTCATCATAATTTACTCCAGCAACTCTAGTAATTGAAATTGTTCTACCAAGAATTGATGAGCAAGAACAAAATAATGCTGTGTTTGTTGTTCCCATTACACTTATAGAAATAACTACAAAGTTATCCTAATCGTGTACTAAGACTGATATAATGTAATGATTAATTTTACCAAATAAGTAATAACGTAAAGATAAAAACAACAAAGGTTTTTCAACTTTTAAATTCTTATTAGAAATTAATCAAAAGAATCTATTACCCAAGTGTTTTGCGGAATAAACACTTGGGGTTGAATATACAAGGTATGGTGTTCTCCTCTCTAAACTCAAGCTTTCCTTGAGTGACAACAAAAAGACCCACCGAGCTATCTCAGGGATGTGTTGTTCTTTGGAGGAGAAAAGTGGTTTTGTGAAAGTCTAAGCTTTTAATGCACAAAACTTATCCCACTTTTCTCCCCATCTATCCTATTTATACACAAGTATAAAAGAACAACCCGTGACTAAAAGTACAAAAGGAAAACCTAGTCTAGTCTGACAAAAGCACTACAGTCTTTTGTCAGTTCCAAGAATCTATTTTGGGATGGCCATAAAGAAGCTTTCCAATTGTCAGATATGACACTTCACATCCTTAAGCCATATAAGGTAAGTTTACTTTGGCGGCGATAAGACTCATCCTTATCTCCTTTAAACTTTCCCGCTCGATCCCGCCTTTCTTTCAGGCTATAGATTCAGTCTTGGTCTTCAGTCTTTAGCCATCATTCTTCATTGTTGTGAGGAGACTGAGGGGTTCAGTGAGCTCTTGTCAGTACTCACTGAACCCATCATCTTCTTCTTTGGCTTAAGTCACACTCAGGGAGTCCCGCCTTCCTGAGGAGTGAATCCTTCTTCTTGAATTCTCCTTAAGCTTCCTGAAGATGACTCACTGAGTTACTGTTCACTCAGTGACTTGAATTGTTCTCGTGATAAACACTTAGCTTAATTTGTGTTCAAATCCTGTTTAAGATAATTGGGTATTTACGAACCCAACAATCTCCCCCTATTTGGATATAAATTATGCCTAAGTGTTTTGATCTGTATGAGTGAGCTAAAGGCTTCTTCTCATACTGAATATACAATAAGACAGTTAAGGACACTGATATAACATAAACATGGACCAACATTTTATTCATATTATTACAAAGTCCTAACATCTAAACAAAATACTCAAGGTTCCTGAAGGATACCCATGAGTTCAAGTTTCGCCTTCTTTGACGTCAACACCTCTTTATCAGGTCGTTCCTTCATCATTTGATCCATCAGCCTGACAAACTCCTCATTATCAGGACTCCTGATATTAAGCGCCATCAGTTTGTAGGCAAGGAGTGTTGTCATTTCCACTTTATCAATGTCAGAGACTCTCTGAAATGCTTCCTGACCAAATTCATCCACAAAGAAGATACCATACTCAGGTTCCTTGATGACCAGGTTGGGACGGAACTTGACTCCCGGAGGAGTTATCCTGTTGCAGTGAAGTGCAACTATGTATTGTTCAGGTTCAAGAGCCACAACTTTTCTTTTCTTCCCGGTCTTCTGAGTAAGTTCAGGGATAGTCAGTCCCTGAGAAGCAAGTGCCCTCTCGTGGTCAATACCAAGACTTTTGGCCACTTTCGAGAGTTCCTCATACTTAGCACTTAGAGACTTGACAAGGGTTGGGGCATTCTTGCTTGAGGTTTTCTTCCTCAGGATGGGCATCATCATATCCCATTCTCTTAACCCATAGTCTGAAAATTTGATTGTTGGAAGATGTTCAGACTTTCTTGGCCCCCTACGAATTGTTATGCTTAAGGGTTTGGTGTTGTGAATGGTGATGTCAGTGATTGTGCCTTCATCCTTGGTTTTGGTCATGTGCCATACGTACCTCTCATATATCCTCTGCCTCCTTTCTTCCTTAAGTTTGGCTTGTTTGTTGTGTTCTTAAAGAAGTTGGGCTTGTAGCCTGATAAATTCATCTCCATGAATTTCTTTATCAGACTCCTTAATTTCCTCCTTGGCAACCTCATAAATTACAGACCTGTTGAGTTCCTGTTCTTTCTCTTGGTCCTTCCTGAGATCTTCTTGGTGTAAGATTTCAGCTAGTTGTTCATGAGTCCCATAGACCCTTCTCCCATCCTCTAAATCAACATAGAACGGTGCATCAGGATCTGCACGTTTCTCAGTTGAAGCCTTGACTAAGCGTGCTTCAGGAGGAGGGTTTGTTTCAGTCACCATGATTTTCTTCCCTTTGTCAATGGGAGGGGGTTGACTGGTGGATGTCTTAGGGATAGTCACCAAAGCAGAAGTAGGATCAGGGATCGGATCATCATTTTTCTCCCCCTCAGCAGGTGGTGGAACTTCAGTGGAAACACCTGCTGACTGAGGAGGTGGAGTAACATGAGAGGCCTGAAGAATGGATAGGATGCTGGAGACCATAGACTTGGTTTCAGAAGTCTCATTCTTCAGGGCACTTAATTCGGCAGCCATTTCCTTTTGGTGGGTGGTGAGTTCATTGACATGGGTGGTGTAGTGGGTGATCAGCTCATTATGTGTTGTTGAGAGCTGATCATAGGCTGAAGAGATTTTGATCAGGTGCTCCTTGGATACAATAATAGCCTGATGAATTGACTCCTTCTGTGTCCTTAGACCTTGAAGATCTACCCCCTGAAGGAGCTTTAGAAGCTCAGTAATGTTGGTGGAGGTGGATTCCTGAGAGGTCAAGTAGGCATCCAATCTTTTGAGTAAGATGGGATCATCTGCAAGTTGTTCTTAGACTGATTCAATAGCCTTGAGGATGTTGGAGAGTTCCTGATGCTGTCCAGTGGCTATTTCATCTACAGATTTGTTCAGATCGCCAAGTTGTTTATCAGTGAGTTTGGCGGTCTGAAGAATCTTATCCTGAGATTCTTCTACAGAGGCCCTGAAGTCAGCATAGGAGGCTGCCACTTCAGTGTGCTTATCCCATTGCTCATTCGTAAGTATATTGTAAAGACCTTCGTTGGCTTTGCGAATGAATTTGGCCACTTGCCTTTCAGAAGCCGGACGAGCATTGTCATACTTTTGCAACCACTCAGGAGTGGCTGAAGCACCTGATGATGATGATGAGGTTGTTGGGGAACTGGGTGGTTGATCCTCAGGAGGAGGAGAAGAATGTTGTTGCTCAGAGTGCCGAGGAGGGTTTAATTGACCCTCCATTTCCTCCTCAGCATCAGGGATATCATCATCACCAAAATCAATCTCCTCCTCGGACTCATCAGCTAACAAGTTTTCATAGTCAGCCAGAGAAGGAGCCTTCAGGATATCCGGCTCCCCCTCAGAAGAGGGCTCACCTTCGTTGTGGCCAGGTTCTGACTCTTTTGTCATAATAACTGGTGGGGTCTGACCAGCCTGACTAGTCATAATAACTGGGGGGTTTGCCCAGCCTGACTTTTAGGGTCAGTTCCCGAGAGAACAAAAGTGCCTGAGATGCCTGAGGTGGTTTTGGGTTCCGTATCGGCGGGTGGTTTATATCCCTCCGAGTCTTTGTCCCCCTGAGCGCCTTCATCCACTGATAGGTGTTTTCCAGTGGAATCATGAGGCACTCCTTGTGAAGATGTATGGACCCCCTTCCCATCAGGATTGGACTGTCCTTTTGGGGATTTAGGGTCCTGAACTCCCTGAGACTCTGAGTGTGATTTTTCAGAGACGTTAGCGGGATGTGAGTGGGTGTGGGTCCCCTTCTCAGTGGAGTAGTGCTGCCCCACTGAGGATATAGAACCCTGTACTCCCTCAGGCTCTGATTGTGATTTATCAGTGCCTTTATTGGGATGTGAATGGGTGGATGTTCCTGATCCCTCTAACTTGTTTATGTCAAAGGAGACATGCGGAAAGGGTTTGTCCGAGGACACTGAGGAGGATTTCTCAGTGACCTCCAGTGACGGTTGTTTTGTGGTCAGAAAGGTCTCTGTAGAGGGTGTCACAGAGGTCTAGGTCACAACATTAAGGGTGCCTGAGGCAATAGTCTCAGTGACGAGTGGTTTAGGTCTAACCACCATACTGGACTGTCCCCCTTTCTTCTTCTTCACCTTCTTGGTTGGTAAAGGTACTGGGGAGCTTGCATTTTCACCCTGAATAACTACTAACATGTAGTTGGTCAGGGCGGTGGGTTGTGCCTCAGTGATGTCACTACTAGAATTGGTCTTATGCAAGACGTCAGGTTTTGTACCTTGATCGTCAGACCTTAAGTAGTCAGAACCAAGAAGGTCCTGAAGCGCACAGGAAATGAACCTAGGATAAGAATTGTGTCTTTGCCTATGTTTCCCTGAGAGCTTGGCAACGAGGTCACGGAAGATTATACCTCCGATATCAATTTTTCTACCCTCCAAGAGACTGAACATCATCAATTGTTGTGATGAGTTCACTTGCTCAGTGGAGGATTTATTCCCTCCGAGGACTTGAATGACAAATGTCATCATGAGTCTCCAGATTGGGTGAAACCATGTCTTCACTATGGGAGCCTTTTCTAACAAGGCTTTAGGAGACAAAGTAGGACGCTTAGCGTCATGAGGCCCAAGGAATAGCATTTCTGCTTTAATTTCCTGGTCAGTAGGGTTTGCCTCAAAGGTCTGGGTGAAATTAAGACCAGTGGCCTTGAGAAAGGTATTGTAGTCCAGGGAGAGGGGTTTCTTCCCATTCATCACAGTGAATGTGATGATTGATTCTCTGGTGTCCTTAGGGCTAGTAGCCATTGCGGTACACCAGAACTCCCTGAGGTAATCATGATAAATGACTGATGGGGTTTTGGTAAAGGCCGTGGTATGGAAGCAGTTTTGTAAATACTTAACCACATCCTTGTACCCCTCATATTGTTGGGGGTAGTGGAAATTTCCAACCACATTGTTCTTGGTCATATCCACGCCCTCCATTGTGAAATTCACATTTGGGGCGAGGGTGATAGCATTAGAAGATGCCATTTTGTGTTAGGGTTTTGGTCGGAAAAATGGTCCGGGTTTCAAAATGCTAAAAAAAACACACACAATTTGTTTGATAGAGAAAAGGGCAAGAATTTTGCTTATGATTTCTAAATAAAACGTGTGTGTGTTATCTTTTGTTTGGGTTTTTATAGGGAAGTGGAGGTTGAGGGTATTTTGGGCATAAAGCGGTTATTCTCAAAATTTTGAAAGTTGTTTTATAAAACATTTAAAATCCGCATTTAATGCCACGTTTCCACTTCCCCATGTATTCGACAACTGTCATGGTGAATAGTTGTGCCGTCTGCAAAAAGTGTAATTTGCAGAGCTGATTCATCACATTTCTATTATGTGATTGGAGAGACATTTAATGCCAAGTGGGAATGTGGGGGCCTAAGATGTGTATGCCAGAAAGGTAAAAGAACATATATTCCTATATTAAATAAGAGTTCAGTTATCTACCTAGGACATTTACTAACTAAATACTTAGAGCATTTAAGTTAGCATTGAATGACATCTTGAGGGCCCTGAATGACAATTCATTCACTGAGGGGTTCAGGAAGGGTGATTCAGTGATCTTGTTCACTGACGAACACATTGAGTCAGGGACCTGAGGTTTTAAGAATTTACACTTCAGTTGGAAGGATTTAATCAGTGGACTGATTCTCGAGGATTCAATCAGTGGACTGATTCTCGATATCCAACATTCCTAATTCAGCTTTCAGTCTTGTGAAAGTTGGTTCATCCAAAGGTTTGGTGAAGATATCAGCTAGCTGATATTCAGTAGGGATGAAGTGTAATTCAATGTCACCATTCATGACATGGTCCCTGATGAAATGATATCTGATATCAATGTGTTTTGTTCTCTGATGAAGAACTGGGTTGTTGGATATTGCAATTGCACTTATGTTATCACAAAAGATGGGTACCATCTTATACTGAATGCCATAGTCACTGAGCTGACTTTTCATCCAAAGTACATTTGCACAACAGCTAGCTGCTACAACATATTCAGCTTCTGCTGAGGACATGGCAACTGATTGTTGCTTCTTGGTACTCCAACAGGCTAATTTTCCACCAAGAAATTAGCAGGAGCCTGAGGTGCTTTTCCTATCCATGTTGCAACCAGCATAGTCAGAGTCTGAGTATCCCTTGAGATCAAAGCCTGAGCACTTAGGATAGTATAATCCAAGGCTTGGGGTACCTTTCAGGTACCTGAGGATCCTTTTCATAGCAGTGAGATGAGATTCTATTGGGTCAGATTGATATCTGGCACACAAACATACTGAGAATTGGATGTCAGGTCTTGATGCAAGGAGATACATTAGTGACACAATCATTCCTCTGAATAGAGTCTGATTGACTGTTTTACCAGTGAGGTCATAACCAAGGTTGTTTGGTGGAACCATGGGAGTCTTGACTGAGGCACAGTCACTGAGATCATGCTTCTTCAGTATGCTTCTGACATACTTCTCTTGACTGATAGAGGTTCCTTTATCAGTCTGCTTGATTTGCAATCCAAGAAAGTAAGTCAGTTCTCCCATCATGCTCATTTCAAATTTCTTTGCCATCAGTTTTTCAAACTGTTTGCAAAGTTTGTAACTTGTTGAGCCAAAGATGATGTCATCAACATATACTTGAACAAGTATTACATCATCTTTTGTCTTGTAGATAAACAAGGTGTTGTCTATCTTGCCACTGACAAATTTGTTTTGGATCAGGAAGGCTGAGAGAGTTTCATACCATGCCCTGGGAGCTTGCTTTAGTCCATAAAGGGCTTTGTCAAGCTTACAGACATAGTCAGGAAACTCACAACTTTCAAATCCAGGAGGCTGTTGGACATAAACTTCTTCTTTCAGTGAGCCATTTAAGAATGCACTTTTAACATCCATTTGGTACACTTTGAAGTTCATGTAGGTTGCAAATGCAAGGAAGATCCTAATGGCTTCCATTCTTGCAACTGGTGCAAATGTTTCCTCATAGTCAATGCCTTCTTGCTGGTTGTAGCCTTTGGCAACCAGTCTGGCCTTGTTTTTGATGACTATGCCATTTTCATCAGATTTGTTTTTGAATACCCATTTCATACCAATGACTGTAACACCATCAGGACATTTGACTAAGGTCATTACCTTATTTCTGTCAAATTGTTCCAGTTCATCATGCATGGCTTGAACCCAACTAGGATGAGTAAGTGCTTCTTTGACACTTTTGGGTTCAATGGTGGAAATGAAATCCACAAATAGGCATTCATTGGCTGAGGCTGCCCTTAGTTTAGCAGCCATGCTTCTAGTTAGCATGCCTTCAGTAGGCTCTCCAATGATGTTGACAAGTTCTATGTCCTGAGATCTAGTCCAACTGTCCTGAGGTCTAGGATACTGATTGGAACTTGTGGAGGCCTGATTGGGTAGAGGTGTAGGATTAGGTTCAGACACTTGAGAATTTTCAGGATCTTGAGTGTCTGAATGGGTTGGCTGATCACTGAGATTGTTTGGTTCCTGAGCACTTTGAACAGACTGATTTAATGTATCAGTGTTTGTTTGTGCTTCAATAAACTCAGTGATGGTTGGGTAAGGGAGGTTGTGAGGGATAATGTGATAGGAGATATCAGCATTTGCTTGATACTGAGTGGAAGGATTGTTGTCAGGATCATATTCATCAGGAGGATATCTGGATGAATCATTGATTCCTATTTCTTCCACTGAGGCATTTGAGAACCTGATAGCTTCAGTGCTCTCATCAAAGGTAACATGGAATGTTTCCTCAGTTTGTTGTCTCCTTGTGTTGAACACCCTGAAGGCTTTGGCATCAAATTTCCCTAAGTGATCCTTGTGATTATGAATAAACACAGGACACCCAAAGACATGAAAGTAGCTGATGTCAGGGATTCTTCCCTTGAATAACTCATATGGAGTTTTGCTATGTCTCTTGACAATGATGGATCTGTTCTGAGTATAACAGGCAGTTTTGACTGCTTCAGTCCAAAAATGTTTGGAGAGGACTGATCCATTTAACATTGTTCTTGCAGCTTCAATGAGTGTTCTGTTTTTCCTTTCAGCCACACCATTTTGTTCAGGTGTGTAAGGTGAGGAAAAGTTTTGATGGATACCTTTCTCATCACAGAAACTTTCAAGTTCATGGTTCCTGAACTCTGTCTCATTGTCAGTCCTAATCTATTTGACTTTGATGTCATTCTGATTTTTAATGTTCCTGACAAAGGACATGATAGTTCCTGCTGCCTGACTCTTTTTGGTCAGGAAGTAAACCCAAGTGTATCTTGAGTATTCATCCGCAATGACTAGAGTATACTTCTCATGATTAATAGATCTAGGACTGATGGGCCCAAAGAGATCCATATGAAGAAGGTGTAGGCAGTTCCTGATGGAAAAGTTGGTTTTGGTTTTAAAGGATGCTCTCTTGTGTTTGCCTTTTTCACAAGCTGAGCAAGGTTTGTCCTTTGAAAACACAAGAGATGGTAAGCCAAGGACCTTGTTTTGTTTCACAAGATGATTTATGTTCTTGAAGTTCAGATGGGAGAGTCTCTTATGCCAAAGCCAGTTGAGGGTCTCAGTGGCCTTAGCAAAGAGACAAGTTCCATTCTGAGTTAGACTGGTCATGTCTAACACATAAACATCTTGCCTTCTTGGTGCAATAAGGACAACCTCCTTGTTTGCATTGAAGATGGTTCCTTGCTTATCATCAAACTGAACTATGTACTTTGCATCACATAGTTGACTGACACTGATCAGATTATACTTAAGGCCATTTACATAAGCTATCCTAGTAAAGACTATACCATTGCAGTTTACTGAACCATACCCTTCAGTGAGACATGATGAGTTATCAGCAAATACCACCTTGGGTCCTGGTTCCTTTACATATTTGTGCAGATATTCTTTCACACCAGTCATGCTCCTTGAACATCCACTATCTAGATGCCAAATTTGCTCCCTGACATGTGTCTACACAAATTGTAAACTGAATTAGTTCTTTCTAGGACCCCTCTTCTTAGAGGGCTTGGCTTTAATGGCCTGCTTAAAAGTAGATAATGATTCATGGTCAGTGGTGGAGTGGACTGAGCTCCCACAAATTTTGCATTTGATAGCAGTGGATGACTCAGTAGACTGAGAGGATGGTTTGGTCATTCCTCTTCTTGCCTGAATGACCTCCTCATGTCCTGAGGTGTCATGAGTGGGATCACCACATAAGTCACAACATGTGTCCATTAGGCAATCCTCAGGGAGGTGGTCATTAAATCCACAATGAGGGCAAGGTTCAAAAAGGCTTTGCCTTTTGTTTCATTTTCTGCTTTGAATCAGATGGATACTTATGAGCAATTGCTTTAAAGTTTGCCATCTTTGATGAGGCTGTGTATGATTAATGATCAGATGTTCTGTGATATTCCTTTTTGCATATCATGCAATAAAGGATTCTATAGCAATCATCAGTGGAATGATTGGTAAAGTGACACAGCTCACATTTCAGCAGAGGTTTGGTGGGCTTTGGTTTTGGTTTGGAACTTGTGGAAGCTGATTTTGCTTCCTTAATCTTAGATTTAGGAGTTTTCTCAGAAGATTCTATCTTCTCACTCAGCTTCCTGACAAGCTCAGCCAACTGATCAATTTTTGAGTCAGGGCTTTCTGTTTTAACTTCAGAAGGGACTGAAGTTGATGAGTCATCAGTATTTACTGAGACCTCAGGGGTTTGTCTTTTCAGGATTGTTTTTCCCAGTCCTGATTTCTCCTTTGGAGAATGTTCAGAATAGACCAATGGTGTGAGGTCTGAGCTTGGAGAAGCTCCCTGAAGGACTTTCAGTGGTGGGAGAAGTGCAACTGATTCTGATTCTGACTCAGTGATTGACTCAATACTACTGGGTTGATCAGTGAGTCCTAGCATACTTTTCAGAGCCTAACTTTCAGGAAGCAAGATTTTCCCAGTCTCAAAGTTGGGTAACTTACTGACTGGGTTGTCCCTGACAATCCAGTCATTTGACTTGGGTTTCATCTCTTGCTCAAAAGATAAGCCAGCTGGAATAAAAGCCTTTTCTTTGTCAGTCTCACTGGGGGTGTCAGTGAGTTGGTCTCCTCCTATGATTTTCTTATTTTCACTAGGAATTAGACTGATAGATTCATAGACTCTTGGGTTCTTTTTAGTCCAGCTTTCTATGACAGCCTTTTCTTTGTTAAGTTCATTTTGAAGGGCTTGATTCTTTTTCAAAATCTCAGTGTTTTGTAGTGTGACAACTTCTAACTTGGTTTGTTTAAGTACAAGTAATTCATCTCTACATTTATTCAATTCTAACACAAGATTATTATATTTTGAAAGCAAATTCAGCCTTTGTTCTTCTACAAACTTAAGATCTACAGAAATATAGTTCAAATAAGACTGCCAATCAGAATCATCATCCATAGAAAGTAAAATGTTTACCTTCTTCATTGTGATGTTGACCCATTCTCCATTTCTAGCATGGCTCTTTCCAACAGCCAGCTGATCACCATCAGAAAGTGCCATCAGTGCACTCACATGAACTTCTTCATCATCAGAGACCTCTTCTTCATCCCAGTCATAAGCTTCAGCCATAAGGACCTTGTTCTTGGTCTGAACAGGTTTGGGAGCCTGAGCCTGAGAGACTGAGGGAGTGGACTCAAGAAGAGCAAGCTTAGCTTTTGCTTTCCTATACTTAGTTTCAAAGTCTTTTTGACTACTTTGAGAGGTTTGAGAAGACTGAAACATTTTAGGTTGAAACTTGCTAGTTCCTGAAGAAGAACTGTTTCCAGAAAATTTGTAAGAAGGTTCTGAGGTTGTTTTTGAATAACAGTCTTTAGCAAAATGACCCTTTTTACCACATTTAAAACATTCAGTGGTCTCATTTTCTTTAGCTTTTGAAAAGTTTGACTGATTTCTTTTGATAAACCGTTTTGAATTTGCAAGGAGTGCCCTTTCTTGGAATTCCAAGTGTAAGTCATTTAGGTACTCCTTACTGGTTCTATCATCAACCTCATCATCAGAATCCTCTTAAAAATCCTGCACAATACCATTAGAATAAAAGGCAGTTGATATGGGTGAGGAAGTCAGGGCCTTTTTGGTCTCAAGAGCTTTCTTTGAGTCTGGGTATCTCCTTGAGATTAAGTTGTCTTCATAGACAAACTTCCCATAGATCTCAGCAAGCTCAAGGGTCTGAATGTGATTTGCATTCCTAAGGCCCTGAGAGAAGTTTAGCCACTTCTCAGGGAGACTGTTGACAAAGCCAACATTGATCTCATGCTTAGACAAAACTACACCATCATTGGACAACTCATTTATCAGGGTCTTGTACCTGGTATAGGTCTGAGAGAGACTTTCAGAGTCTTTGGCCCTGAAAGTATTATACTCAAGTTTAAGATCCATGATCCTATTTTCCTTGGTATCTGAGGGACCTTCGAAGCTATTAACCAAGTCAAGCCATGTTTGTTTGGCTATGGTACAGTTAATGACTGATTCCATTATATCGTCAGGAAGACAAGATATAATGATGCTTCTCAGGCGCTGGTCTTGGTTGACCACCCTTCTCTCATCAATAGTCCACTGAGCTTCAGGTTTGATTAAACCTTCAGCAGTTTTTGGGACATAGGGACCTTCATTGATACAAGTGATGTAGTATGGTTCCATACCAGTCAAGTAGCAAAGCATGCGCTTTTTCCACTTGCTAAATTTTCCAGCTTCAAGTCTGGGAGCAACAGCTGAATAGCTACCTCCCTTTTTATCGACTAGCTGGGGTACATTGATATCAGCCATAGTAGGATCTTGGTTTTAAAAACCTTGAGCACTCTTAGTTTTGAAAAGATTTTATAAACTTGGCTCTGATACCACTTGTTGTTCCCGTTACACTTATAGAAATAACTACAAAGTTATCCTAATCGTGTACTAAGACTGATATAATGTAATGATTAATTTTACCAAATATGTAATAACGTAAAGATAAAAACAACAAAGGTTTTTCAACTTTTAAATTCTTATTAGAAATTAATCAAAAGAATCTATTACCCAAGTGTTTTGCGGAATAAACACTTGGGGTTGAATAGACAAGGTATGGTGTTCTCCTCTCTAAACTCAAGCTGTCCTTGAGTGACAACAAAAAGACCCACTGAGCTATCTCAGGGATGTGTTGTTCTTTGGAGGAGAAAAGTGGTTTTGTGAAAGTCTAAGCTTTTAATGCACAAAACTTATCCCACTTTTCTCCCCATCTATCCTATTTATACACAAGTATAAAAGAACAACCCGTGACTAAAAGTACAAAAGGAAAACCTAGTCTAGTCTGACAAAAGCACTACAGTCTTTTGTCAGTTCCAAGAATCTATTTTGGGATGGCCATAAAGAAGCTTTCCAATTGTCAGATATGACACTTCACATCCTTAAGCCATATAAGGTAAGTTTACTTTGGCGGCGATAAGACTCATCCTTATCTCCTTTAAACTTTCCCGCTCGATCCCGCCTTTCTTTCAGGCTATAGATTCAGTCTTGGTCTTCAGTCTTTAGTCATTAGTCTTCATTGTTGTGAGGAGACTGAGGGGTTCAGTGAGCTCTTGTCAGTACTCACTGAACCCATCATCTTCTTCTTTGGCTTAAGTCACACTCAGGGAGTCCCGCCTTCCTGAGGAGTGAATCCTTCTTCTTGAATTCTCCTTAAGCTTCCTGAAGATGACTCACTGAGTTACTGTTCACTCAGTGACTTGAATTGTTCTCGGTTGATAAACACTTGGCTTAATTTGTGTTCAAATCCTGTTTAAGATAATTGGGTATTTACGAACCCAACAATGTTAGACGAAGAACCATTTGAAAACCCGTTTGCAACGGATTCTGCTGAATCATCTTCACGGTTACATGAACCATCTAACACACATTCTTCAACACCAAGGTACCCTTCAACCTTACAGTGGACAAAATACCATCCAATAGAACAAGTTATTGGTGAACCTTCAAGGCCAATTCAGACGAGAAAACAACTCAATACCGATTGCGACATGTGCATCTATGTCTGCTCAGTCAGTCTCATACAACCTAAGAACATTCGGGAAGCAATGGCAGATAATGCCTGGATTAAAGCGATGCAGGAAGAACTTCTTCAATATCAGTTACATGACACCTGGGATTTAGTTCCAAGACCAATTGACAAACTTGTCATTGATCTTAAGTGGTTATGGAAAAACAAAAAGGATGAAGAAATGACTGTAATTCGCAACAAAGCTCGTCTCGTGGCCAAGGGATACAGACAGGAAGAGGGTATAGATTTTGAAGAGTCATTCGCGCCAGTTGCAAGGCTTGAAGCAGTCAGGATTTTCTTAGCATATGCAGCTCACAAGAACATCACGGTTTATCATATGGACATCAAGACATCTTTCTTGAATGGAACTCTGAAAGAAGAAGTGTATGTGAGTCAGCCAGACGGATTCGTTGACAAAGATCATCCAGAATACGTCTATAAGCTAAAGAAAGCAATCTATGGTTTGAAACAAGCCCCGCGGGCGTGGTATGAAGAATTATCATCTTTCCTACTTCATAATAATTTCACCAAAGGAACAATTGACCCGACCTTGTTTACAAGAAAGTTCAAAAATGACATTTTGATTGTTCAGATTTACGTGGACGACATAATTTTTGGGTCCAATAATCCGAAGCATTCAAAACATTTTGCAAATCTCATGAAAAGCAAATTTGAAATGTCCATGATGGGAAAATTAAAATTCTTTTTAGGATTGCAAATTCATCAATCCCCACGTGGTATTTTTCTAAATCAGGCTAAGTATACAATTGAGATTTAAAAAAAAATGGAATGGAAAATTGTGACTCTGTTGGTACTCCAATGGTCACTTCACCCAAAATAGGTGCTGATCTAAATGGAAAACCCATGGATCCGAAGAAAAGCTAGTAGGCTGGTCATCAAGGAAACAAGACTGCACTGCACTATCAAATGCAGAAGCCAAGTATGTGTCTCTATCTGCGTGTTGTACCCAAGTTCTATGGATGAGGACGCAGCTCACAGATTATGGTTTCTCTTTCGACCGCATACCTTTGTATTGCGACTCAAAAAGTGCCATAGCCATCTCGTGCAATCCGGTTCAACATTCGAAGACCAAGCATATTAGAGTCCGCTACAACTTCATAAAGGAATATGTCGAAGAGGGTACTGTTGAATTACTCTTCGTGAAGACTGAATACCAACTCGCCGATCTATTTACTAAAGCCCTCCCAAAAGAGCGGTTTGATAACTTAGTTCATCGAATTGGAATGCGAAGCCTAACTCCCAAAGAGTTAGAAAGTCTTCTCGAATCTGCTTGAGTTAATCTCAAAAAGCTTCGCTGTAAATATTTTTGAAAAACAAAACAAAAAATTGAAAAACCAACAAAACCAAAATATAAAAAATAGAAAAGTTTCAAAAATACAAAAACATTAAAAAAATCTAAAAACCAAAAATATTCTTCTCACGACATGTCTCTTGTATAATCGATATTCTGTACGTATCTAGAAATGTCATTCAACAATGATACGGGCATGTACAGATGCTTGAGCGAGAGTTCATTTAAAACTTTGTCCAAAACATGTCGTTTCTCAAAATTTTCTTCACTATGGCTTTCGTATATATCAGTACGAAACCCGGACTTAAAGGAAGACTTCTGTTTATTACTAATCAGAACTCGTACTCATAGAAAACAGTTCCAAGTTCATGCAAATCACTCTATCTCTTATCAAGGACGTTCATTTAATCACTCGGTTTCAAAAATACCACTGTGTGCTATTTTTGAGGGGGAGATTAGGTATAAAGGGGAGAAGACGTGATTAAATGTGATCAAAGATCATGGAATGGAATCTCATAGGAGCTCATCAGACAGACTCAGTTTTAACCCTCAAATTGACGAAATCAACTGTCTGTTATCGAAAAGACTTGTCCGGGACGGGAAATAATTTCAAGCTGGTTTTCCAGTAATGTAAACGTGTCTCGCAAAGGACTTGTCTGAGTAGAATGTACCAATTCGAGAGATGATCATTGAATATGACCGGGACGGGTAATAATTTCAAGCTAGTCTAACTAGTGATGTAAGCGCGTCTCGCAAAGGTCATGTTCATTGAAAATCGATCATTTCAAAATGTGCGAACTCTACCTAACATGTGCAATTTATTTCAAAAATGCATGAGCACATGTGAAGGGGGAGTATTTCAAAAATGTAAAACTCTTGAAGTGTTAACTAAATGTGTTTATTCATAAACACTTTGAGAGATTTTCATAAAATGTTTTATGGCATGTGATCAATAATCTAGGATAATCATGGAGTAATAAGGTGATTATGGTTAGGTTATGTCCAATGATCCGCTAGAGCCAGAGGGATCTACCCAAGGACAATTCCAATAGATTAGAATTAGAAGTCCTTAGGTAAGATTGAAAAAAGGAGCAAATGAGAAAGGAGAAAGAAGGGGTTGAAGAATTAAAAAGAAAAGTTTAATGAAAGGGTGAAAAGAAATAGCCCTCCATGAAAACTTAGGTCAGAAACCGGGTCAATACATCTGCTATCGGTACTCACTAAGGTGATACTGATATTGAAGACAAGACGTCATGGACCCAGTGACACGTTGCACAAACCCCTCCTTGCCACTCAGATATCTCTTAAAAGATATTTGTTTCATTTCTCATGGAGAACACTGCATAATCTATCGACCTCTCACTCCGAGATGTGTTGATATTGAAAAGGTGGCACTCTGCTCCATGCCTCTGTCGACTAAAACCAAAACGCACATTATTGAGTCTAGAGCCATGAGATTCATCAAAGATCTCTTAGGAACACTTCCATAAAATACACTTGTGTTCACCAAAAAGGACACAATTCGTAAGAGTCTTTATGAGATCCAAGGATCTTGCCTTATATCTTGATGGTTACGTGCTTTAAACAGTCTACAGTCTTGAAGTGATACTTTGGTATACTTCAGAGGCTCTCAACGGCCTTGGTAAAGATTAGAGAAAGTTATCACACTATGCTGATAACGATCTCGAAATCTGAACCTATAAGCACTGGACGATTTATTGCTAACTGTCTTATGCAGGTACTGACGAAAGTCCATTAACCATCATCATCAACAACGACGACGCGACTGGACAGAAGAAGTAGATCAAGGCAAGAACGACCAAAAGACGATTCTTTGAAGATCACAGTGTATGAAGGAACAATAAATGAAGACTATTATATATCGACACACAAAGTTCAAGACATTGAAGGCAAAGGACCATTCACGGGAGCATCATTGAAATGACCATCCCTTGGGGGGATATTCTTAGCAATTAATTTATTAATTGTGAAGTGATGGTCATTTGTAACTAGAACTTATGTGAAAAATGTATTAAATAGTTTAGAATGTGGGCTAGTGGTATTAGATATGTGTGTAAAAGCCCACCAAAGCCCTTGGTGTTGGCTGTGTCGCTATATAACCACACACACTCTCACAATCTAAGGGTGTATCTTAGTGTGTCTCATAAGTGTGCCTCATTATTGTATCAAGAGAGTCTGTGTGTGTTCCCATTGAGTCTTTGTATTATATCTTTCAAGCTATAATCATTCGACTAACATTTTATACCATACGATCCACATACTACTTCTCATCTTGTTCTACACATCGATCTTGTGAGTGTCATCATACTTGTGTCGTGTGTTTGTGTGATAAAGAAAAGGAGTTCGATCTTTACAGTTCCTCATGAGGATCATGCATATGGAGATAAATTTGCTGAACCGAATAAGAGATATCGGGACGAGTGAAGGTAAGGTATTGCAAGGCTCCATCAAGGCTTCGATAATGTGTCGGATCTGAATAAGGCTCACCTGAAGTAGCACTTAGTTTAGCCTTAGTATCAACCGGTGTAGGAGATGGCTTACAAGAAGACATGCCTGCTCGCTCAATAATATCTTGAGCATATTTAGATTGACATAGAAATAGACCATGTTGGTGACGGCTGACTGCAATTCCCAAAAAATAGTTTAATGGCCCAAGATCCTTCATTGCAAATTCTTTAGCCAAAAGCCCAATAATGGAGCGACGAAGTGTATCTGATGATGTGGTCATGATTATGTCATCAACATATAATAGGAGTGTAACACCCCAACCCGACAAGGGTAGAAGTATCACACTAATGGCTCCATATCAGATCAAACAAAACATACAATCAATAGTAATACAATGGTTCTCAAAGGTTACAAATGAAATCTTGCAATACAAAGGGTTACAAAGGAAAATAAAAGCTGCCTATCAAATCCATAAGTACATCTCTTCTAATGGCTTCTACTCAAAGTCTTCTAGGTCCAAAGTCTCTTCACTCTTACCCAGCTTCCAACTAAAACCTGCCACGGGAAAAGAAACGCGGCTGAGCTACTAGAGCTCAGTGAACAGATATAACGTAACAAGCAGTAGTATAATGTATAATTTACATGAGTAAAAGAGTGTGGAAGCATGAATACATGGTATCAAGATGAAAGGTAAGAGTACATGGTATCATAAGGAAAGGTAAAAGGGTACATGGTAAAGGAAGTCAGAAATCCACTACGAGCCCATAACATAACATGAATCATAATCATAATCATAATCGTAAACATGCAGAGGGGAGACCTCTTAGTATCCTGTGAATATGAGGGGTGTCCTCAATCATGGGTATCCTGTAAATATGAGGGGTGTCCTCAATCATGGGTATCCTGTAAATATGAGGGGTGTCCTCAATCATGGGTTGGAGTAGCTAGCTCCCGGAGTGTGAAAGACGTGTATCGCACACACCATCAGTCACCATGAATAACATAACATAACATAACATGAACAAATCTAGGATGCATCCATACGCCCCCGGTGGCCATAATCTGCCTCTACATAAACATGAATCATAAACATAAACGTGCAGGGATGGGACAGGTCATTACTCTCCTGCCCTAGAGTCATGCCATCGGTGCATCGACTGACATGGACATGAAACCCTCATGCCTAGTGAGTGGCTCGTAGTATCAAACTGAGGGTCAAGGTCAAGTATCGTGAATCATGTATTTAGTTTACTTGCATAGGTCAATGTCTTGTTTCATAAGTTCATAATCATAGGTTCATAATCATGGTTCATAAGCAAGGTTCATAAGCAAAGGTTCATAAGCAAAGGTTCATAAGCAAAGGTTCATAAGCAAAGGTTCATGGTCAAGGGTTCATAATTAAAGGTTCATGAATGAAAGGTTCATAATCATAGAAGGTTCAATATCATGATGGTTCAAAAGATCGGAGTTCATGAATGAAGGGAACATAGCAATGGTATAGGGAACCCTAATACGAATCATAATCATAGAATGAAGGCCTCTTATCAAAGAAGCAGAATATCTGTACCTTATTCCAGCAAAGCACAATGCACAAAGAACAAGATGGAATGAACTCAGTTCTCCTCCTTCTTCACACCTAGAGGGGTAGACAAGTGTTACAACACTTTCCATTTTAAGTAACTTCCCATTTTAGGCAGGTTTCCATATTTAGTAAGTTTCTATTTTTAGAAAGTTTCCATAATTAGAAATATTGGATATTATAACTTGGTTAGGCCATTATTAGATGGAAATGAAGTACATTAGATCAGATTTATACTTTGGTCCTTAAGAATCCATAAGTTACACTTTAAACCTTCAAATATTCATAATTACATTTTAAACCCTTAACTTATCAAAATTACACAATGATCACTTATTTTATTATATTATAAGAATATATCCTCAATTATCCATAATTTACACATTAAGTCCCTCTAGTTACAAAAGTTACATATTTAGTCCTTTAACTTATAATTTCAATCTTTAATTCATCATAATTACATATTAGGCCATTAAATTATCAAAATGACACATAACCCCCTGAATATATTTATTTACTCAAAACAGTACCAAGTTTCCAGAATTTACAAGTTTAGTCCCTCTAATTAATTAAAATACAATTCGAACCATAATTAAACAATAAATACTTTTTAATCCTTTAAAATACAAAAATGACATATAGCACCCTCATCTTATATTTTATACAGAAAGTACACCTTCCAAAATAAGTTCTAAAAATAACCCAAGAGTTTTAAAAGTTACAAAAATTACCCTAAACATTTTAATACAACTCGTAAACCCTTTTAAAATTATTAAACAAAACCCTAATCTTTCCAAATCATTTTTAATCATTACAACATCATTTATCATCATTTATAAACACAAGATCAAGCCCTAATTCATCATATACAAATCGTACCATTTTATTTCACCTTTATACGTTTTAATATTAAAACCGATTAAACAGATAAATTAGAAATAATTAGATCTAGGCCATGATAATTCTTAGAACATTTTTTTCCAGGTCATAATACATCATAATACACGTAAATAAAATATATATGCAGTCCATAACAATCGTATTGTATTTTACAAGAGTTTTATACGTTTTCATGTTCATAGCTTCGTTTAATTCATAGAGTGTGCATGGATCATGTTATGCATTTTATTTGAAGTTCTTATATCATAAAAGGTCTGAGGAAAATACCAAAACCAGATTCGAACGTGTGATGAGAGGTGCACGAATTTTCTTATACGCGTATGGCCAAAACGATTCCAAAATTCCCACGACTTCACGAAGAGCCTTCAAACCTTGAAAATATTTTTCCCAGATGGTGTTCGACATAAAAATCATAAGAAAAATGGCCAACGAATTTTAGAGGTGTCGTATGATTAAATTTCGAATTACCTCGTTTACTAGCGCACGAAAAGAAATAAATTCTTCAAAAATAGAGATCGACCAAAAAAACTTCACCACTATTTTTCTAGGACACTTTAGGAGTAGATTGATCACAGAAAATTGCTTGGAAGATTTTTAGATGGCGTATGGAGGCTAGGGAATTTTCTTGTGTGTTTTTGTTTCGGCAATTTAGGTTTAGGGTAAATAAAATAGGAAGATTGATTTAGTTATGGTAAAAACGTGTCATGGGATTACCTTGAGCCAGAAATTTCGTTAATATTAGTTGGCCCATTATTTTGATTGATTTTCTACATAGTTTCCATGTTTTCATAAGTTTAAAAATACATAATAATGCTTTATAATATCATACGGCTCATATAAGGGTATAATGGTAATTTTACAACTTGTATAAATGTTAAATGAAATCCTTAAAATTATTTGGGATCATAACTTGTGCATTGCTAGAAGTTTGGAATTTTTATGATACTTTATAAGCTTTTAATTAAATTTTTAACTTGTAGGGGCAATTTGGTAATTTTACATGCTTTTCAAATTTTAGGTGTTACAACTTCTTCCCCTCTAACAGAAAAATTTCGTCCTCGAAATTTGCAAAGAATTATAATTGAAAGGATTGGAAACAAAACAGAGACATACTATGCCGAGTGCGAATCCAAATGATAACGTATCAATATACGGATGATAGTCGAATTTTCTTAGGATGAGGTACAAACAATGTAAAACCCACATTTTCATAACATGTTTAAGTTACCAAAATACCCTCTAATTTGAAATTTTGAAGAAATGTGTACGGTTACCAAACAAGCCCTAAATCAAAAACGATTATCGTACGATCACAACCATGAACATGTAACTTCAAGTAAGCTTCATTTGAGCTACTACAATGTTATAAGAACTCAAGAATGTAAAATTTGTACTAAGAAACAAATATTACACGTTACATGACCTAATGGGTCCGAAAACTTTTAAAACTTGTACACAACTTATAAAATAAATTATGTAACATATCCTAAGTACTTTCTTGCATCATTTGGTCAATTTTGACCCTTCTATTCATGCTTGGCCGCCCCCCTTTTATGGTGATTAAAACCTTCCCAAATTATGTCAAATCAAAATCAATTTCATTAAAATCACATTAACTCTCCATAATTGCTTTAAACATAAAATTTATGCCATCTCTTCCTTCCTCCTTTCATTTTCACGACCCATACACCACCACTACACCAAAATATTGCTCTTGGATCATTGGTGATTATTCATACGCGTTCGTGGGAGAATTTGGTGCACATAGGAATTTATTTGGAAGCATTTGGAGGCTTGGTTCTTGGTGTTCTTTTCCATTCGACACATACATTGATCATAAGAGGTTTTGTTATCTTTTATTTTGATTATTGTTCATGTCCTTAAATTCCTTTCGTTACGATTATCATAATACGTGAGAATTAAAAAGATGCGAATTGATATATGGATACACATACAAATCGGCCTAAAATAAATATGTGAAGAAGATGAATTAACTTTGATGATATGATGATGATAACATGTTTATAATGATGATATGATATGAATTAGATAATTAGTTTGTTAATTATTGGATAAAAAGGGGTAAAGGAATTAGGGTTTTTGTCGTTGTTGATTGGGACAGAAATGATGGTCGAATTGGTAACTGTTGTGGGTCGAGTTTGGTAAAGGTTAAATTCATGATTTTTATTTGTAAACTCAGTTTGATGTCTTAGTAAAGTTTTCCAATTGGTTTGGAGTGATTTCAAGTTGATTTAGTCGTATTTTTGCTTTTTGTGGGATTAAGTGCTGAAGCTGAATTCAGGAGTCTGAAAATCAGTCCACTTTGTCGATTTTTCATTTTCAAACTATAAAGAATTGGTCCCTAAAACTTTGCAGTGTTGAACTTCTATATGTTAGGTAATACCATGAATTTTTGTGAATTTTTCCTGGATGTTTTGGTAGGTCTCTCAAGTGAATACTTTTTGAGTACTGCTGCAGGTCGGTTTTCTGAGTAGTCTGAGTTTGGGTATTTTTAATGTGGGGTTACACTAACTAATAAATTCTGGAAAAATTTGTGTGAGTTCTAAAGACATTGAAGCATCTCTGTGAATATTTGTGAATTTTATTTCTGAGTTCTAATATGGAATAAAAATTCGTATTTTGGTGACCTGATTGTGTTTAAAAGCTGAAATTCTGAAACATAAGAGATAATTGATAATTAGAAGGTTTATATTGTAAATATGATAACTAGAGGGACTAATAATGTAAATATGATGAAGGTATGCATGTTTTGGCTGGAATAAGATGTAGGGGCTGTTTATGTCAATTATGCAAGATGTGTGACTTATGTGTTAATTATATTAGTTAATGGTTTAAATATGGAAATTGGATAAATTAAAGGATTAATATGAAACTTTTGAAACTAAATGGTGTAAAGTGTAAATTTGGCATTTTTGGCTTATGTGACTTATATTTATGTGTTATAATAAGTATATTATCATTTGTGACCCTTAACTTGATTTATTGACACTTTGAACCCTAAATTATATTAAGTGACACTTCGAAACCCTAATTTCGCAAAACTTACATAATATGAAATCCTTGACATATAAGAACGTGGAAATTTTTTAAAATGAGAAAACTAACTTATATGAATATGTTAAAATGTGGAAACTTGTTAATTTTGGAAATCTGCTAATTATGGGAAGTTACTAAAAATGGAAAGATAACTAAAAGAGGTAACTTAAGTAATTTGAACTCTTCTTAATTCGAATCCACTCTCTTCTAGGTTGGTAAAGCGGGAATGACCGTTCTCCTTTCGTTTGGCCTCGATTTGTTTTGACTCGGCTAAGGTACAGATATTCTGCTTCTTTATTAAGAGGCCTTCATTTTCTGATTATGATTCGTATTAGGGTTCACTATACCATTGCTATGTTCCCTTCATTCATGAACTCCGATCTTTGAACCATCATGATATTGAACCTTTTATGATTATGAACCTTTTATTCATGAACCTTTGCTTATGAACCATGCTTATGAACCATGATTATGAACTTATGAAACATGATAGTGACCTATGCAAGTAAACTAAAACATGATCCATGATACTTGACCTTTACCCTCAGTTTGATACTACGAGCCACTCACTAGGCATGAGGGTTTCATGTCCATGTCAGTCGATGCACCGATGGCATGACTCTAGGGCAGGAGAGTGATGACCTGGCCCGTCCCTGCATGTTATGTTTACGTAGAGGCAGATTATGGCCACCTGGGGCGTATGGATGCATCCTAGATTTGTTCATGTTCATGTTATGTTATGTTATTCATGGTGACTGATGGTGTGTGCGATACACGTCTTTCACACTCTGGGAGCTAGCTACTCCAACCCATGATTGAGGACACCCCTCATATTTACAAGATACCCATGATGAGGACACCCCTCATATTTACAGGATACTAAGAGGTCTCCCCTCTACATGTTTATGATTATGATTATGCTTATGATTTCATGTTATGGGCTCGTAGTGGATTACTGACCTTTCTTTACCATGCACTTTTTTTCCTTTCCCTTATGATACCATGTATTCTTACCATGTATTCATACTTCCATTCTCATTCACTCATGTTATTTATTCATTATACTACTGCTTGTTACGTTATATCTGTTCACTGGGCTTTTTAAGCTCAGCCGCACGTTTTCCTTTCGTGTGCGGCAGGTTATAAGCAGGACGACGGGTTTTGGGTATGAGTGAAGAGACTTTGGACCTAGAAGACTTTGAGTAGAAGCCATTAGAAGAGATGTACTTATGGATTTGATAAGCAGCTTTTATTTCCCTTTGTAACCCTTTGCATTGCAAGATTTCATTTGTAGCCTTTGAGAACCATTGTATTACTTTTGATTGTATGCTTGTTTGATCTGATATGGAGCCATTTGTGTGATACTTCTACCCTTGCCGGGTTGGGGTGGTACAATTATGGTGTCAGAGACAGGCTGCGATTCGTAATACATTTACCCTTGGCCTGTGTAAGTTAGGACCACTAAGTTTTCCTTGTAGGCGCTCGTAAGTCAACCTTTGAAAATTTCTTTAGGATTTCCCATAGGAACCTAAGTCTTGACCAGTGAGGAATGGGTAGACTATAAGGTATGTGTTTAAGTATCATTGCTTCCGCATCACTCTGATTCGTGCTTTGTTTTTGGTTAGAGCCTGTTGATATCACTTTTGGAAATCGAAAGCTTATGCTTTGCACCACCTAAGATTTGAACCTGATAAAATTTGGAAGGCATTGAGAAATTTCATAATAATTTCCTGACACTATTTGGTCCTTATCTTCAGATTTCTTTTGTTAATCATTTTGATAAAGACCCACGTTGCACTCTGATCCTTTCGTTAATCATTTGACGCCTCTTCGGGCACTCTGAGAACCTCCATGGCGATAACGTACTGGATATGTTTTGATTGTCTTTTGCTTTTGATAAGTATCTATGAATCTTCCGACACTCATTGATTTCGTTTCACCCATCTCTGTCCTTATAAGAAGCCTTGTGGTGTGTAACCACGAGTATAAGAATGTTTTCCACCTCACTTTTGAATGATAAAGCTTGATTTGCGAACCGTCTGTCTTTGGATAGTTAACTTCGATTTTATTCTGACAAGGAATTTGTTGAGTGATCAGTCGAATATTGACAACTACTCTCCTATATCTCACCTTTAACGTTTGCAATAAATTTTGAACTCCCTACCATGATTACCGATCGTTAAACGTTCGCTATTACTCTGGAGACTCGTGTGTTACTTTCGCGGTTATAAAGTCTTCTTAGAAACCATTTCGTACACCAATGAATGAACCTTATCTTGGAAGCTACTTGGCACTTGGAGTCGTCTGAGCATGAACCTTGTATTGAACGTTATTTGGGCACCTGCGTTTCTGAGTATGATTCCTGGTAGAACCACCAAAAATTTTTCCATCGGAGCGTGAAGTAGGATTTGACATGATACCGAGAGATTTCTAGTCGCTAAACGAAGATGCCTTTCGGATCATACCAATTGATTGGAGCAACCGGTAAGAGCAGCAACCGAAGACCAGGAAGTGAGTTACTTAAGTGTATTTCTGGGCGTGTTTTAGTTTCATTCGCGATTATGAAGGATGATGACTGGAGATTTGTATCGATTACAGGAAGCTGAATCGTAATACTGTTAGGAACCAATATTCCTCCACCCTGAAATGACCATGTGTTTGTTTAATTTCAAAGCGCGAAGTTTCTTCTGATAAATTGATTTTATTCTTGGAATCGCCTTCCATATTCGTAAACGACGGCTATGACGGTTAGTGACGCTAATAGTATTAGCTACAGCTCTGACTATTTTGGTGAGTTTGATAAATGATGTTTTCTCGTGAGTACTTGGACAAATGGTCATTGTATGACTTAATAGTACATTCGGAGACGAGGAAAAGCATGAGAATCATTTTTGCACCTTTTTAGAAATTTGTCGATCATTTGTGCACTCTGGAAGATGTATACAACTTATGATACCATTGAGAAATTTTGTGAACCGAGAGAAACAACTTAGTTTGATTGAGAATGGAGTTTTGGAAAAGCTGAAGTAGAAATTAGTTTCCTCACCCTCGGGCGGAATAATTTTGGGATAAATCAGAAAGAGACCCGGTGACACTCCCCTTCTGCACAGAATGTTTTCAGTATGCATCAAGACAACTAGAAGCGCATCAGAAGAATTATTTCTATACCTGACCTGGAGTTGACAACAACGGTGGCTACTCTGATGAGAGAAGACATTCCTTACAAGGCGGAAGTGTTGGCGATGCAGAAGAAGAAATTCTAGTCAAGCTGGCGAACCTGGAGCTGATGAAGACATGCAGTCTCTCTTCCCTATTCATCTTGGTTGTACTAAGATGAATTGAGAGCGGAAGCAGACTGGATGATGAAGAGATTTAAAGATCGTGCCAGAAACCCACGATAATCCATCACATTCCAAGAAGAACTGCAGGAGGCTTGATGAACCAGACAAAAGTACACGATTCTGTTTCACTTCCAGATTGATAGACCAACGAAGACAGATTAACCGGACTTGAAGAAGTTGGATGTGTTGAATGAACGGATTTTGAAACAGACCCTTTATGTTTGGAAGAATTGATTCTATGAAGGCCGAAGATTTTGATGACAAATTTTCATTTCCGTCGACCCTCTTAAGTTTCGTTATATAGTAATAAGATCCTTTGAATGATTCGGGTTCTCCATTAGTATTTCCGTTTAGTGTCCCTTCTGCGTATGTTGGATGACGGTTTTGTCATGCGAATTTTGATGTATTGTGGATAACCTGACGCTTTGGACGACGTACTTCATTGATGCTTACTAATCCCGTTACGTTATTTGTACATTCTGTTTCTCTGATTTTGAATTCGTAATGATGATCGATTCAGACCAACCCTAAGGTATAGAGGGACTGTAGAAGAATTAGGTGGACTAAGATAGGTTATTTTGTTCACAACTTGAGATAAAGTATGACCATCATGAGGGCATATTTATATGATGCCAGTATTATGACGTCTGGCCAACGTGATAATACTTACATCATATAAAGTGCACTTGTTGTGTTCATAGGATGTCTCGAGAAGTGCCTTAGTGGAGACTTAGATTTCTGTTTTCGTTAGCGACGATCTGCGAATAGTGAGACTTTAAATTTTTTTTTTTGATCTGTACGTTTGATCTACCTTATCGCCGTACGTTTTGATATGTTTGGTTACGCGTCACGCGATTGTTTGACTTCTAAGTCTTGATAAATCCTAAGTTCCGTGGTAGAGCTTCCTGCCATTTGATGTTATCGATCAACTTATTTTCGTATATATGGATTTGATTAGTTACCATGAAGAGCCACACCTATGCCTTGCTATGTATACATTTCTCACATTCGATGAATTCGTTTCATGATGACACGTTATGAGTTAAAATATGAAGTTTTGGATTCTGAGAATCAAGATCTGTCGGTTTACTAAAATACCTTTGGAAGGTTACTTTGATGACTAAACGATTTGTAAATCTGAAGAGTTAGACTTATATATGTAATCTTCATGATGCTATCATTCGATATCTGATCAGCTCTTTAACCCACCCAATCCTATCTCACCCTTTGAATATCTTTGAAGAGGATACGATTGTCATTTGTCACGTTTGGTATGTGATTCTTTTGATTGGAATTTTGTGTGATGTACCTTCTCCAGGGAAACCGAAACCACCTTTGAATCGATAAGATCAAGTCTTGGGAAACAAGATCATTCTATTTGTTGAAAATCTCCTAAAGTCTGAATTTGTGCAAGTTAAACTACTCCTTTCTGTGTTCGTAGTTTGGTGTACCTTCGTGCTGTGTTCGCCACCTTACCGTTTGCATTTTCGAGGACGAAAATTCTTTTGAGGGGGAGATAGTTGTAAAACCCACATTTTCATAACATGTTTAAGTTACCAAAATACCCTCTAATTTGAAATTTTGAAGAAATGTGTACGGTTACCAAACAAGCCCTAAATCAAAAACGATTATCGTACGATCACAACCATGAACATGTAACTTCAAGTAAGCTTCATTTGAGCTACTACAATGTTATAAGAACTCAAGAATGTAAAATTTGTACTAAGAAACAAATATTGCACGTTACATGACCTAATGGGTCCGAAAACTTTTAAAACTTGTACACAACTTATAAAATAAATTATGTAACATATCCTAAGTACTTTCTTGCATCATTTGGTCAATTTTGACCCTTCTATTCATGCTTGGCCGCCCCCCTTTTATGGTGATTAAAACCTTCCCAAATTATGTCAAATCAAAATCAATTTCATTAAAATCACATTAACTCTCCATAATTGCTTTAAACATAAAATTTATGCCATCTCTTCCTTCCTCCTTTCATTTTCACGACCCATACACCACCACTACACCAAAATATTGCTCTTGGATCATTGGTGATTATTCATACGCGTTCGTGGGAGAATTTGGTGCACATAGGAATTTATTTGGAAGCATTTGGAGGCTTGGTTCTTGGTGTTCTTTTCCATTCGACACATACATTGATCATAAGAGGTTTTGTTATCTTTTATTTTGATTATTGTTCATGTCCTTAAATTCCTTTCGTTACGATTATCATAATACGTGAGAATTAAAAAGATGCGAATTGATATATGGATACACATACAAATCGGCCTAAAATAAATATGTGAAGAAGATGAATTAACTTTGATGATATGATGATGATAACATGTTTATAATGATGATATGATATGAATTAGATAATTAGTTTGTTAATTATTGGATAAAAAGGGGTAAAGGAATTAGGGTTTTTGTCGTTGTTGATTGGGACAGAAATGATGGTCGAATTGGTAACTGTTGTGGGTCGAGTTTGGTAAAGGTTAAATTCATGATTTTTATTTGTAAACTCAGTTTGATGTCTTAGTAAAGTTTTCCAATTGGTTTGGAGTGATTTCAAGTTGATTTAGTCGTATTTTTGCTTTTTGTGGGATTAAGTGCTGAAGCTGAATTCAGGAGTCTGAAAATCAGTCCACTTTGTCGATTTTTCATTTTCAAACTATAAAGAATTGGTCCCTAAAACTTTGCAGTGTTGAACTTCTATATGTTAGGTAATACCATGAATTTTTGTGAATTTTTCCTGGATGTGTTGGTAGGTCTCTCAAGTGAATACTTTTTGAGTACTGCTGCAGGTCGGTTTTCTGAGTAGTCTGAGTTTGGGTATTTTTAATGTGGGGTTACACTAACTAATAAATTCTGGAAAAATTTGTGTGAGTTCTAAAGACATTGAAGCATCTCTGTGAATATTTGTGAATTTTATTTTTGAGTTATAATATGGAATAAAAATTCGTATTTTGGTGACCTGATTGTGTTTAAAAGCTGAAATTCTGAAACATAAGAGATAATTGATAATTAGAAGGTTTATATTGTAAATATGATAACTAGAGGGACTAATAATGTAAATATGATGAAGGTATGCATGTTTTGGCTGGAATAAGATGTAGGGGCTGTTTATGTCAATTATGCAAGATGTGTGACTTATGTGTTAATTATATTAGTTAATGGTTTAAATATGGAAATTGGATAAATTAAAGGATTAATATGAAACTTTTGAAACTAAATGGTGTAAAGTGTAAATTTGGCATTTTTGGCTTATGTGACTTATATTTATGTGTTATAATAAGTATATTATCATTTGTGACCCTTAACTTGATTTATTGACACTTTGAACCCTAAATTATATTAAGTGACACTTCGAAACCCTAATTTCGCAAAACTTACATAATATGAAATCCTTGACATATAAGAACGTGGAAATTTTTTAAAATGAGAAAACTAACTTATATGAATATGTTAAAATGTGGAAACTTGTTAATTTTGGAAATCTGCTAATTATGGGAAGTTACTAAAAATGGAAAGATAACTAAAAGAGGTAACTTAAGTAATTTGAACTCTTCTTAATTCGAATCCACTCTCTTCTAGGTTGGTAAAGCGGGAATGACCGTTCTCCTTTCGTTTGGCCTCGATTTGTTTTGACTCGGCTAAGGTACAGATATTCTGCTTCTTTATTAAGAGGCCTTCATTTTCTGATTATGATTCGTATTAGGGTTCACTATACCATTGCTATGTTCCCTTCATTCATGAACTCCGATCTTTGAACCATCATGATATTGAACCTTTTATGATTATGAACCTTTTATTCATGAACCTTTGCTTATGAACCATGCTTATGAACCATGATTATGAACTTATGAAACATGATAGTGACCTATGCAAGTAAACTAAAACATGATCCATGATACTTGACCTTTACCCTCAGTTTGATACTACGAGCCACTCACTAGGCATGAGGGTTTCATGTCCATGTCAGTCGATGCACCGATGGCATGACTCTAGGGCAGGAGAGTGATGACCTGGCCCGTCCCTGCATGTTATGTTTACGTAGAGGCAGATTATGGCCACCTGGGGCGTATGGATGCATCCTAGATTTGTTCATGTTCATGTTATGTTATGTTATTCATGGTGACTGATGGTGTGTGCGATACACGTCTTTCACACTCTGGGAGCTAGCTACTCCAACCCATGATTGAGGACACCCCTCATATTTACAAGATACCCATGATGAGGACACCCCTCATATTTACAGGATACTAAGAGGTCTCCCCTCTACATGTTTATGATTATGATTATGCTTATGATTTCATGTTATGGGCTCGTAGTGGATTACTGACCTTTCTTTACCATGCACTTTTTTTCCTTTCCCTTATGATACCATGTATTCTTACCATGTATTCATGCTTCCATTCTCATTCACTCATGTTATTTATTCATTATACTACTGCTTGTTACGTTATATCTGTTCACTGGGCTTTTTAAGCTCAGCCGCACGTTTTCCTTTCGTGTGCGGCAGGTTATAAGCAGGACGACGGGTTTTGGGTATGAGTGAAGAGACTTTGGACCTAGAAGACTTTGAGTAGAAGCCATTAGAAGAGATGTACTTATGGATTTGATAAGCAGCTTTTATTTCCCTTTGTAACCCTTTGCATTGCAAGATTTCATTTGTAGCCTTTGAGAACCATTGTATTACTTTTGATTGTATGCTTGTTTGATCTGATATGGAGCCATTTGTGTGATACTTCTACCCTTGCCGGGTTGGGGTGTTACAAACAATACGTAGGGTTTACATCGAATTGATTGGGCGAATGAAACGAGAATACATCGAATCGTAGCAACCATGAGGTGGTGGAAAAGTAACTCTTCTGCTTTTCAAATAGTCTCTGCTTCAAAAGAGCCTTCCAGAGGTGTTCTCATAAACAAACAAATCTTGTTGTTCTCATAATCCAACATCTCATATCTTAACTCATAGCAGATCAAAAATGAACAGACTTAACGAATGCGGAACGTATACATATAGCAGAACAGAGGCGTATTCTCATATAATAACAGATCGAATCCATACGGACAAAAAACATGTCGTTAGATATCATCAAATGGCAGAAGGCCCTATAATAGAATCTAAGATCATTATCGGAAGTGCAGAGATCGGCAAAACGCTCGTCGAGCATCCAAACGTATCAAGTTGAATATCCAGATCAGCAGATCAAATGGATCGGTAGAATGAATCCAAAATCTCACTAAACGCGGATAATCTCATTCAGATATCAGAAATTCTAAGGTTCTAAGGCACTTCTCGAAATATCCTATGCCCACAACAAGTGCACGTTATATGATGTAAGTATTATCACGTTGATCAGGCGTCATAATAATAGCATCATATAAATATGCCCTCATGATGGTCATACTTTATCTCAACACCTAGTCCACCTACAGTCTCAGGGTCACCAAAGTCAAACATCATGACTAAGAATACGAAATTTACTCGAAGAGTAACGGAAATCCGAAAATGTCCATCAGAATTCAGGTGCGTCGTTAATAGATCCAAGACTTCAAAACTCATCGAAATCCATTCAGCCAAAAATAGTGGTTACTTCATCATCCGTTTATTCGTAAATCTCAAATTCCTTCCATAGCTCCTCAAGATTCTCATGCAAATCGTTATTCAAAAAACGCAGAATGAACACAAAACGGAATTACTAACAGCGAACCAAAACATTCAAAGGACCTCATTAACAGGTAACGGAATTTAAGTAGGTTGAGGGGAAACGCATACGTCGTTGATAGCTTCATCCTCCACAGAATCATTTCATCTAAACACCAGTACCCGCTTCAAAAACCGTCCATTCATATACAAAATTTTAAAATTTCTTCCAAGTTGGAGTAGTTTGCCGCTTGTCCATCTTCTCTCACGGTGAAAAGGAAATACAAACTTGAGTCTGGTTCCTCAAGCCTTCGGCAGCTCTTCTTGATATTGTGGCGTCGTAACGGTAGTCTCTGACACGATCACTGTGCATCCCTCCATCCGCAAGCCTGCTTCAGCTATCAATTCATCTTAGTACAACTAAAATGACTAGGGAAACAAGATTGCGTTTCTTCGACAGGTCTTCTAACGCAGCTCCAGGTTTTAAGGTAAACAACGCCGTCGTCGACTCCGGATTATATGCTGAATGGTTCGCCTCCTACGGTCTGGTTGTCTTGATGCCCGAACTGTAATCTTCACGGTTAGCATAATATGTAGTCGAGTATTATCCCAGCTCCTCTCTTCTTCCTATATGCTTCATCCCTGGTAATGCTCGCCGCCACTGTCTTCTACTACTCTTCCACCAAGTTTCTCACTCTGATAACTGTCTTCGATCTCGGTTCTTCCTGTGGAAAACTCTGTCTTCATAATATACATGGTAGTGTCGTCTACAATGGTTTTCTGAATGTCAATCAAATTCCTCTTCCAGAACAAGTGGTCGTTTCATCAATAATCTCTATGTTCTTCTTTCGTTTTCCGAACATAACACAATGTCATACTATGACAATTTGTCCAAAATACGCAAAGACACGACCATTCTAGCCAATACCATTGGCATCATTCAATTCCTAAGGTTATAACGAGTGAAAGGACAGTCTCTGAAATCATTTAGGGAAAACCTTCACTTACACTTCATGCCGCCTTCCTTCTTCTCCAAAATAACTGACATACTCCACAGAGGTTACCCTTGGTTAGCTAACCCCCTTCTTAGGAGTCCATGTGGTTGCTTCTTCAGTCCCTCAAATCCAAAATGATGCAATCGGATACGAAGTTTCAAAAGGGAGACCAAATCGATCATTGATACGCGGAACAGATAACGATTACTGAAAGTGGTACGGTTAAGTTTACAATAGTCGATACGTCGTCACATACTTCTTTCTTCCTCCTTCATAGACTAACAAGGGTACTCAAGGGAAATCGCTGAGGTGAGCAAAAATCATATCACATCGAAAATACCGGAAAATCTTCGTACAACGGGATATTTCTAATGGCGGAATTTTCCAAGGGTGGATAGTAATGGTTCTCAGGAAAACTTGATAATTATATGAATTCAAGGTTGGTGCCTCCATATCGGCAGAATTTTAGCAGATTCAGGTGTAGAGATTCATCATAACGAAATAGGGTGAAGCAGATTGGCAAGATCACATTTCAGATATGGTAGTCTTATGGCAGCTTTACAAATAGTCATCCAATCCATAACCAAAAGACCACACAATAAGACATGACAAGATCAAAAGATTTATAGAACGAATACAGTCACCGAATCAAACGGATAGTTCATATTTCGAAGTTCAGCACGTGTTTCAATAAAAGTGTTGAGATGGATAAACGAACAGTTCAAAGTGTAGGAATTTGTCCGGCTTCTTAGCATGAGCAGTAAGTAGGGCGTGTATTATCAGTAGTACGAACATCGTATAATTGTCAAAAATGAGATGTACAGAATATCCGTTATTAGCATCATCATGCTCAGTTAACAACCTATACAGAGATAACATAACATCATATCCTTCCAAGGAAATGGTTGGCAGGACAACGCTCGTCATTCGAAGGAAAAGAACACAACTTCCTATATCCATGGTTAATAATTACCAGAATTCTCATAGGAGTAGTAACGGATTTATGCAAAGTTAAGTAGTATCGGACGATACATTCACATTCAGCATAAGCAATGAATTCACAAAATGTGTCGAACACATTATGGTTGAATGGCTTACGACATGGTCGGAAAGGTGTTAAACAGCTTATCAAACAAATCGGAGGTGGATGTCAAAATCTGAAAATGAAACTTAAATGGTGTAAGGTATCCAGGTGGGTTTTCCGAGGTATTCCAAACTTACTTGGATACTAAGCTTAAATTGCAAAGCTTCTAACTCCTGAAAAGTTTTGATGAGGCTTAACTAAAGGCAAGGGCACGAATCAGAGTGATGCGGAAGCAAACGACTCACATCTATGTCTTAGTCTACCCATTCCTCACTGGTCAAATTTAGGTTCCTATAGGGAGATCCTAAAGCAAATCTTACAGGTTATCTCATGAGCGCTTACAGGGAAACTTAGGGGTCCTAACTTACACAGGCCAAGGGTAAATGTATTACGAATCGCAGCCTGTCGTCTCTGATACCATAATTGTAACACCCCAACCCGACAAGGGTAGAAGTATCACACTAATGGCTCCATATCAGATCAAACAAAACATACAATCAATAGTAATACAATGGTTCTCAAAGGTTACAAATGAAATCTTGCAATACAAAGGGTTACAAAGGAAAATAAAAGCTGCCTATCAAATCCATAAGTACATCTCTTCTAATGGCTTCTACTCAAAGTCTTCTAGGTCCAAAGTCTCTTCACTCTTACCCAGCTTCCAACTAAAACCTGCCGCGGGAAAAGAAACGCGGCTGAGCTACTAGAGCTCAGTGAACAGATATAACGTAACAAGCAGTAGTATAATGTATAATTTACATGAGTAAAAGAGTGTGGAAGCATGAATACATGGTATCAAGATGAAAGGTAAGAGTACATGGTATCATAAGGAAAGGTAAAAGGGTACATGGTAAAGGAAGTCAGAAATCCACTACGAGCCCATAACATAACATGAATCATAATCATAATCATAATCGTAAACATGCAGAGGGGAGACCTCTTAGTATCCTGTGAATATGAGGGGTGTCCTCAATCATGGGTATCCTGTAAATATGAGGGGTGTCCTCAATCATGGGTATCCTGTAAATATGAGGGGTGTCCTCAATCATGGGTTGGAGTAGCTAGCTCCCGGAGTGTGAAAGACGTGTATCGCACACACCATCAGTCACCATGAATAACATAACATAACATAACATGAACAAATCTAGGATGCATCCATACGCCCCCGGTGGCCATAATCTGCCTCTACATAAACATGAATCATAAACATAAACGTGCAGGGACGGGACAGGTCATCACTCTCCTGCCCTAGAGTCATGCCATCGGTGCATCGACTGACATGGACATGAAACCCTCATGCCTAGTGAGTGGCTCGTAGTATCAAACTGAGGGTCAAGGTCAAGTATCGTGAATCATGTATTTAGTTTACTTGCATAGGTCAATGTCTTGTTTCATAAGTTCATAATCATAGGTTCATAATCATGGTTCATAAGCAAGGTTCATAAGCAAAGGTTCATAAGCAAAGGTTCATAAGCAAAGGTTCATGGTCAAGGGTTCATAATTAAAGGTTCATGAATGAAAGGTTCATAATCATAGAAGGTTCAATATCATGATGGTTCAAAAGATCGGAGTTCATGAATGAAGGGAACATAGCAATGGTATAGGGAACCCTAATACGAATCATAATCATAGAATGAAGGCCTCTTATCAAAGAAGCAGAATATCTGTACCTTATTCCAGCAAAGCACAATGCACAAAGAACAAGATGGAATGAACTCAGTTCTCCTCCTTCTTCACACCTAGAGGGGTAGACAAGTGTTACAACACTTTCCATTTTAAGTAACTTCCCATTTTAGGCAGGTTTCCATATTTAGTAAGTTTCTATTTTTAGAAAGTTTCCATAATTAGAAATATTGGATATTATAACTTGGTTAGGCCATTATTAGATGGAAATGAAGTACATTAGATCAGATTTATACTTTGGTCCTTAAGAATCCATAAGTTACACTTTAAACCTTCAAATATTCATAATTACATTTTAAACCCTTAACTTATCAAAATTACACAATGATCACTTATTTTATTATATTATAAGAATATTTCCTCAATTATCCATAATTTACACATTAAGTCCCTCTAGTTACAAAAGTTACATATTTAGTCCTTTAACTTATAATTTTAATCTTTAATTAATCATAATTACATATTAGGCCATTAAATTATCAAAATGACACATAACCCCCTGAATATATTTATTTACTCAAAACAGTACCAAGTTTCCAGAATTTACAAGTTTAGTCCCTCTAATTAATTAAAATACAATTCGAACCATAATTAAACAATAAATACTTTTTAATCCTTTAAAATACAAAAATGACATATAGCACCCTCATCTTATATTTTATACAGAAAGTACAGCTTCCAAACTAAGTTCTAAAAATAACCCAAGAGTTTTAAAAGTTACAAAATTCCCACGACTTCACGAAGAGCCTTCAAACCTTGAAAATATTTTTCCCAGATGGTGTTCGACATAAAGATCATAAGAAAAATGGCCAACGAATTTTAGAGGTGTCGTATGATTAAATTTCGAATTACCTCGTTTACTAGCGCACGAAAAGAAATAAATTCTTCAAAAATAGAGATCGACCAAAAAAACTTCACCACTATTTTTCTAGGACACTTTAGAAGTAGATTGATCACAAAAAATTGCTTGGAAGATTTTTAGATGGCGTATGGAGGCTAGGGAATTTTCTTGTGTGTTTTTGTTTCGGCAATTTAGGTTTAGGGTAAATAAAATAGGAAGATTGATTTAGTTATGGTAAAAACGTGTCATGGGATTACCTTGAGCCAGAAATTTTGTTAATATTAGTTGGCCCATTATTTTGATTGATTTTCTACATAGTTTCCATGTTTTCATAAGTTTAAAAATACATAATAATGCTTTATAATATCATACGGCTCATATAAGGGTATAGTGGTAATTTTACAACTTGTATAAATGTTAAATGAAATCCTTAAAATTATTTGGGATCATAACTTGTGCATTGCTAGAAGTTTGGAATTTTTATGATACTTTATAAGCTTTTAATTAAATTTTTAACTTGTAGGGGCAATTTGGTAATTTTACATGCTTTTCAGATTTTAGGTGTTACAAGGAGATAAGCTAAGTCTCTGCCATTACTATAGACAAACAAAGAGTGATTAGATCGACTATGCATAAAACCAATCGTAGTAACAAAATCTGCAAAAAGTTGATACCAAGCACGCAGTGCTTGCTTGAGGCCATATAGATATTTTTTTAGCAAGCAAACATGATCAGGGTGCTTAGCATCACGAAACCCCATTGGTTGATACATGTATACTGTTTCATTGAGTGTGCCATGCAAAAATGCATTTTTAACATCCAACTGATGAATGGACCATGATTTGGAAATAGCCAAACTAAGAACACTACGGATAGTGGCGGGTTTGACTACTAGACTAAATGTTTCATCACAATCCATGCCTACTTGTTGAGACCTGCCATCACCAACTAAACGAGCCTTATAGCGCTCAAAAGAACCATCTGATCTCAATTTATGCTTAAAAATCCACATAGACCGAATGCCATGCATATCAGGGGTGCGGGGTACAAGCTCCCACGTCTCATTTTCAATAAGAGAATTATTCTCATCAAGCATGGCACTTTTCCAATATGACCTGTCGACGTCATGTTGTCGGCAGCAACTTATCGTGAATGCTCCGTCGGGACTTAAGTTCCCGACAAACAACTCCGACGACAAAGTGGGACCCACATGATTTTCCGATCAAACATTTTTGTGGTTCGACAATATTATCCCGACGACACGTCGTCGGGACCATATTAAATAATTAACGATTTAATTAGCGAGCTTAATTAATTATAAGTTAATACCGACGACATGACGTCGGTATTAACTTATAATTGTCAACAAAAGTCAACGAAAAGTCAATGAAATTGTAAATAATACCGACGTCATGACGTCGGTATTGTTTATAATAGTCAACAAAAGTCAATGAAAAGTCAACAAAAGTTGACAAAATTGTAAATAATACCGACAATAGTCAACAAAAGTCAATGACATTGTATATAGTACCGACGACATAGCGTCGGTATATTTAAAGCATTACATTGACTTTACTTAAATGACGACGACATGTCGTCGACATTTAAGTGGTATTGCAGCTGCACAGCTGCAATTTCCAGATTTTTTCCGCAAAAATTTGCAGCAAAAATCTACATCAACCTGCTTTCTAACCATTCCATTCCAACACATTCAATACATCCAATACCACTAGAAAACGGCTAAACTTTATAACGGCTAAAACGGTTATATATAACCACTAAACAATTATAAACTTTACAAAACGGCTATAAACTTTATAACACCCTCAAAATGCATTATAAACTTTACATAACGGGTGTTATAATCGCTAGACCTAGCTGCTATATCTACAAATGTTGCAATATCCGCAATGTTCAAAGATAATAAGATTCGGGTCGCCAAAATATAGTTTCAAAGATAAAAACAACACAAAATAACACATAATATATATCTCTACGGCCCCTCGTCATCATCCATATCATCACTACGACGATCCTCATCATCATCACTCTCGACGCCTGAGCTACTCTCGCTGCCAGAGCCACTCCTGCTCCCGCCTGAGCCACTCGCGCTCCCGCCTGCGCCACTCCCTCCCGCGCCACTCCCACTGCCGCATCCTACGTCACCTCGAGAACCAACCTGGCTAAGAAACTCCTGCCATCGCGGGTTGCTCGAGACAAAACACGTCAACAACTCGAGCTGCTTCTGATTTGCCAATGCTTTCTTCTCAGCTTTTTTGCTCTTCTTCTCAGCTTCATCGATCTTCTTTTGAGCTTCATCAATCTTGTTCTGAGCTTCAGCAAGCTTCTCGTCGATCTCGGCCTAACCTATAAACGAAATAATCAAAATTTAAAAACGGCCATTTCAATACATAAGATGAGTCATTTAATATTATCCAACTGTACATACCTGGAGGTGGAGGCGGGAGAGGCGAGGTGTGTGGTAACCGTGGCCTCTTCAAGCTGGGTACCACCCTGTCCCTGCCAACTGTGTGACCACGATGCTTTCCATTTAGTACCCGGGCAAGTATCTCCTCCTCCGTGACGTACGCCACCTCTGTCGGCGTATCCGATCTCGGCTCCCTTAGCCTGACCATCTCTTCCTATGTAGTTGAAAAAAATGAGAAAATTAATATATTATTCGGGTTAATTACTATATTATGTTTCAATAAATCATTAAAGTCCGTGTTTGGAAAAAAAAACGATACTTACATACTGAACACGAGCCTCATCCTGCAACCAAACACCATCCTTGCAGTGGGTGTCAAAAAAGGTATGGATAAGGGACGGGTACTGATGGTCCTCGCTGTTCTCGAACTGTATATACACATGCATATAGGATGAAACAAATTAAAATGACAAATCAAAAACCATATATACTTTATTTAGTATAAATACTTTTAATTAATATATAATTAAAATTAAATAATCTTATAAAAATAAAATGTGTCTTACATATTCGTGTCGAGTAGCGCCCAATGATCTCGAACCGTGGCGGCTGTGAACCTTGTTCTTCTTTCGGTTCTCTTTATTCACAGCCGCTCGTTTTTGTGCCTTCTCCGACATGTACAACTCCACATGCTTCTCCCACTCAGACTGCTCCATGTTCGGAGGAGGTCTTCTTCTGATCGCTTCCACATTCGGAGCCCTACCATGGCTTGTAAAGTAATCGCGCTTCATGTCATATTTGTTGTCCGCGTATCGCTTAGCCAGATACGCGGTGATGCTGGTCCGAATGTTCTCCCAGTCCGATGAGCGCATGTGACGCTCCAAATAAACATATTCTGCAATCAAATATAATTAAAATTAATATAAAGATATAAATAAATAAACATTAAATAAATATACACATTTAAACAAATTTAAATAAATGTACACATTCAAATAATTAAATATAGAGATATAAATAAATAAACAAATTTAAATAAATATGCACATTTAAATAAATAAACATGATAACATAACAATATAAAAGGAAAATGAAATAACTGACCCCGAGCTGTGGAAGGAAGTGAGCCGTCTTCTCCAGTGGTATACTGTACCAGGAGTCATAGTGTAACGGCAGCTGCCTAATGAGCTCACCGACGTAATTGCTGAACCACCCTTGGTGCTTCCCCACATGACAATACGTCCCCTGATCATTAGTCTCGAACTCAATCGACTGTGGGCCGCTAAGTTCCACAACTTTCTTGAGCGCCACGTTCTTCGTGGCTTGGTGTCGACGCGGCCTGCCGCCATCCCGACCTCCACTACCCCTGCCTCCCCCTGGCCCTACCTCCTCGGCGGGGTCGCTGTGATCCTGCAATTGGAGTGAGTGAAAACGTCATAAAGTAACATGTAACCAAATTCAAATGATCAAGTTTAAGTTTCTTTGATATATATATATATATATATATATATATATATATATATATATATATATATATATATATAATTATATATATATATATATATATATATATATATATATATATTATATATATATATATATATAGACACACACACACATATATGTATATATATATACATATAACATAATATATACACATATATATATATATATATATATATATATATATATATATATATATATATATATATATATATATATATATATATATATATATATATATAATCTAGAAATTCTTACCATCACGGCACCCGCTCTCAATCTGACGGGTAGGGGAAGGTGGTGGGTTACCGGCACCGTCACTACAA
The DNA here is from genome assembly GCA_021014915.2 of Artemisia tridentata subsp. tridentata. NCBI lineage: Eukaryota > Viridiplantae > Streptophyta > Magnoliopsida > Asterales > Asteraceae > Artemisia > Artemisia tridentata. The sequence goes on from CP139504.1 coordinate 385,418,624, forward strand.
TGACTGCGCGCAACTGCTGCTGCCATCTGTAAAAGTACATATTCGTACGACTAAAGGAGAAACACTATCGAAATCATCTCAAATAGTAAATCAGTTATACGCATCCATATCCTAAATGAGACAAACATTCAAAAAGCAGTCCCAAACAGGGGACTTTCCGAAATTAATTTCTAATAAATTAATTCCAGACGGGTTTTCTATTGGATGATTAACTTCGGACGGGGACTTTCAAAAATTAATCACTAAAATCCTAAAACATTCACAAAAGTCTAACAATAATACACAATTAATAGAATATAATCACAAACTCAACATGTAATAGATTTTCGATGCTCGATACTTAACAATCACTTTTACGACAAGTAACCGGACAATATACTAATTTTAAATGAACATAACATGTAACACAATCAAATTCACAAGTTAACATACATAAATAATAACACAATCAGAATATTTGACAGGTAGGAATTTCATCCCATTAATTTTTAAACTAACACAATCCATTTAGATAGATGTGGTGAGCCAACCAGACCCGACACATTTCAGCCAGCATGATATTTAACTAATAAGTTCTTACTAGTTAAATAGACAAGTCTTGATGGTTCAACTTAAAATTTAATACTGGATCGATTTTGTAGGAATCAGATTCACAAAAGTTCAAAAGGTTCATGATTTATGTTCATGCTAAAGGAGTGATCGTGGATGATGAGTATGTGATTGTGGGATCTGCTAACATTAATCAAAGATCAATGGCTGGTTCAAAGGATAGAGAAATAGCCATGGGTTCATATCAACCTCATCACACGTGGGCTGCAAAGAAGCGACACCCATATGGACAGGTTTGACAATTTCAAACACGAACTACTAGAACCAGCATTCAACTAATTAACAGCCCAACTAGCTAGTAGAACCAGCATTCAACTAATTTCACTAGTGCTTAATACTGAATCCGCAAACAATTCAACCGCATAACAGCCCAACAACTAGAACTAGCATTCAACTTATTCACACTAACGGTTAAATCATACAACACCAGCATTCAATTGTACTAGAACCAACATTCAACTAATTACAATTAATCCGCAAAGCATAAAAATGAAAAAATAGTAAGGATATATATACAACATACTGTCTCGGCTGTACGTCTCAGCTCTCGGCTCTCGTTCTTGGGCTATGGTCTCTCGGGCTATATAAAAAGAGGTAAAACTGTTAAAGAGGTAAAACTGTTAACGGCGACATGTCGTCGGGACACCAAAAGTTTAAAAAAATAAATAAAAAAGAGACCACATTACCTATGTCTCGGCTCTCGCTCTCGGCTTTCGCTACTGTTTTGGTATGTTGATCCCAGTTAAGCTTCACGATCTTATTAATTACTTTAGATATAAACCTAAAGCAATCGGTATAGAAACTGATCTTGAGTTGTATATCAAATATTATGTGGAACTTAATATTTGATCTTAAGAAGAATTAAGCACAAAACAAATTCTCAAACAACACTTCAATATATTAATACGATTGCTCGATAGCAATAGGGTTACAAGAAACCTTGAAGTGTAAAACAATAATGATACGTATATCTAACCTAACCCTAGATCCTCCTTTTATAGCGTAAGGAGTCCTAGTCGGTTTACAAGACTTTCTATACAAGAAAAATATTCTTACGTATCTTTTCTATACTTATCCTTAACATACTATACATATCTAATAAGCAGCAGAGTAACTAGTCTAGCAGCAGAGTCTTCGTGGGCTAGCAGCAGAGTTACACTTTGCTTATCATCCCAATCCAGCAGAGTTACAAAACAGCAGAGTTTTCGTCTAATCAGCAGAGTCACTGAACTAATCAGCAGAGTTATACTTAGTGTATTTCTCGAACAGCAGCATCTTTAGACCCAACAATCCTCCCCTAAACTTGATATATTTCTTCAAAAATCATCAAGTTTCCTTTAAACCCAGCTAATCACTAGGAGGATGCTTTCAAACACTTTACTGTTTTGAAGTCTTCTCTTGCAGAATCTTTCTATACTTCTCAATTAGCACACCTGCTTGATAATCTGATACAAATGGTCTTTGCAACATCAACTTTCCTGGTTGCATCATATCAGTGAGAACATCAACATTGTTGTAGAAAGGATAATCTTTTTCTATCAACATGTAAACACCAAGTCCACCATCTCCAATCAGTTCATGTACTCCACATGACTGATATAAATACCACTTAACAACTTTCTTTGACCTTCTTAATTTTTCCCATTCAGTATACATTGCATTAGGCTCAAAAATATTACTCAGCCAAAGATAATGTACTCTTTCAGGCACTGACTCTGGTTTCTTGTCACCATATCTTTCCTTGTAAAGTTCCCAGAGTTTTACAATATCATCTCTATCCATGTACTCCAGCATCTGATCAAATCTAACATATTTTTCACATTTCAAATCAGATCTCATAACCTCCCATTTAACATCACAGACATCAAACACATCAGCAGTATAAGATATAATTGGATACTTTGTTGATAAGGGGACTGCATTGATTATCTCAGGTTCTGGCTGTGGTTTAGGTACTGGTTGTGGTTTATGAACTGTGAAGTCCATAATAACTTTCATAGCATCAGCTTCTTCTTGTTTGTTCTTATAACAATCTTCAGTTTGAACTCTTCTTTTCTTTCTAGCACTCATCTTACTTCTTGTACCAGTCCTCTTATAACCAATGACTTCCTTAACTTCTTCCCTCTCAACCTCCATGGTTTGCTTGTCATCTTTCTTCTCCAAAACACTTCCAGATGCTTTCACATTATCAAATTCCATAACCTCTGGCTTTCTCTTCTTTTCAGTTTTGAAACCTTTTCTTGGATTCAACATAGCATAGGTTTCATAAAATTCCTTTGTAATTATGGCATCTGATTTTCCCTTGAAATCCTTCATCTGATAATTTCTTCCATTCTTCAAATAATACTTCATATCATTAACTAATGCTTTCTTTGTATTTGACTTTGGTTTGTATCCATGCTTCTGTCCTTCTTTAATTCTCAGAATCAGCTCTTCCCACTTAGCTAGTCTATTCTTTCTGAGTATAAACTCCACAATCTCTTCTGTCCTTTCACTTGAATTCAACTGCTCATCTTTCATTATCAAGGAAGCTTGACCTCTTACAATCATATCAGAATCTAAGAAATATTGCAACTGTTCATTGAACTCTTCTTGATTAACCTCTTCAGATTTGGAGCTTTCCATTAATTCAAATATATTTCTTTCCTCATCAGCTGCCACACTCCTTGCATATTCCTCATCATGAGCAATCTGAGCTTTTTCATCAGCCAAGTCCTTTTCTTGAAGTTGCCTTGTAACCTGTGCATCAAAAGCTATTTGCTTCTTAGTTTTTGGTTTCAACTTTTGCATCCTTTCAAGTTCTTCAGCAGCTTCTTTATCATGATGTGTAGATTCATCAGCAGGTTGTTGTGATGGTGTGGGTGTTTTAGTTCCAATGTTCAAAAGTAGTTGAGCTAAGGTCATCTTTTCATCATCTGATTCAGCAGATTCCTTTTCTCCTGCACTCTTCTCTGTATCAACAGCAGAGTCCTTTAACCCATCAACAGAGTGTTCTGCTCCAGCAGAGTCAATCTTTTCACTCTTATCACCAATAACATCAACATTTTCACCTGATTCCTTGACAACCTCCCCTGAACCTATTATAACCTCCTGATCCTGATCATTCCTCCCCTGTTTGGAAGCATCCTCTGCCAAACATGGTTTGGAACTCTTCTTTAGCATCCCCTCAAGATGTGTAATCCTGAGCTTAAGCCTTCTGATTTCAGCACCCTGAGAAGCTTTGACTGTTTTTAACTCCTTTCTAAGACCAAGAACCTCCTGTGACAATTTTGTACATGTATTCGTCAATTCCTGAAATTGTTTCATGATATCCTCACAACTTCGGTCTGTGTTACCTGACCCGAGAGGTTGATCACTGGAATTGGCATTTTGTATAGGGGTTTTAACCGTCAAATCCTCTGTTTCAAGTTCAATGCTAGCCTCAACACTTCGACCTGTGTTACCTGGTCCAAGAGGTGTATCATGGGCATTGTCATTTTGTACATCAGTGTCCATCAATTCATGTGTTTCATCCCTGTCCTCATCACTTCGAGATGTGTTACCTTCTCCGAGAGGTGAATCTTGGGACAAAAACTCAGTCTCAACCCTAGGTTGAACATCTGAGCCCCCCATATTAGCCATTTGGCTGGGGTTACCATAAGTTGTATTAGGTTCTTGAGAACCTTCTACAATAGATGTTGCCATGGTCGAGGTCTTAAGAATGTTAGCACTGTCCTGCTCAACTACTAAGTTGGAAACAGTAGTGCCAGCCTCTTCCATCATGGTACCTACATCACCTGTACCAGCCTCATCTGCATCCATACTGACATTGGTCTGAGGTGTCACAATGTCCTCTTGTTGTGAAGTTCTAGGTGATTGGGTATTTTGGGGTTCAGAGAATGATGATACATTCAAACTTGTAGATGAGGATGTGTGATGGGAAGCTGTGGGAGTTCCAGCCTCTTCATCCTCATTCACTGCAGCCACAATATTCAAAATGTGTTGAGACAGGGGAGTGATAGTGTAAAACCCTAAAATTCGAATTTCCTAAATTTACGTCTAATTTTTGAATTTTTCCCTAAGGTTGGTAATAAATTAAATTGGATCCTAAACTATATGTTATGTATTATAATCCTATTAATAATTAGTAACCTAAGTTCTTACCTAAATAAAACAAATGTTACATATAAAAAAATAACCTTTCTAAATTGTATTACACTATCACACGTTTGACTTGTACTTGAAACATCCGAAATTATGAGTTGTAATTCCACAAAAATCGGTGCAGCATTTATCTCATAACCGACCCCATTATCACCCCATTAAACACAATTTATTCCTTACCAAAAATTTCACCCACGCTCCTCCTTATACTTTGACTAAAACATGTCTCTTTCTCTCCCATTCTTAACATGCGACACAAGAAATAGTAACACACAAGTTTTGGTTATTCCTCTCAAGAACCTAGACGCCTATCATTTTTTCCAAGACTAAGATGTGGGGCTGCTGTGGTGTTTGCATTCGAGGTGATCAAGATCCATGGAGGCTCGTGGGTGTTGCTGTGGTTATTTTGGTTTAGAGTGGTCCTTTGTCTTTATTTTCTTGTCTCGCTATTCTGCCAATGAGGTACCATATCTGTTCCCGTTTTCATCACGTCATGATCACATAAAACTCGGAATATTATAACCTAAAACGAGCTCGCGATGGATCTAAAATATTAACGAATGAAAAAGTAGTATTAAAACATAACATGTTAAATTATAGTCGCATAAAGACTGGTAATATATGTGTATCCTTTGGGTCGAATGGGTTTCGAAGATGTATGATTTTATGTCAAGTGTTGTGCCATTAAAATGGGTCAAAATTAGGATTGATATCATGCGTGTATGGCTGTGACCCTGAGTGTTACGTGGGTACTGTTTGGGTTCAAAATAAGGGTGTGTTTGTGTGTCAAATGGGTTAGCTTCTGGGTGTGTTTTTGTGTCGTAATGGCTGGAAACAAGAGTCTCATGTGGGTAAATAGTGTTGAGTCATGTGGGTGTTTATAATGTCGAATGGATGGACAAAAGATTTGGGTCGAAAAGATGGTCTTCATGGTTGGTTTGGGTCGTGTAAATGGACACAGATGGGGGCTGTAGAGGGTCGAGTATCATGCGCAAGGAATGGGTTTTGTGTGAGTGTCGTGTGGTGTCTAGTGTGTGTGTCGAAAGAACTGTGATTCATGAGTATGTTGGCTGTGTCGACGGGTTGGGAAAAAGGGTAAAACATACTTATTCTTTTCTTGTTTCAAATCACATTTAAAAGAAGAGGTCGTGAGTCATTGTAATAATACATGGACGATGAACCAATATATAGCGAAGTTCAAAGAGTACAGATCAAGGATGGGATGGTTGCATGTGCATGAAAATTTAATTCTAGTATATGATTGCTACATGGCGTGTGGGTTTTGAATGTCAGTCAAGTTGTCAAACACATATAGGACTTGTGATATTATATAGGAGTATATAAAAGTGAAATGAGAAGCGTGGGTTTTGGGTGTCAGTGAAGTTGTCCAACACTTACTTGGGATATTATATAAAATTGAAATGAGAATTGAAGCAGTTAAATGTTTGTAGTGGGGTCTATTATATGGGAATGGGAAGTAGTAAAATAATGGCATCATGTCAAATTAAAGGGGTGAAGTCATGTGTAGAACAGTACGTGAGTTTGATAACTAGGAGTTTGTTATTTATTTATAATCTACATATTTGACCCTAAACCTTGATAGAATGGCGTTTAAACCCCAAACCATTATAAGTCGTCTTATTAAACCCTCAACTATAACGTTGATCATGATAATTCATTTAAGTTTACATAATTATCATTTATAACTTTAAAAGTCATTAATCGGGAAACTTAATAATTATAAAAACTTAATATATTTGGAAAGTTACTTAAAATGAAAGTTAATTAGGAACCATTGTAATTCTGTCTTCTACTTCCTTAGGTTCGAAGCGGGAGTGATCTTTTGTCTTGTGATTCGTCTATCGTTGTTTGCTTTTGCTTTGAATAAGGTACAGATATTCTGACCTTCTCTGTAAGGTTTCCTTTGATCTCTTTCAAGTTCGGATCTGTTCAGCCTCTGATTTGATACCTTGCTATGATTCCGTTGCTTTGAACCTTTGATCTCTGATATGAACCTAAACTGTGAGACCTTTTTTAATTCTGACCTGGAAATGATTTGAGAAAAAGCTATTTTAAAATGATGTTTGCAAATTATGATACAATACTCTTTTAATTGGGATTTTACTAAAACTAGTTTAAAAGACTATTTTACGAAAAACCGTTTGAAAGATCATTTTATGAAAATTACTCTGAAGGAACATTTTTATGAAAACCGTCATTTAAAAGATAGTTTTAAAATGGACTCTTAATTAGAAACCTTTTTAAATGAACTGTTACTATGGAACTCTGATATTGACCTTCTGATATTGACCTTCTGATGTTGACCTTCTGATATTGACTTCTGATATTGAAACTTGTGATATGACACTCTGATCTGATATGATATCTGACTCTTAGTTTGATACCCGAGCCAAAATTTGTGACCCTAGCCATGAAGGTAACATGGCCGTGCCTGTGATGCACCACTGGCATGACTAGTGTGTAGCCCTAGTGATTTGGTTACACCGTCCCTTGGATTTGGTCTGCATGTGATTGGGAAGGGGCGTATGGATGCATCCTAGATCTGTTCTGTTTAGTGGATTTAACATGATATGATATGATTTCTGTTCTGGTGACTGGTACTGTGTGCAATACATGCCTTTCACACCCCTGGGAGCTAGCTACTCCATTTGAAGAATGAGGACACCCCTCATATTATCTGATTATCTGAGAGGTCTCCCTTCTATACGATTATGAAGATTATGGTTACGATATGATATGATCTGTTTCTGGGCTCGTGGTGGATTACTATCCCTTCCTCTTTCCCTTATACTTATTCTTTGACTTATCCCTTGAACCATATTACATCTGTTTGACCTTTGTTTCTGTTATTCTGCACTGTTCTCTATTTCTGTTTATTATCGTTATATCTGTTCACTAGGCTTTTTAAGCTCAGCCGCACGTTTTCTTTTCGTGTGCGGCAGGTTATAAGCAGAACGACGGGTTTGGGTATGAGTGAAGAGACTTTTGGACTTAGAAGACCTTGATAGTTATTCTGAAGTAGAAGCCATTAGAAGGATTGCAATTGCAGACTTAGTATTTAGTTTTGTTTCATTCTTAACCTTATAATGTTAGTATTTCATTGTAACCTTTGGCATTTTATTGTATTACTATTGAAGTATGCTTTGTTTGATCTGATATGAAACCATTAACGTGACATCTTTACCCTTGCCGGGTTGGGGTTTTACAATTTATGGTATCAGAGCCAGGTTGCGATTTCGTAATACATTTACCCTTGACCTGTGTAAGTTAGGACCACTAAGCTTTCCCTGTAGGCGCTCGTAAGACAACCTTTGAAAATTTGCTTTAGGATTTCCCTATAGGAGCTTAAGTTCTGACCGGTGAGGAATGGGTAGACTATAAGGCATTTGTTTAGGTATCATTGCTTCCGCATCACTCTGATTCGTACCCTACTCTTGGTTTAAGCCTCTTGAGATCCCTCTTGGAAATTGAAAGCTTATGCCTTGCACCACCTAAGTTCTGAAACCTAAATGAATCTTGAAAGCATTAAAAATTTCATAGTAATTTTCTGACACTATTTGATCTTTACCTTCAGATTCCGACTCTGACCTCTGATCTTTGTTAACCATTTCGATGCTTCTTGGGCATTTTGAGAATCTCCATGGCGAGTAGTTTGGCTTTCCCTCTTGATTATGACATTTGTTTTTGTTGACCTCTGAGACTGTAGAAGTACTAGGTGGATGAATATAGATTGTTTTGCTTACGACTCAAGATAAAGTATGATCATCATGAAGGCATATTTATGTGGTGCTGGTATTATTAACGTGATAATACTTACACCATATAACGTGCCCTCATTGTGGCCATAGGATATCTTGGGAAGTACCTAAGAAGTTTAGAACTTGATTCCTTATGGATTATCTGTGATTAGTGAGACCTTAGGTTTATCCCATCTATGCGCATACTCTGTTTTCGTTCATTAGATATCTGAATGAGTTTGAACTCTCGATTTGCATTCCGTTGACCTCAGTTATGAATCTTAAACTCTTTGAAGAATTCTCTACTGTTGATACAGTTAATTGATCCCAAATTTAGTTCGTATTTCCGTATGAGCTTTCTTGAAGATTCACCATCATCCATTTTATGATGCATGGACCTTTTGATCAGAATCAACCCAATTCGTCTCCTTCTGAGAATTCGAACCCACCTTGTTTCGATAGAGTCATGAGAAACTATTTGATTTGAAGATCCTTCTGAATGAACCTCCCCAGGCGTGAGAATGTTTGTGACGACCTCTTGCGATTTGCTACGACTTCGGCTAACCTTGCGACTTCAATTTTCGAGGACGAAAATTTTTTTTTAGTGGGGAAGAGTTGTAAAACCCCAAAATTCGAATTTCCTAAATTTACGTCTAATTTTTGAATTTTTCCCTAAGGTTGGTAATAAATTAAATTGGATCCTAAACTATATGTTATGTATTATAATCCTATTAATAATTAGTAACCTAAGTTCTTACCTAAATAAAACAAATGTTACATATAAAAAAATAACCTTTCTAAATTGTATTACACTATCACACGTTTGACTTGTACTTGAAACATCCGAAATTATGAGTTGTAATTCCACAAAAATCGGTGCAGCATTTATCTCATAACCGACCCCATTATCACCCCATTAAACACAATTTATTCCTTACCAAAAATTTCACCCACGCTCCTCCTTATACTTTGACTAAAACATGTCTCTTTCTCTCCCATTCTTAACATGCGACACAAGAAATAGTAACACACAAGTTTTGGTTATTCCTCTCAAGAACCTAGACGCCTATCATTTTTTCCAAGACTAAAATGTGGGGCTGCTGTGGTGTTTGCATTCGAGGTGATCAAGATCCATGGAGGCTCGTGGGTGTTGCTGTGGTTATTTTGGTTTAGAGTGGTCCTTTGTCTTTGTTTTCTTGTCTCGCTATTCTGCCAATGAGGTACCATATCTGTTCCCGTTTTCATCACGTCATGATCACATAAAACTCGGAATATTATAACCTAAAACGAGCTCGCGATGGATCTAAAATATTAACGAATGAAAAAGTAGTATTAAAACATAACATGTTAAATTATAGTCGCATAAAGACTGGTAATATATGTGTATCCTTTGGGTCGAATGGGTTTCGAAGATGTATGATTTTATGTCAAGTGTTGTGCCATTAAAATGGGTCAGAATTAGGATTGATATCATGCGTGTATGGCTGTGACCCTGAGTGTTACGTGGGTACTGTTTGGGTTCGAAATAAGGGTGTGTTTGTGTGTCAAATGGGTTAGCTTCTGGGTTTGTTTTTGTGTCGTAATGGCTGGAAACAAGAGTCTCATGTGGGTAAATAGTGTTGAGTCATGTGGGTGTTTATAATGTCGAATGGATGGACAAAAGATTTGGGTCAAAAAGATGGTCTTCATGGTTGGTTTGGGTCGTGTAAATGGACACAGATGGGGGCTGTAGAGGGTCGAGTATCATGCGCAAGGAATGGGTTTTGTGTGAGTGTCGTGTGGTGTCTAGTGTGTGTGTCGAAAGAACTATGATTCATGAGTATGTTGGCTGTGTCGACGGGTTGGGAAAAAGGGTAAAACATACTTATTCTTTTCTTGTTTCAAATCACATTTAAAAGAAGAGGTCGTGAGTCATTGTAATAATACATGGACGATGAACCAATATATAGCGAAGTTCAAAGAGTACAGATCAAGGATGGGATGGTTGCATGTGCATGAAAATTTAATTCTAGTATATGATTGCTACATGGCGTGTGGGTTTTGAATGTCAGTCAAGTTGTCAAACACATATAGGACTTGTGATATTATATAGGAGTATATAAAAGTGAAATGAGAAGCGTGGGTTTTGGGTGTCAGTGAAGTTGTCCAACACTTACTTGGGATATTATATAAAATTGAAATGAGAATTGAAGCAGTTAAATGTTTGTAGTGGGGTCTATTATATGGGAATGCGAAGTAGTAAAATAATGGCATCATGTCAAATTAAAGGGGTGAAGTCATGTGTAGAACAGTACGTGAGTTTGATAACTAGGAGTTTGTTATTTATTTATAATCTACATATTTGACCCTAAACCTTGATAGAATGGCGTTTAAACCCCAAACCATTATAAGTCGTCTTATTAAACCCTCAACTATAACGTTGATCATGATAATTCATTTAAGTTTACATAATTATCATTTATAACTTTAAAAGTCATTAATCAGGAAACTTAATAATTATAAAAACTTAATATATTTGGAAAGTTACTTAAAATGAAAGTTAATTAGGAACCATTGTAATTCTGTCTTCTACTTCCTTAGGTTCGAAGCGGGAGTGATCTTTTGTCTTGTGATTCGTCTATCGTTGTTTGCTTTTGCTTTGAATAAGGTACATATATTCTGACCTTCTCTGTAAGGTTTCCTTTCATCTCTTTCAAGTTCGGATCTGTTCAGCCTCTGATTTGATACCTTGCTATGGTTCCGTTGCTTTGAACCTTTGATCTCTGATATGAACCTAAACTGTGAGACCTTTTTTAATTCTGACCTGGAAATGATTTGAGAAAAAGCTATTTTAAAATGATGTTTGCAAATTATGATACAATACTCTTTTAATTGGGATTTTACTAAAACTAGTTTAAAAGACTATTTTACGAAAAACCGTTTGAAAGATCATTTTATGAAAATTACTCTGAAGGAACATTTTTATGAAAACCGTCATTTAAAAGATAGTTTTAAAATGGACTCTTAATTAGAAACCTTTTTAAATGAACTGTTACTATGGAACTCTGATATTGACCTTCTGATATTGACCTTCTGATGTTGACCTTCTGATATTGACTTCTGATATTGAAACTTGTGATATGACACTCTGATCTGATATGATATCTGACTCTTAGTTTGATACCCGAGCCAAAATTTGTGACCCTAGCCATGAAGGTAACATGGCCGTGCCTGTGATGCACCACTGGCATGACTAGTGTGTAGCCCTAGTGATTTGGTTACACCGTCCCTTGGATTTGGTCTGCATGTGATTGGGAAGGGGCGTATGGATGCATCCTAGATCTGTTCTGTTTAGTAGATTTAACATGATATGATATGATTTCTGTTCTGGTGACTGGTACTGTGTGCAATACATGCCTTTCACACCCCTGGGAGCTAGCTACTCCATTTGAAGAATGAGGACACCCCTCATATTATCTGATTATCTGAGAGGTCTCCCCTCTATACGATTATGAAGATTATGGTTACGATATGATATGATCTGTTTCTGGGCTCGTGGTGGATTACTATCCCTTCCTCTTTCCCTTATACTTATTCTTTGACTTATCCCTTGAACCATATTACATCTGTTTGACCTTTGTTTCTGTTATTCTGCACTGTTCTCTATTTCTGTTTATTATCGTTATATCTGTTCACTGGGCTTTTTAAGCTCAGCCGCACGTTTTCTTTTCGTGTGCGGCAGGTTATAAGCAGAACGACGGGTTTGGGTATGAGTGAAGAGACTTTTGGACTTAGAAGACCTTGATAGTTATTCTGAAGTAGAAGCCATTAGAAGGATTGCAATTGCAGACTTAGTATTTAGTTTTGTTTCATTCTTAACCTTATAATGTTAGTATTTCATTGTAACCTTTGGCATTTTATTGTATTACTATTGAAGTATGCTTTGTTTGATCTGATATGAAACCATTAACGTGACATCTTTACCCTTGCCGGGTTGGGGTGTTACAGATAGCACCAGAAAAACCTTTCCCAGGCTTCTTCAGAAAAGCAAACATCTTGATTGCCATTCTGCTACTAGGCTCAATGTTGGTATGTTCCAAGGGTTCTTTAAGTTGATTGTTGATAATGAGCTACAAAAACCTTGGATACAAATAAAACTTCTTCTTAACAAACTTCTTCATACCCTCAAAAATCATTGATGAAAAATCAAATGGTTGTCCAGTAGCCAAACAAACTAAGGCCATTGCTTGAGGAGCACTAAACTCATTCCATCCTCCTACTTTGGGAAACAAGCAGTGTTTAAGAGTATGCAACAAAAACTTCCAATGTGGGCAAAGCAGACCTTTATAAAAAGTTCCAATAACCTCAGGCCTCTGATACCCAATGTTCTCAAGCTCAGACAAAATAACCTCTGTAGTAAGATTAGGGGGTGTTGGAACACCTGAGAGACGAAGGCTTCTCTTAATAGTTGTTTCACTAACCACAATAGTCTCTCCATCTACACTACCTATTAATCTTTCCTCCCCGTCGAGTATATCTAGCTTAACAGTTGACCAATACTGGTGCATATGAGATTTAATAATGGGTGGATCAACTGTTAAAGCATACCTTAATCGAGATGCACTAAGAAAATCCATAACTTCATGAAATCCTTCAGCCGCAGAAACCTTACTAAGAAACGCAATCTGATTATGCTCATCAGGAAACTTTCGTCGAGCCATTTGGACTTTGGGGGTTTTAAATATAATGATATGAATTAATGTTCTTGGGAGAGAATCGAATGGAATTTTGAGCAATTAAAAGTTAATGAGATCGAAATGGTGTGTGAGACCGTTTTGATCTAATTAGGTTTTAAGACGCGCCAAAATTTTCAATACTAACCCCTTTACTTTCAAACTCAACAGCAGAGTTATGAAAGGTTTGACCAAAAGTCAACTTTCCCAAAATCTCCAAATTTAATCCCTTAAATAGCTTAAATACACTACCAACTCCTCATTTAATTCTATAAATCCCTCAAAAGCATAACAAATCCCCAATTTCACAAACCCTAACACCAAAAACAAATAACCATGAGTTCATCCAAAGCTCCGATCATTGACATTTCATCAGATTCCTCTTCAGATAATTGACAAGGATGGGCAAATTACTTTCCTCCAAGTTCGTCTTCAGCACAACAAAAAGGTAAAGCGGTTGTTGAAGAAGAATATTCTGACCCACTTCCATCGACACCATCCTCCTTTGAAGATTCTAGCGATGATGAAGAAGCAACAGCATGGCCAAAATCCATGACATACTATCAAGGTTCTTGGGAAATCGATCCTCCTAACCATCCTTTGACTGTCGAGCTTCAGCGACAAATGGAGAATGCTGCTGCCGCCTTTGCGAAGAGTGTCAATCTGCCTCGTCCAAAGCCAAGTACAGTGGAGCAGGAACCCCCTGTTCCAAAGAAGAAGCAGGGGAAGAAACAAGCTCCATCCACAAGCCAACAGCAGATTCCACCATAAAGACCAGTGATACTTGCACTTCCCTGTCCTAGAGTGTCAGAAGCCATGGGTACTAGAGGACCTCGCAGCAAGGTCATGCCTGACTTTGTTGGAAAGGGAAAGGAACAAGCTTGATTTGGGATAGGTGTGTTTAGGTTGTGAAATCTTTGGCCTTGTTATCTTTTGAACTTCTTCTGAACAATGGATGTATGAAAACTTTATTTTGTACTTTTGCTTTTGTGATCAATAGACTTTATTTTTCCTTGCTTTACATGATTGTGCATTCATGTTTATCTGCAAAAGGTTAGTAGAAAACCACAAACACAAGCAAGAATATCCCACAATAGCAGCAGAGTAGGCATAGCAACAAACAACTAAACAGCAAACAATTTAAGAAACAACAAATTTTGACTTAACACCAGACATTGACTAAACAACAGCACAAATCCTTACAAAATTTTACAAAAACATACAGAGATAAGATGTTTAAAGATTAAAGATCGATCATGCCAAGACTAGCAACTAAAAATTGAAACCTACTTATATCAAAACTTTTTGTAAGTAGATCAGCAACATTATTGTCAGTATGTATTTTAACCACTTGAATTAACTTTTTCTCATAACAATCTCTAATAAAATGATGTCTTATCTCTATGTGTTTTGTTTTAGAATGAAAAACAGGATTTTTAATAATACACATTGTGCTGTTGTTGTCAATATAAATTTTGGTGTTCATGAAATTGTACCCATAATCCAGCAGTTGGTTTTGAATCCAGAGCACTTGTCCACAGCAGCTAGAAGCAGCAACATATTCTGCTTCAGTTGTTGAGTTAGCCACAACAGTCTGTTTCTTGCATTGCCATGAGATTAGCCTATGACCAAGGTACTGACAGCCTCCAGTGGTTGACTTTCTATCCAAACTAGCTCCAGCATAGTCACTATCTGAGTATGCTATCAAGTCAAAGGGGGAATTATTAGGATACCAAAGGCCCAATTTAGGTTGACCCTTTAGGTACCTAAAAATTCTTTTGACCACTTCCAAGTGTGAAACTTTTGGGGACACTTGAAATCTTGCACAAGCACACACAGAAAACATGATATCTGGCCTTAAAGCAGTCAGATACATCAATGAACCAATCATTGATCTATACAAATGTACATCAACCTCTTCCCCATCTTCATCCTTGAGCAAAGGTTTGTTTTTATCCATTGGTGTCTTAGCTGCCTTCACATCATTGAAACCAAATTTCTTCAACATATCAGCCACATACTTGTCTTGGCTAATAAAAATCCCATCTGATTTCTGCTTAACTTGAAGCCCCAAGAAGAAAGTGAGTTCACCCATAGAACTCATCTCAAACCTGTTGTGCATTAGCTTTTCAAATCCTTCACATAACACCTTATTTGTAGACCCAAAAATGATATCATCTACATAAACCTGAACTAGTAGGATATCCTTTTTGTCTTTCTTAATGAACAATGTTTTATCAATGGTTCCTCTGTAAAAACCATTGTTCAACAAATAGGTGGATAAGGTGTCATACCAAGCTCTAGGAGCTTGGTGTAGTCCATACAGTGCTTTCTTCACTTTGTAGACCCTATCAGGATACTTAGGATCTTCAAACCCAGGTGGTTGCATCACATATACCTCTTCAGGAATCTTTCCATACACGAAAGCACTTTTCACATCCATTTGATACACAGGAAAATTCTTGTATGAAGCATATGCCAAAAATAGTCTGATAGCCTCAATTCTTGCAACTGGGGCAAATACCTCATCATAATCTATTCCTTCTTCCTGAGTGTATGCCTGAGCCACTAATCTTGCCTTGTTTCTGATAACAATTCCTCTCTCATCTCTTTTGCATCTGAACACCCATTTAGTACCAATAGCTCTTTTACCATTAGGCAAATCCACCAATGTCCAGACTTCTTGAAACTTGAACTGCAGCAACTCCTCTTGCATAGCCTCAACCCAACTTTCATCTTTCATTGCCTTGTGAATGGTTTTGGGTTCTTCTTGAGATAGGAAACAGGCAAACATACAATTTTGTAAGTCCTTGTGGCTATTCCTCTTCTTAAGTGTTTGAGCAAACAATCCCTGATCAAGCAAATCACACAAACCTTTTGATTTACTTCTGGTCTATACAGCAGAGTGAACATCACCAATTATCTGCTCCTTTGGATGATTCCTGTGGATTCTGGTTGTTGGAGTGGGACTAACAGGTATATCAGTCTCCAAATTGGATAAATCAGCTTCAGCACCAAAAAACATCAACAATTTCATCATCAGTATCCACATATACTTCTTCTAATTCGGGCATCTCTTCAGATGAATCATCATGAGAATCACTATCTTTATCAGCAGTAGAGTCCTTGGGCATAGCAGCAGAGTTACCAAACCTAACAACAGAGTGTTTTGGCTTATCAGCAGAGTGTGTTGGCCTGGCAGCAGAGTTGAGAGAACTGCTGCTATGTTTATTCCCTTGTTGCCCATCAATTTCTGACTCTTCATTCCTTTCCTTATCATCAATCTTGTCATCATGAGAAGGTTCATCACCACCTTCTGCATTAACCTTTGGTACTTCCTTATGAATAGCATCATCATCTGAACTCTTTCTCTCTTTATCTGTTGGAGAGAAGTACTGATCAAACTTCCACTTTTCAATCAAAACAAACTCCTCTGTAGATCCATCCTTCTTTGCTTGTGAACCTGCATTAGGGTTAGTTTGTGTACCTGCAGACATGTTAGTAGTACCTGCAATGACTGGTTGATAATTCATACTTTTGGTTAAAGAATCAATATCAAACATCCATTCAGGACCTTTTCCATCAACATTAGGTGTGGTTTCTCTAATTTTAACATGCAAATTTTCAACCACATGCCCAGTCCTTTGATTGAAGACCCTAAAAGCCTTACTTTCAGTGGAGTATCCAACAAAGTAACCTATGTCTGCTTTCTCACTAAACTTGCCTAAGTGGTCAATGGTGTTTAAGATAGTGACAGGACACCCAAATGGTCTAAAGAAATCTATCAGAGGTTTCCTACCATGCATCAACTCATAAGGGGTCTTATTGTGAGGCTTAACTATCTTACTTCTATTTTGCACATAACAAGCAGTGTTGACTGCTTCAGCCCAAAAGATAGTGGGTAACTTAGACTCTGACAACATTGTCCTAGCAGCCTCAATTAATGTTCTATTTCTCCTCTCAGCAACACCATTTTGCTGAGGAGTTCTAGCTACACTAAATTGTCTAGTTATACCCTTTTCCTCACAGAACTGATTCATTACTTGATTCTTAAATTCATTTCCATTGTCACATCTGATGATCTTAACCTTGTTATTAAATAGGTTTTCTATCCTTGTAATAAAAGCCTTAAGAATGCCAGGTGTCTCATCCTTAGTAGCTAAGAAGAATACCCAAGTAAATCTACTAAAATCATCAGTGACCACTAAGCCATACATCTTTTTATTCAAACTTTTCAAATAAGTAGGTCCAAATAGGTCCATGTGTAACATAAACAAGGGTTCAATTATAGAATTCACCAATTTGGACTTACAAGATGCTCTATGTTGCTTTCCTATTTGACAAGCAACACATACTTCAGGATTCTCAAAAACCTTTGAAGGTAATCCTCTGACCAAGTTCCCTTTCACCAACTTGTTGATAGCCTTGTAGTTCAGATGGCCAAGCCTTCTGTGCCATAGTTTGGATTCATCAATAGTGGCTTTGGCAAACAGACAAGTTAAATCTCTTTTGGGAATAATGTTCTTTATGTCCACACTGTATATGTTGTCATTTCTAGGGACTTTAAGAAGTACTAATTTATCATCAGGTATCTTATAGTCGGGAGATAAGACAAGACATTCAGTGTCTGTAAAAAGAACAAAATTCTTTCTATCACACATTTGTGAGACACTAAAAAGATTGAACTTTAGTCCATTCACCAAATACACTTTCTCAAAATCCAATTTTCCAGTTCTGATGATACCTTTACCAACAATTTTACCTCCTTTAGGGTCATTCCCAAAGGCAACATATCCACCATCCAAAGCTTCAAAGTTTTCCAAATTGCTTTGGTCTCCAGTCATGTGTGAAGAGCATCCACTATCAAAAATTCATTTATCCTTTAGCTCCTTTTGTAGATTGCCCTGCACAAAAAGTAAGATAATTAGTTTCTCTTTGGGACCCAAGCCATTACTGACTTGGATCTGCCTTGTGCATCAAAGTAGTCAAATTTCTTCAACTGCATTGGTGCACTGCTGTGTCTGAGAACATGATCTATAACTTTAACTTTAGGTTTCCAGACCCAGCAAGCCGAGGCCTTAACAGCATAGAAATGGTTGCCCACAACAGTATCAGTAACAACTTTAGGCAAAACAGCAGAGTCTGCCTTAATAGCAGAATCAACTATGTCCTTCTTTATGGGCCCTTTTGGTGCAATAGGAGAGATAACTCTAGAAGTACCATCTCTCATCAAAACTTCCTTGGGAACCATGTTTCTTTTAGGATGTGGGTGAGTCTTTCTAGCAAAGTTTCTATGATTCACCCTTGTATATTGGTTCCAAACTGGTTTCTGATAGTAGTAGCACTCATCTTGCAGATGTTCAAAACTACCACAACCATAACATGCCTTTTTAAGTAATTGAAAATCAGTACCTAATCTTTGTGAAACTAGGTTGTTCCAATTTCTCTGGTTTCCTCTAGGCAAGTTATTGGTTTTCTTAGGATATACTCTAGGTGTGTTATTATACTCAGCCATCTTCCTAGAGATACCTTTACCTAGCTTAGGCTTAACAAACTCAACCTTTTTAGCTTTAGGTGCTTTTGATTCATCAACAGCAGGAGTTTCTTCCTTTTTGTTCTTAGGGGTTGAATCAGATTCCACAACTTCATCATCACTGTCAGACTCCCAATCTTCAATAAGGGGTGCATCAGACCACTTTTTCTCAACCTTAGGTGACTCTATTTTGGTTTCACTAGTTTCACCTACAGGTTTAGCCTCAGACTCAGGTATGAAAGACAATGTCCTAGTAGGAGGGGCATTGGCACTAAGTTTCTTAGGGTGAGCAACAGCATTATATCCTAGACCACTTCCTGAGTCTGCAAAGTGTCTTCCTATAGGTTTACTGAGAATATCAGTGGCAAATTGTTGTTTTTCCACCCTAACAATATGTTTTTCAGTCTCACTTATAGCTGAATCTTTAGCCTGTTCAGCCTCTTCTACTTTCTCCATGAGAACCTTAATCTCACAATCTTTCTTAATAAGTTCATTTTCTAGAATAGTGATCTTATCAAGATATTCAATTTCAGCCTTTTTATAAAATTCTAGCTTCTCTTCTAAATTCTTTAAACCATATTCATAACTAAGATTGTCTAACTTAAGTGTTTCATTCTCCATTTTAAGGTTTCCATTGCTAGACTTAAGTATTTCAATTGTATCAGAACATGATTTAAAAGAACAAGATGATTCATTGGATACCTCAAAGTCTGATCCAGAGGAAGAGTAGGCCATGAGAGCAAAATGTTGTACTTGAGGTTCCTCTTCAGCTATCAATGCACAGTTTGGACCATCTTCAGCATGATCACTCCAGTCATACTCTCCTAACCCATCACATGACACCATAGCAGTAGTAGGATTTGACTCTTCATCAGTAGACTTCTTGACATTCTCATTGTTCCTTTTTGGTGCTCTGCACTCTCTTGCAAAGTGTCCCTTCTTATGACAGTTAAAATATTCAGCCTTTGATTTGTCAAATCCCACATTCTTGTTCCTTCTGAACTTCATCTCTTTACCAGTTCTTTTAAGAAACCTTCTTGCCCTCATAGTAAGCATTGCAAACTGCCATTGCATATCAATCTCTTCAACATCATCAGGATCAAGTTCATCCAGATCTTGAGGCATAACTGAAGTACTTGTAGTAAGTTCAGCCAAATAAGCACAAATAGCAGCATCACTGATGGTGTTGGTGTTGGTAGAGTCAGCAACAGAGACATGTGAACCAGCAGCAGGAACAAAAGTACCAGTAGCAGAGTGCTGTTCTTGATGACTACCAGAATTCTTGTTGCTTGAGAAAACAAAAGCAAGATTGTTTGTGGTAGAAGATGAACTTGACAATCCCTTGACTTCAGATTCATAGACTTTCAAGTTGTTATACAGATCATCCAAAGTCATCTTCTCAAAATCTTCCTTGTGCCTCCAAATCACTGTGTGAGTGTTCCATTCAGAAGATAGACTTCTCAGAAACTTTAGATTGATATCTTCTTGAGATACCTCAATCTTCAAAAGAGCCATCTGACTGGTCAACTTATGAAGTCGATCATAAGTTCCCTCAATATTCTCAGAACTCAAAGCAGTGAACGTTTCAAACTGGTGCTTCAGTAGATTCTTTCTTGATTTCTTGGTAGCTTCATTCCCACCAAATCGAAGTTCAATTGCTTCCCATAACTCCTTAGCAGACTCAATATGATTAAAACTTAGTTGATAATCATTGGGTATTCCCATCATGAGAATACTGTGAGCCTTAACCTCCAATCTTCTCTGTGCTTTCTCCTCACTTGTCTTGAGAGTCAAGACTGATCCAGTAGCAGTCTTGGCTGGCTGACTGTCGCCATGTAGAACAACTTCCCATAGTGAGTAATAAACCATTCTCATGTACTGTTGAATTCTCATCTTCCAGATCTCATATTCTCCAGTCTTGAGCATGGGGACTCTTGATGCAATAACCATGTGTGTAGAATCGGATTCCATTGCTTACTTTGATGATGAACAGATCTTGTATTCAGTAATTCTTCTTGGTACCAGTTTCTAGATCACAAGCTCTGATACCACTTGTTGATCCCAGTTGAGCTTCACGATCTTATTAATTACTTTAGATATAAACCTAAAGCAATCGGTATAGAAACTGATCTTGAGTTGTATATCAAATATTATACGGAACTTAATATTTGATCTTAAGAAGAATTAAGCACAAAACAAATTCTCAAACAACACTTCAATATATTAATATGATTGCTCGATAGCAATAGGATTACAAGAAACCTTGAAGTGTAAAACAATAATGATACGTATATCTAACCTAACCCTAGATCCTCCTTTTATAGCGTAAGGAGTCCTAGTCGGTTTACAAGACTTTCTATACAAGAAAAATATTCTTACGTATCTTTTCTATACTTATCCTTAACATACTATACATATCTAATAAGCAGCAGAGTAACTAGTCTAGCAGCAGAGTCTTCGTGGGCTAGCAGCAGAGTTACACTTTGCTTATCATCCCAATCCAGCAGAGTTACAAAACAGCAGAGTTTTCGTCTAATCAGCAGAGTCACTGAACTAATCAGCAGAGTTATACTTAGTGTATTTCTCGAACAGCAGCATCTTTAGACCCAACACGGTAGTATAAACAAAAAAAAGACAGAAAACAACATCAAAAAAATTAACAAATGCTACATAATTTAACATTTACATTACATAAATTAATAAAAATAAAAAAAGTAACAAAAATTAAAAATACCTGCTGGTTCGAGGAAACAAAAAGTGGGGAAGAAGAGGAAGAATTAAACAAGAGAAGGGTTGAGGAAAGAATTAAACAAGAGAAGGGGAGGAGGTGTGGTGGTGGAGTACCACTGGTGTAGCCTGTGGTGGTGTAATGGTGTAGCATGTGGTGGTGTAGACTGTGGTAGTGGTGGTGTACGGTGTTGTAGTGATGGTGTGGTGGTGGAGTACCACTGGTGCAGTGGTGGTGTGGTGGTGGGTTAATTATCGCCGGCGATGAGAGGTAGAAGAGGGAGTAATAATTGAGATGCGATATGTCTAAGTGTTGACCAGATCTGTTTTTGTTATTGTCGTCGGGACGAATAAAGGAACTTTGTCGTTTTGCGTCTTGGCGGGACAAATGAAAATTTTGGGGGGTTTTTTAGCACATAAATACCGACGACATGTCGTCGGTATGAATACTGAAAAATGTTTCTTACAATTTTAAATTAAATACTTTTATTTAATATATAATTAAAATTAAAAACATATATATTTAAAATTAATTACTTTAATTTAAAATTAAATACTTTTATAAAATAAAAAAAAATATTTAATTTAAATACTTTTATTTAATCTATAATTAAAATTAAAAACTTTATATTTAAAATTAAATACTTTAATTTAAAATTAAATACTTTTATAAAATTAAAAAAAAAATATTTCATTTAAATACTTTTATTTAAAAGAAACATTAGAAGATGCTCAAAGAGTATGTCTTGATCCACGTGCATGTGAGAGGATTTATTAATGAACATGACAAAGAAAAGAAAAACGTGATGAGCTTTTACAAGCATGTGAGAGGATACGAAATGAGAGGATGAAACAAGCAGCTATTTGGAAGCGCACATGAGATCAATAAAGATGAGATGAGAAATGTTTGATTTGTGAACAAGTGTTGGTTCTACACGAGATGTTAAACGAGTGAGCCAAGATGTTTAACAAATGAGCCGAGATGATATGGTTATACACGAGATGCTTAACGAATGAGCCGAGATGACATGGTTCTACACGAGATGTTAAACGAATGAGCCGAGATGATATGTTTGTACACGAGATGTTAAACGAATGAGCCGAGATGATATGTTTGTACACGAGATGTTAAACGAATGAGCCGAGATGATATGTTTGTACACGAGATGTTAAACGAATGAGCCGAGATGATATGGTTCTACACGAGATGTTTCTACACGAGATGTTAAACGAATGAGCCGAGATGATATGGTTATACACGAGATGTTAAACGAATGAGCCGAGATGATATGGTTATACACAAGATGTTAAACGAATGAGACAAGATGATATGGTTATACACGAGATGTTAAGCGAATGAGCCAAGATGATATGGTTTTACACGAGATGTTAAATGAATGAGCCGAGATGATATGGTTATACACGAGATGTTAAACGAATGAGCCGAGATGATATGGTTATACACGAGATGTTAAACGAATGAGCTGAGATGATATGGTTTTACACGAGATGTTAAACGAATGAGCCGAGATGATATGGTTATACACGAGATGTTAAACGAATGAGCCGAGATGATATGTTTGTACATGAGATGTTAAACGAATGAGCCGAGATGATATGGTTATACACGAGATGTTTAACGAACGGGACACGGGGTATACGCAATACACTAAAGGATAATAAAACTTATCCTTTCATATATATTCTCTTACAAAAAAATCTCATCCTGTCTCCTTATCTTATCTTATCACTCAATAAAATCTGTAAATGTATATCCTCCATCCCTCTCATAAATCGATCTATACTTTTTCTTTTCTTTCTCTCTGGAGATCGACAATCAGTGGCCATCAGCACCAACTCATTAATTCCCACAAATAACCGATTATCTTTAAATCAGCAAAACACAAATAACCAAATCATTAATTCCCACAAAACACACATAAAAATAGATTGTTACACGCCGGAAGAGGAGTGGTCAATGGTTTTATCGTCGGAGGGTCTCTTTAATGAAGTTCTTAATAGATATAGCTACGAAATTTATGATGAATATTGTAACCACTGGTAAAATTCCACTTTGTAATAAAGTATTTCATATTCTAAATAAAGAATACTAATCCTTTTTCTACGTATAATTTTTTTTATCTGATCATAACCATTATCTAATGTGATGTAACTCACATCCTCGATAAACGTGCTCACACGCGGACCTACTCCAACTTTCTTAATATTTATTTCATATAAACATTTTCATATGTCAAGTATAAAACTTTACAGAATCTCATTTGCCACTTTACGTTAATTTGTTAACGTACGATTAATAAACGTTCAAACTAAATAATTCTTACCTATTAGAGTTTCTATGAAACCCTAAATTATTATAACAACATCTATGAATAACTAAATCCTAAAAATCCTAAAGTACAACTCATTCAAACTAATGTACAAGTTACTAAAGCACAGAAACCCTAAATCCACTTTAACTCCCGATACAAACCCTAATTTCATTAAACCATGATTTTACGTAATAAAATCACAAACCCTAATTAAGGTATATATAATTTGTATAAAATATAAATGTACAAGTCTTTCAAGCCAAGGTACAAGTTATTTATGCATAAAAGCTAAACATTAATAAAAATCCTATTATAACCCTAAATGTATTCATTATAAAGCACATTATCCAAATATTTTATACACCAACCTTAGAAATGGATTTCTTAAACTTACTAAATCTAAGTACAAGTCTCTAAACCTAGTATACAAGTGTCCAATGCATGAAAAACTAAAAATTACATTTATATACTTTTAACCTTAATAAAATTTATATATAATTAAAGTAACTTAACCAAACATTAAATATACATTTTCTATATTACATAAACCCTAGTACAACCCTATAAAGCCCATGGTACAACCCCTTAAAGCACAACATAATTTCTTTTCTTTTTCTACACAAATCGACACATATACTAAAAAATCAAGCCCTCTATTATTTTCTATACAATAAATACTTAAACCTAACCCTAAACCAACTTAGTTAGTTCTCTAAACCCTATGTACAATATTTTATAACCTATCTACAAACATGCATAGCCATTCGATCCATAAGATACTTATCTAGTTAGATTTTTAACTAAAACTACAATTAGACAATTACAACTAAGATCATTTCACCACAAATCTTCCATGTGATCAAGACTTACTAAACATCCCTATGTTTCATTAATTTTCACCCTAAGTCAAATATGGTAGGTAAAATCTATGGCTAGGGTTTGTATACACCATGCCTCCTCTCCCCCCTCCTTACACTTGGCCTCAAATGACTTAACCTACATCACTATGTTCCCTTAATCCCCGAACAAGGTGACTTAACACC
This sequence comes from Artemisia tridentata subsp. tridentata, assembly GCA_021014915.2. Lineage (NCBI taxonomy): Eukaryota > Viridiplantae > Streptophyta > Magnoliopsida > Asterales > Asteraceae > Artemisia > Artemisia tridentata. The sequence continues at coordinate 385,443,482 of CP139504.1, forward strand.
TTAGGAACCCTAACTCATCCTTTTCTATAAATAGTGACCCACTTTTCCATTTTCTTTTCTCCATATCAATTCGAACCACATCAAACAGCCCACTCTCACTTATTCCACTGATCATATAGTCCATTTAGAGCTAAAGAAAGGTCTTGAGAAGTCTAGGAAAGAGGAGAAGCATTGGTACTCACTTTCCAAGCTTATTCACCTAAAAACTCTCTTAAATTGACTCACATAGCAAGTAAGTATTTCTAGCCCTTTTCAATACTTTTATAAACTCTAAATACTTCTAAATATGTTACAAAATAAGTTATAAGAGCAAGCACTGTCAAAGATCATTTTTTCTTTCTTTTTCTCTTTTTGACGAACCAAACTGATTGCGTGGTTTTGTAACCTTACAACAGGTTTTACCTCTCGAGGGATCTCAAGAGGCTTACAACCCCACCAGGCAGTGTACCTGACCGATGTAGTATAGTGTAGTGGTAAGTACGGGGGATTGATCGTTCTCCACAGGGAATAGTGTTCGTTAGGTGTGAAAGGCTACTCTAATTAGGTCTAAGGGTTGAGGAAGATTCTTTTTATGTTTTTATAGTTTTTATGAAAGCAAGTAAAATCTCGGGTTTGAAGGAGTGGGCGGAATTAGTTGCTAGTCAACTAACCCAAATGACTACGAATGCAAATAAAATAAAATAACAAAAATGAAAAGTGGTGAGAAACTTATGTGTAGAGAAATGTGTTTACTTAGATTTCCTTACTCCCTAACTATCTTTTACCGGTTAATTAGTGTGTATTAGTTGCGTGGATGACGGGTGTATTCCTTAATACCATTCGTGGGGTGGCGTACTTACTTCCCCAACTCTACAAGCTCCTACTTCACTCCTATGTCGAGCCGGCTAGGAAGCTCCTAACATGGGATCACTAGAATTCGCTTGTGCATTAAATACAACCATAAAAACCTTTAGTACGCGTTTGGTTCATGTTTCTTAAGACGTTCAAGCAAGTTATCGAATAGGAAGTTAGCCAGTTTTCTTAAGCCTAACATAGATAAACAATCATCCAATACAACTAATAACACACTAACAACCAATAATCAATAGCTAGGTTTCATTAGATCTAAGCAAACACAAGATAAAATTAGCCTAACATGTTAAACAAAAGACAAGCATAAGATAGAATCAAACAACACATAGACATATTGAATGATTAATTGATAACTTATCTTTCAATGAAACATGGAAGATCTCAAGGCAAGAAGCCCTGAAAAAGTAGCTAAAATCGTCTTAGGGTTTTATCCCAAAATTCCACACACTAAGCTCTCCTTAATGACAAAAGATTAGAAAACTATATATAGATTTTTGGATCTGACGGCGTCACCTTATGCATTGTGACGCCGTCACCTCGCCGCTTTTAGGGTTCCCGGGTGACCTTCTTGACGCCGTCCCTCTTTAGCTCTTCAAAAATCCATTCTGGCTTATCAAGGCTTGACGCCGTCGGATCATGAACGTGACGCCGTCCCCTTATGATTTAAGCCGTGACGCCCTTGATTTAGTTAAAGCGTGACGCCGTCAGAATTCCCATGCTAACTCACTGGCCCGTCATGAGTAAATTTCACATCCAACTTTTCTTGCCAAGGCATGACGCCGTCCCATGTTAATTGTGACGCCGTCAAGAGTAACTTTTAGCCGATTCTTGAGACTTTGCCGTTTTCTTCACTTTAATGCTCCAAAAACGTCCAAAATGCCTCCTTTTCCAGATTTCTCCTCAAAAGTACCTAAAATGACAAAAGGAACGATTTAGGGCAATATTTGATCAAATAAATACGATTTAGGGCTTAAATGACCCCTTAAAAGCGGTACACTTTTCGCCTCATCAAATACCCTTACACTTGAGATTTGCTTGTCCTCAAGCAAATGCGCTTTTATTCTAATCAAAATACAAGTTAGGGGTCATTTAATGCAAACATAAAAGTAATTACAACAAATAATCGTTCCACTTCAATCATAATAAGCACGGAGATTACATACTAGCACCTCACAAGTAGTGTTTAGATACTCACATCTCTCAAGTGTCATCAAAATAAATCTCATAAATGAAAACGGAAAATATCTCTCACTACCTGTCATAGCAAATAGATTACCATAGGCTTGGGAAAGGATCGAAAACCTCCTCCACTAGGCGTAAGCACCTAAGATAAACTATCAAAGAGGGCTTTTAAATGGGTTATAACGTTAGGTGTAGGGAAAAGGAAAACACGGTTTTGTTGGATAAAGGATGTTTTACTGGTGGCGAGTTAAAGATCTTGATCAATTACATGTATTATACAATGTTGCTAAGCCAAGACTCGACTCGATCTTAAGCTAAAAACAAAATAACAAAAACATAAGATAAATATAAAATGAAACGGGATGGTAGTCCGTATGTTTTTTCTATTTTTTCTATTTTTTCTCATTTTTTTGTGTTTTTCTTGATTTTTTTTTTTTTTTTTTTTTTTTTTTTTTTTTTTTTTTTTTTTTTTTTGCATACACTCTTGCCCTACCATCCAAAATAATACATCATAGGGGCATTGCATCCCCTTACACTTGAATTTTTACATAACTTTACAAATACTAATCTAATGACTCGAATTAAGATAATTGAAAAACTTGGAGTACTTTTAAAACATTTAGCACATATGGGGGTAATAAATGATGTTCTTCCCCATTACTCCATTATACTAGTACTTTACCCATGAGTCCCAATCGTCCCAAAACAATATGTACAAGGATATGACTCAACTTAGCAACCATGTAATCAACTAGATAATTAACTTGGGTTTAAACAAATGTTGTAACAATAATGCACTAAAGATGAGTGCATACAAGGTAGGCTAAGGCGATTTGGGTGTACATTTTAGTGGGGTGTAACAAATTCTTCCTTTAAGTAAAATGCTTAAAGGTCGAAACGAAAAGATAGGCTCTGAGGGGTGTACTAGGGGTATCGTGTACTAAAAATGAGTACAACGCAAAGGGTGTGGGAGAATTACTTGACCAATGTAGCCAATGTAATTATAACAAAAACACAGGTGTAAAACAATGGGTTAATCCTAATGCCTCTTATCATGTAGTAAATCTAACTACACGAATGTAGTCTCACTTGTGGCCTTGGAATGGTCCTAACGCAAGTTCTAGAATCTAAGTGCTACCGGTACACACATCATAGCATAAATGCTTTTCCTACCAATTCTAGGGGCGAACCTCACATATTTGGGGGTGGAAAATTTTTTTAGTGGTACGGTTTTTGTGCTAGTCATATAACTCCTATCCATGAGACGCTCATTAGAACTAAAGTTTCACTCCTATATGTTGTAAAAAAATTTAAATTTGGCACTAAAATTACCCTAATCAAGTATTTCTCTCAGTTTTATTACACATCTATTATTAAACAAACAAAAATCAAGCGCAATTGTATTCTCTAAAATCGTACTTTTACCCTCCCCTTACACTTAAGATGAACATTGTCCCCAATGTTCAAATAACAAGATGTAAAAGCATAAAGTAAAAGAATGAAATCAAATACTCCCCTGATTCGCTCGTTGGATAGTGAAATCACACGGTTAAATCTTCCTCCAAAGAGATTGTTGAAGCTCCATGACTAATGCATCGCCATAAGCTTGATCCAAAAACATTTCCTTGTCCAAAATAACCTGTTAACCTGAGAAAACAAACACGAAAACCTGCATAACATCGGCGGGATAAAATCTATATATAAGGATATAATGCTTGTGGAATGATAATTTTGCAGATTCCTGGAGATTATAAGTTGGAGATTTTAATAAAAACTTTTTATGAAAACAAAACTTTCAAAAATTTCTGGAAATTAAATCTGACGCCGTCAGGTTATAACCCCTGACGCCGTCAGAAATGACCTGACAAAAATTTTCATTTTAAGTTTCCGGAAAATTTCTGGAAAAACCTTTACCTTACTTCCTGGAAATCCTGCAAAACATCATTATGACTCGATACAAGCATTTGACTCAAACAAACACTAATATGTATGCTAATTTATTATTATTACGATTCATGTTCATATGTGTTCTAATAAACCGATTTAGATTTCCCTTACACTTATCTTTTGCAAAATACCTTTATATGTAGTTAAGACGAAGTTAAAAACAAAATAAAGCATTTTCACAAATTACTTTTGAACATGAATCAATACTAATAAAATTAAACACACATACGGAAAATAAAATCAAACAAGCAAATAAATAAACACACAAAGCAAATAAAACAAATAAAGCTTGGGTTGCCTCCCAAGAAGCGCTTTTCTTTATTAACGAGTCTTGTAGCTAGACTCAAAGTCACGTACATTACGTGACTCCATCATCGGTCACGGTTCCTAGGCCATTCTCCTTCCCGGTTTTATATTCCGGTCCTAATTTCAAACAATCCTTGTAGAAACCGAATATCCTTTCCATAACATAGTCTACTCCTTTACTTCTATCCTCATCATTCCTATAGTAGACCGCTTGCTTAAGCTCCTTCTCAACATTTGACAAGTGTTGGAATTGTTCTATCTTATATGGCATTTGGTAGCTTACTTCATCGGTCTCATCCTTAAATCTAACTATCCCTAAGGAAGGTTCATAAGTCATTCTAGAGACCTCAACAAATGGTTTTCCAAAAACCACTTGAGTCAAGGATGCATCGACTATTGGGCGGATATCTTCTACAATTACAAAGTCGGTGACATAGGTGAAGTTTCCTACATAAACCGGTAATCCCTTAACTCTTCCCGTGAAGTTACTCATCCAACCCTTGTCAGGGAGCATCCTATACCCAAGTTGATTTTTCATTATCAAGTTGTAGTGGGCTCTAGTCATGATGTTTATGGGCGATCTAAGGTCGATGTAAGCTTTCCACACATGTAGATGTCCGATGTTGCATGGTATGTTGAGATTAGAAGGGTCGCCTATTTCTATGATTGGTCTACCTAGGAAGTATGGTGTCTCGGGGTCATCGAATAGGTTTGTATGATATGCACGCTCTTCCTTAGTGGGTAGCCTATTGAAGTAGTCCTCATCATCATCTACTTCTTCAATCTCACTTGTCCTAACTTCCTTATCAACCTCGACTTTCCTATCCTCATCCTTAGGTTCACTATTATCCTCATTCCTATCAATTGGTTTAATAGTGACAATGTTGACAAAGTGGACGTGTTTGGATGAAGAGGGGTCTTTTACTTGGGGTCCGCTATTTGTGTTCCTAGCGTCCTTATGTGGAGGTGATAACACTTGGTTATTGAGGGCTTTCAACAAGTTGTCAATTTTATTGGTCATCTCAGTTTGTTGTTGATTGAATTCGGTCTCGAATCTAGCTATCCGAGCTTCTTGAGATGCCATAAATTGGGAAATCAATCCTTCAAAGTTATTGGTACTACCATTGCCGGAAGGATTGTTGCTGAAAGTACGGTTCGAGTTGGAACCGCTTGATTGGAAACGATTAGGTGGGTTGGAAGAATTGGTTTGTTGAGAGTTTTGGTTTTGTTTCCACCTAAGGTTCGGGTGATTTTTCCATGAGGGGTTGTATGAATCACCATAATGGTTTGGCTCGGGTTTGAAAGTGTACCACTTGTCTCCCGCTCCGTCGGTACGCGAGGATGCGTAGTCCACAAAAGCTTGTTCGGGGAGTTCCATGCAATCACGAGTGTCGTGGGGACCACTACATAATTCACATGAGGAAGTGATTTTGTTCACTTGGCTTGAAGGTTTAGGAGCCTCGTAGGATTTCATGAGAAACTTGACTTGGTCTTCAAGTTCTATGATCCTACGGTCAGAAGTGCTTGAATTGTTCGAAGGCAAAGATATTGCCTTGACTGTTTTATTCAAATCACGGGGATCACTCCAACTTTCGTTGTCATAAAGAGCAAGATCCTCTAGGAGAGCCCATGATTGTTCCGCACTTAGATCACGTAGCTTGCCACCGGCCGATTGGTCAATGGTTTGCCTCGTGGAGAGATTGATATGGTTATAGAAGATTTGGACTTGGAGCCAAAGTTCTATGCCATGGTGAGGGACTTTTTGGAGTAAGTCCTTGAATCGAGTCCATGCCTCGTAGAGAGTTTCGCCTTGACGTTGTTGGAACATCAAGATATCATTCCTTAGCTTGGTAGTTCTTCCCGGTGGGAAAAACTGAGCAAGGAAACGAGTGGTGAGATCATCCCAAGAGGTAATGGATCCTGCGGGTTGACGTTCTAGCCACTGACTAGCTTGGTCCCGCAAAGAGAATTGGAAGAGACGCAATCGGGTCGTCTCTCGAGTGGCAACATCAAGGTCTATAGAATCAACGATTTTAAGAAAGTCCTTGAGATGTTGATTAGGATCTTCAGAACGAAGTCCATGGAATGCGCATCCGCTTTGCACCAACCGGATGGTGTCGGATCGCAAGGGTGTGATATTGGCTCCTTGAGTGAGCTCAATGGTGTTTCGATAGCCATGGTGGCTAGGACGGGAATACTCTCCTAAAGTACGGGCTCTAGGAGGTGGTGGTGGTTGTTGTGGTGGTGGGTTGTGGGGGTTAAGGATATTACCATCTTCCATGATGTCGGATGGTATGGTTACGAACAAAGACACGAAGAAAATAGATAGACTAAAGAAAACCTAGAAAAATAAAATAAAAATCTCACTAGAAAGGAATCTAGTGAGTAGACCTAATAGAAATAAAAATTCAACCTAAACAATAACTATTCCCCGGCAGCGGCGCCAAAAACTTGATGTGCGTGGTTTTGTAACCTTACAACAGGTTTTACCTCTCGAGGGATCTCAAGAGGCTTACAACCCCACCAGGCAGTGTACCTGACCGATGTAGTATAGTGTAGTGGTAAGTACGGGGGATTGATCGTTCTCCACAGGGAATAGTGTTCGTTAGGTGTGAAAGGCTACTCTAATTAGGTCTAAGGGTTGAGGAAGATTCTTTTTATGTTTTTATAGTTTTTATGAAAGCAAGTAAAATCTCGGGTTTGAAGGAGTGGGCGGAATTAGTTGCTAGTCAACTAACCCAAATGACTACGAATGCAAATAAAATAAAATAACAAAAATGAAAAGTGGTGAGAAACTTATGTGTAGAGAAATGTGTTTACTTAGATTTCCTTACTCCCTAACTATCTTTTACCGGTTAATTAGTGTGTATTAGTTGCGTGGATGACGGGTGTATTCCTTAATACCATTCGTGGGGTGGCGTACTTACTTCCCCAACTCTACAAGCTCCTACTTCACTCCTATGTCGAGCCGGCTAGGAAGCTCCTAACATGGGATCACTAGAATTCGCTTGTGCATTAAATACAACCATAAAAACCTTTAGTACGCGTTTGGTTCATGTTTCTTAAGACGTTCAAGCAAGTTACCGAATAGGAAGTTAGCCAGTTTTCTTAAGCCTAACATAGATAAACAATCATCCAATACAACTAATAACACACTAAAAACCAATAATCAATAGCTAGGTTTCATTAGATCTAAGCAAACACAAGATAAAATTAGCCTAACATGTTAAACAAAAGACAAGCATAAGATAGAATCAAACAACACATAGACATATTGAATGATTAATTGATAACTTATCTTTCAATGAAACATGGAAGATCTCAAGGCAAGAAGCCCTGAAAAAGTAGCTAAAATCGTCTTAGGGTTTTATCCCAAAATTCCACACACTAAGCTCTCCTTAATGACAAAAGATTAGAAAACTATATATAGATTTTTGGATCTGACGGCGTCACCTTATGCATTGTGACGCCGTCACCTCGCCGCTTTTAGGGTTCCCGGGTGACCTTCTTGACGCCGTCCCTCTTTAGCTCTTCAAAAATCCATTCTGGCTTATCAAGGCTTGACGCCGTCGGATCATGAACGTGACGCCGTCCCCTTATGATTTAAGCCGTGACGCCCTTGATTTAGTTAAAGCGTGACGCCGTCAGAATTCCCATGCTAACTCACTGGCCCGTCATGAGTAAATTTCACATCCAACTTTTCTTGCCAAGGCATGACGCCGTCCCATGTTAATTGTGACGCCGTCAAGAGTAACTTTTAGCCGATTCTTGAGACTTTGCCGTTTTCTTCACTTTAATGCTCCAAAAACGTCCAAAATGCCTCCTTTTCCAGATTTCTCCTCAAAAGTACCTAAAATGACAAAAGGAACGATTTAGGGCAATATTTGATCAAATAAATACGATTTAGGGCTTAAATGACCCCTTAAAAGCGGTACACTTTTTCTATCGCAATCGCCCCATCACAATGCCCCATTTGCATAATTATTTCGACCATCAAACAACCCCCATAAAATCTGAATTTTTGCCATATTAAGGACAACCCACCTAGATAATAGTAGGAACAAGAACATCGTAAAAACACTGCATTGCCTCGCTTTTAATCGCGTCCCATTTTGCCCCGTCGCAAACTGAAGTTAACGCACCCTTTTTAATTATTTCGAGCTCATAAGCTCGAATCATAAGCCCATAAGCTGTAAATAAGACGTTTACAAACTTATTTTAACATGCATAAAGGAGTCGTAGCAAGTCGTGCCGTTTTCTTAAACATAAAACACGTAAAAATGAAATAAGGATGTCAAGTGTAATGACAAAAATGCTTTGAGGGCCAAACCTGTCAAAACTCCAACTGATTTTATAACTAGGACTAAAACTGAAATCGACATAAAGTTTAAGGGGAAAACTTGCCAAATTTGAAAGATGGAGTTTTATTGGGCCAAAAATGTAAATATTGCAAAGTTATTAAAACAAGCACTAATTTTGCCAACGACTTATAGTTGTGGGTATAAATTGTCATTTTTGAAATTACAAGGGTAAAAATTGTCATTTCACCAAAGTTGAGGGGTAAAAAGTTTAATTTTATAAAAGTTGAGGGGTAAAAATTGTCAATTTATGAAAGTTCAGGGGTATAAACTGTCAATATGTGAAACTATAAGGGTAAAAAGCGTAACATTTTATAATTATTATTAGAAATATATTCCGATTCGATTTATAATAGAAACTAATAAACAAAATACATTTATCTCGATAACAAACAAACGAAACATAAACCTAAACATATGAAATAAGATAAAATCTTATATAACTTTAGAGGAGACCTCATGTTGTCTCATTTTAACATTTATTCGACAACCAAAACGTTACGATATGAACTATAAAACTTATATATATATTGAAATACGATTACCGAAACTTGACATACCAAACCAGGTCGCGTGCCGGAGACGTTTATCAACTCTATTTAACTTTGTTTTCCATCCAGACTGCTAAGGTGAGTTCATAGTCCCACTTTTTACACGTTTTCCAAACTTGTGGGGAGATACATGCTATAAACCGAACACAAGTATTTTTTGTATGCTTTCCTGAATTAATATTGCCTAAGTTAACTGTTGCCTTAAAGACCCTCCATCATGGACCATTAATCACTTTCGGGTGAGCGCGAATATAGTGAATAGGTCTATTGGGTTTGACGACCCATTTGTGTTACAGTAACGTGACCAAATGCACTATATTTGAGATCAATAAAGAGACTGTCATTCTCCTACTCGAGGGCATAATTACTATATTTAATTATGTAGTAATTTACATCATTAGCTTATAACTATGATGATTAACCTGTTAACGTTTTGCGTGCCATGAGACTTAGGGCAATATACTAAACTGCAATATTACTGATTTTCCATCTACTTAGCTTGTGTTTAACTGATTATAATTTTAAACGCTATGGATTCACTCAACCTTTGTGTTGACTTTTTAGCATGTTTTATCTCAGGTAACTAAAAGCTGAACTTGTTACGGAGTGACAATGGACTTTCTTCTTATAAAAAGGGTGTCCATTTTGTTATCATTCAATAAATAATGTAACTTTTATAACGTATTTCGAAACTTTCCGCTGGGACCTCTATTATGTCTCTGATTTAAATAAATGAATGATAACAATTTTATCTAAAACGTCTCTTTTCGAGTCGTTTTCTATTTTTATGACTGTGATACCTGAAGTAATACCCCAACTTATATTTCGCTGCGTATATAAAAAATGGGGGTGTTACAGATTGGTATCAAAGCCAGGTTATAGAGAACAGGGTGTAAACCCAAACTATAACCACTTTACACAAACTTAACTAAAGTCCTCCGTGCCACAACGCCACTAAAACGCTACTTATACATGTTTATGCTGATTATTTAGTTACATAGTGAAATATTTATAATTACCGGGTGGTTACAGAATCATGACTTTCCCTACCATGTCAGGACTCGGACATCGCAAATATCACCGTACTTAGTACATTACCTATTAGGATTATTTTATACAAATCTTTACACTCTTGATAGTTACCCTCACATACATAATTATTTCACCTTTATTTTCACTTCCTTAATATTATTAATTACTTATAATTATTATTTGCGAATTACTACAGTACCATGTCCCCCGAAACCCCTAATATTAACGAAACTACCCCAATACCACTCCCATCATCACCTACTCACTCGCCTCCACGTCAGAAACTTAGGAGAGCTACGAAATCTTATGAAAAGTTGATTGGTTGTCCGACAACTTTTGAGGTTGGACAGAATTCACACCAAGAAACGATTCAGAAAGATGTTGAGCCAAACTCTCCACTACCTGACACTTTAGATTTCCCAATACCAGACATCCCAGACAACGTATCTTCACCTAATTTCCTTGACTATAATTTAAACCCTAGTGATTCAATATGGACACTTCTTTATCAACTAGCCAATACCCTAGATATTTACACTGAATAGCTGGAAGGATTACAACCATTACGTTTTGAATGGTACGACCGTAACATCGACACTCTGTTTAGAAGGGCCGATGCCGAGAGACGAGCAGTGTTTGACTTAGGAGTGAAGGTTGATAAGATGAAGGATACTTACAACCATGAATTTAGAAGCTTGGATTCCAGAATCCGCTGTTCGAGAAGAGAACACGGTCAGATACATGGCAGAGTAGAAGACATTGAAAGGACTCTATGGATGGCCAACGATACTGCAAGAAACCAGGATCAGAAGATTTTCTCCTTAGAAACCATGTTGGCTAATCAAATGAGGATGTACCAGGAATTTCAGGAACGCTTCTCTGAAATGGAAGCTGCACAACTGAAACTTGAGGCTGAATTTAAGCATTTACGTCATGGACGTAACTGATCTTAAATTCACATGCATCATTGTTGTGCCCCCTAAACCGAATAGTTTTTGGTTAGTGTATCCTGTATTTTTCCAATAAGCTCAAAACTTTCAGAACTTGTAACCAACTTTTAAATCTATAACAATCTCCTTTTGTTATATATTTCTGTTGCGAACAAATTCTTTCTAGTATGTCCTATTATAATGCTATAATGACTTCTCATGACCTCATCTTACCACCCGTTACTCTCACTGGTAGAAAAATAGCTTCACGCAAACCAAATCATACTAAAAACAAATGCCACTTTTCCCTTCCCCCGAACCTAGGCAACCGACCAACTTGTAGCACAGCAGGTGACAGAAACTAGGACCACTATTGACAACAAAGGACTAACACTTATACTAGAGACAGAGAATCCTTAACCTACCACATGAAGCATTAATAAAAGACCTTGTATCTATTGTTTTGTAAAAACAATCAAACAAGTTATTAATATCATTGATTATATCCAAACCTACCATAACATGACTTACGATTATTAAAATTCCTTATACTTGCCATAACTAGGCTATAACCATAGAATTATCTAAGATAAACCTCGGAAGAAAACTTGATGAATGAAGAGAAAGTTGCTAAAATTCAATTTTTGTAGATGGATTAGTTTGTTCCTTAGCAGTTTCATACCAAGAGTTAATCATTTATCTATGATACTAACCAGACACATCATAATATTATGATTCTCAATAGATTATGACTTCGCATTGTGACCCCTTGTTAGGACTAAGCTTACTCAAATTATGTTAACATGGTCATTACATAAGTTCTAAATTTGTGATTCTTGTGATAATGATAGAAGATAGCCAGCATGAACAATACAAATACCCCACCAATGACTCCTGAAGCTATTCAAAGGTTGGTAATCAACTTCATGACAGTAGTACTCGAAGTAACTGCAGTAGCTCATCTGAGTAGCAACAATATGGCCACAGGAGAAAAGAAGACGGTTGTGTCTTGTAAGTATACCCCTGAAAGTTTCACGAGTTGTAGACTAGCTCATCATAAAGGCCTAGAAGGAATGATTAGACCTACCATCACCCGTGCCCAAGAAATTAAGCAAAGTGTTACATTTAAGAAAAATAACCGTAAGCGAAAACTCGATGAGAGAAAAACTATCATCCCTACCTACTACAAGTACACCAATAACCACGACTGCTACCACAAGCATCTTCAAGATCGCATCAACTACCACCGCCAACTAGAGCTCAGACAGAAAACTGATAGAGACTGCGTCGCCACGCTTGCTAACAAAAATGGTTATCGTGGAAAGCAACCTCCATGTCAACAATGCAAGTTGCATCACACTGGATTTTGTTTTGCTAAGTGTGGGAGATGCCAGGAAATAGGTCACAAGACAATAGACTGCAAAACCATGGGTAAACAGGAGCAGTCTTTGGCAGTAGTATGCCACGGATGTGGTGGAAAAGGACACTACAAGAATCAGTGGCCAAACTACAATATCAATTGGAAATACAAGACTAGTGCAAGAGAATGAGGACTCGTTAAGATCCAAACAATAAAGGATGACATCAATGTTCAAGCAGAAGATAAATTCCTGTTGTAGATAAATAAACCGTAGCTTAAGACTTTCTAAGTTGTATTTCCTTTGTACTTTACCTTAGGTATGATGGATCTAACCTAAGTGTAACAATTACTTTTCTACCATATGAAATCTCTATCTTGTAATATTTCCGTAATAATCACAACCTACGTCTAATTTCAGTTTCTATTCCTATTTACCCTGTTCATAGTCATTACGTAACAATACACTGTTAACCATTAGAAATTTGGTTAATATTATTTCAGACTGAACAATAGGCTATTATCACCCTGTAATATTTTTACACAAACCCTAGGATTTATTTCAAGGATATTCCATTATTACCCTAGAAATTCCTGGCTCATCCCGATAGTATGACCCAAAATTTTCCTATTCTTTAGAAAATTAATTATGTTGTTATTTTATAAAAACAACACGTTGAACACCATCTAAAACTTTTTGAAAAGTATAAATACCTCGGTGACTGAACCAAATATCACATCATTCAGTCCTCAATTATACATAGCCTGATCAACTATGTCTAATTTAGGAAGAATCATGTCATAAATGGGACAGTTATCTTTTCAGATTTTCTAATAACAATTTTCATTCAAAAACAAAATATTGAAACAAAATAAACTGCTCTTAAAACATCACTTTTGATTACATAGCAATAAATGTCTACATCTATTTCCAATTACGTCTATGATAAGAACCAACAAAAGTATGAATAGGGAAACCCTAAGAATTCACAAACAATTTATGGAAAACACAACTAAATTTTATTAGAATCCACAAAAATTCATACATAACGACATGATTAGCAACGGAAGTGCTAATGTTACAATGATTACAAGGAAAGGTATAGAATCGCCAATAGGTTGACCGTTCATAGCAACAAAGACCACCACCAACCCAACGATAGCGAGAGCCACCACGGGATGAATCACCTTGATTATCCTGTGTGGTAAATACAAACAAACCATTAAAAACAATAGCAAGACTAGTCCTTAAACATAAACAAGTTTTATTTCATTACGGATTACATAGAAATACAACAAGGACCCATTTTAACCACCCTAGCGTAAGACTATTACCCCCATAATTTGTCGACGCCAATAGCTAGGATCAAGATTGGCATAAGGACCGCTAGAACGCAAACCATGAATGCATAATCTTCCTCAGGTACGTACGCCAAGTAGATAACCCTGAGAACAACATACACAATTGCTAGAATTGTAACGAGGTGTGGCATTTTGGAGATGTTAATTGAGAGATATATGTTTTGTGGAAGAATGGAAATTAAAATGGAGTATTTATAAGGAAAAACTAGCCGTTATTTCACTATTCACGACCGTTACATTTTACTGTTCATAGCCGTTAGATTTTACTATTCCTGACCATTAGAAATCACTATTCACAACCTCTCGATTTATTATGTGGTAAAACATTCAAATTTATTTCATCTAGTAGGAATAAAACTAACGAAATTACGTTCTCTTGAATACCGAATGGAAATACCTAGACAACTCTTTTTGGACTAAAAGTATAACCAAGGGCTAATAAGTGAAACGATAATATTGGGTTTAAATGACATAAAAACAAGATAATATTATATATAATATTATTTTTGAACTTTAGGCATTTTAAGCATATCAAACTCACGACACCGATCAAATCTTTGTACGATTTTTCATTTTCACACCACTAGTCGAATAAGTCAGAATCTCAGACTTTCCTATTTATTTAAGATTGTGTGATTAAAAGCCGCGTTCCCATCGTTAAAGTTAGATGAAATCCTAAGAGAGGACCAGAATTTACCTAGAAGTGAGGAAATCCAATCCGGGAAAGATACCCAAACCTTTTACCCATACCTCGACCATCACAGACTGAATCTCGGGACGAGATTCCTTCAACGGGGGGATACTGTAACCACTGGTAAAATTCCACTTTGTAATAAACTATTTCATATTCTAAATAAAGAATACTTATCCTTTTTCTACGTATAAATTTTTTTTATCTAATCATAACCATTATCTAATGTGACATAACTCACATCCTCGATAAACGTGCTCACACACGGACCTACCCCAACTTACTTAATGTTTATTTCATATAAACATTTTCATATGCCAAGTATAAAACTTTACAGAATCTCATTTGCCACTTTATATTAATTTGTTAACGTACGATTAATAAACGTTCAAACTAAATAATTCTTACCTATTAGAGTTTCTATGAAACCCCAAATTATTATAACAACATCTATGAATAACTAAATCCTAAAAATCCTAAAGTACAACTCATTCAAACTAATGTACAAGTTACTAAAGCACAGAAACCCTAAATCCACTTTAACTCCCGATACAAACCCTAATTTCATTAAACCATGATTTTATGTAATAAAATCACAAACCCTAATTAAGGTATATATAATTTTTATAAAATACAAATATACAAGTCTTTCAAGCCAAGGTACAAGTCATTTATGCATAAAAACTAAATATTAATAAAAATCCTATTATAACCCTAAATGTATTCATTATAAAGCACATTATCCAAATCTTTTATACACCAACCTTAGAAATGGATTTCTTCAACTTACTAAATCTAAGTACAAGTCTCTAAACCTAGTGTACAAGTGTCCAATGCATGAAAAACTAAAAATTACATTTATATACTTTTAACCTTAATAAAATTTATATATAATTAAAGTAACTTAACCAAACATTAAATATACATTTTCTATATTACATAAACTCTAGTACAACCCTATAAAGCCCATGGTACAACCCCTTAAAGAACAACATAATTTCTTTTCTTTTTCTACACAAATCGACAAATATACTAAATAATCAAGCACTCGATTATTTTCTATACAATAAATACTTAAACCTAACCCTAAACCAACTTAGTTACTTCTCTAAACCCTATGTACAATATTTTTTAACATATGTACAAACATGCATAGCCATTCGATCCATAAGATACTTATCTAGTTAGATTTTTAACTAAAACTACAATTAGACAATTACAACTAAGATCATTTCACCACAAATCTTCCATGTGATCAAGACTTACTACACATCACTATGTTTCATTAATTTTCACCCTAAGTCAAATATGTTAGGTAAAATCTATGGCTAGGGTTCGAACAGACCATGCCTCCTCCCCCCTCCTAATACTTGGCCTCAAATGACTTAACCTACATCACTATGTTCCCTTAATCCCCTAACAAGGTGACTTAACACCTTGGGAACCCTAACTCATCCTTTTCTATAAATAGCGACCCACTTTTCTATTTTCTTTTCTCCATATCAATTCGAACCACATCAAATAGCCCACTCTCACTTATTCCACTGATCATATAGTCCATTTAGAGCTAAAGAAAGGTCTTGAGAAGCCTAGGAAAGAGGAGAAGCATTGGTACTCACTTTCCAAGCTTATTCACCAAAAAACTCTCTTAAATCGACTCACATAGCAAGTAAGTATTTCTAGCCCTTTTCAACACTTTTATAAACTTTAAATACTTCTAAATATGTTACAAAATAAGTTATAAAAGCAAGCAATGTCAAAGATCATGTTTTCTTTCTTTTTCTCTTTTTGTCGAACCAAACCAAACACACCATAATATTTTTTTTAAGTATTACAAATCAAGAGACCATAAAACTATTAAGAGATAGATTAAATAGGTTTATGATCATGATAATGTGCACTAAAAACTGGTTAGATCACTTAAAAGACAAAAACCCGAATTGTTTTTCTTTTACTTTTTCTGTCGCAACAGCCCCCAAACGCCCCCTTTGCATGATTATTTCGACCATCAAAAAACCCCCATAAAATCTGAATTTTTGCCATATTAAAAACCACCCACCTAGCTAATAGTAGGTACAAGAACGTCATAAAAACACTGCATTGCCTCGCTTTTATTCGCGTCCCATTCTGCCCCGTCGCAAACTAAAGTTAATGCACCCTTTTTAATTATTTCGAGCTCAGAAGCTCGAATCATAAGCCCATAAGCTGTAAATAAGACGTTTACAAACTGATTATAACATGTATAAAGGAGTCGTAGCAAGTCTTGTCATTTTCTTAAACATAAAACACGTAAAAATGAAATAAGGATGTCGAGTGTAATGACAAAAATGCTTTGAGGGCCAAACCTGTCAAAACTCCAACTGATTTTATAACTAGGACTAAAACTGAAATCGACATAAAGTTTAAGGGGAAAACTTGCCAAATTTGAAAGATGGAGTTTTATTGGGCCAAAAATGTAAATATTGCAAAGTTATTAAAACAAGCACTAATTTTGCCAACGACTTATAGTTGTGGGTATAAATTGTCATTTTTGAAACTACAAGGGTAAAAATTGTCATTTCACCAAAGTTGAGGGGTAAAAAGTGTCATTTTATAAAAGTTAAGGGGTAAAAATTGTCAATTTATGAAAGTTCAGGGGTATAAACTGTCAATATGTGAAACTATAAGGGTAAAAAGCGTAACATTTTATAATTATTATTAGAAATATATTCCGATTCGATTTATAATAGAAACTAATAAACAAAATACATTTATCTCGATAACAAACAAACGAAACATAAACATAAACATATGAAATAAGATAAAATCTTATATAACTTTAGAGGAGACCTCATGTTGTCTCATTTTAACATTTATTCGACAACCAAAACGTTACGATACGAACTATAAAACTTATATATATGTATTGAAATACGATTACTGAAACTTGACATACCAAACCAGGTCGCGTGCCGGAGTCGTTTAGCAACTCTATTTAACTTTGTTTTCCATCCAGACTGCTAAGGTGAGTTCATAGTCCCACTTTTTATACGTTTTCTAAACTTGTGGGGAGATACATGCTATAAACCGAACACAAGTATTTTCTGTATGCTTTCCTGAATTAATATTGCCTAAGTTAACTGTTGCCTTAAAGACCCTCCATCATGGACCATTAATCACTTTCGGGTGAGCGCGAATATAGTGAATAGATCTATTGGGTTTGACGACCCATTTGTGTTACAGTAACGTGACCAAATGCACTATATTTGAGATCAATAAAGAGACTGGCATTCTCCTACTCGAGGGCATAATTACTATATTTAATTATGTAGTAATTTACATCATTAGCTTATAACTATGATGATTAACCTGTTAGCGTTTTGTGTGCCATGAGACTTATGACAATATACTAAACTGCAATATTACTGATTTTCCATCTACTTAGCTTGTGTTCAACTGATTATAACTTTAAACGCTATGGATTCACTCAACCTTTGTGTTGACTTTTTAGCATGTTTTATCTCAGGTAACTAAAAGCTGAACTTGGCACAGAGTGGCAATGGACTTTCTTCTTATAAAATGGGTGTCCATTTTGTTATCATTCAATAAATAATGTAACTTTTATAACGTATTTCGAAACTTTCCGCTGGGACCTCTATTATGTAACTCTGATTTAAATAAATGAATGATAACAATTTTATCTAAAACGTCTCTTTTCGAGTCGTTTTCTATTTTCATGACTGTGATACCTGAAGTAATACCCCAACTTATATTTCGCTGCGTATATCTAAAATGGGGGTGTTACAAATATGGTTCTTATAAGAACATTAGCCTGTGGATGAGAGACCAGATTCTGGAATGGTTGAGGAAAAAGCCGTACTACAGCGAGATGTTGGACGCTCAAGCTGATGATGTTGGAGGAGAAAGCGTGTTTGATACCACACTTGATGATCAGGGAAATAGGATAACAAATCTTGAAGCTTTTTTTGAAAATTTCATCAAGCAAAGGAAAGCAACGAAGGGAGAAGATGGTGCAGGTTCTAGCAAAGTGGGAAGTACCAGCAAAAAAGAAGAAGAATGGGCTATGTTTGTTATGGTATATGTCGTGTGTTGTTTCGTTTGCTTGTTGAGTTGTTTCGTTTAATCTGTTTCGTTTGCTTGTGAAGTTGTTTTGTTTGAGTCTATATGAAATGTTTGCGTTCGTGTTTGTTAATTGTGATATTGTTCCTTCAAATAAGCTCATAAACCAAAACACCCTTTTGGTGCAGAAATAAGCAATCCCAAACACCCCTGTTTGGACAGCATAAACCAAACGGCCCTTGTGGGCTGCTGTTAACTAAACAGCATATACCAAACGGCCCTGTTTGGACAACATAAACCAAACGGCCCCTTATGGTTGAATCTTGATGGATACTTAAGTTTTCACAACAACGACAACAACATTTTATTAAACAACAACAATAACACAAAAAACAACAACAACAACAACAACAACAACAACAACAACAACAACAACAACAACAACAACAACAACAACAACAACAACAACATTACATATGAAGATTGTCCATGTCACCTAACAGCTCACGAAGTATTGCAGCCGACTAACATGCGTGGTCGGGGTCATCGGGATTCGTTGCCATTTCAAGTCTTGCCTCCAGCATCCTTAATCTTGTCTCTAGCACCTGCTTTTGTGCCTCCAGCATGTTTATCCTAAGATCTTTTTCATTACACTTTGAGCACCATGTTGGTGCAGATCTAGAACCGTGAGATGTTGAAGCAGAAGTAGTTACTCGTAACTACTCATCAAATTCACTCTTCCACATAAAATATCCACATCCATGATCTTTTTCTCTTGGCTGTCACATAAATAATGCAATTATATGATTGTTTGTTTATTTACATAAATAAGAATGTATAATTGTTCATCTTCGAAAGAGAACATGCATAATATTCCCATCCAAATGTATCTGGTTGATGTGATTTTCTTTTTTTTATATTTCCTGCTCCACAATTACACATAAAAGGATTTTATCGCTGCATCTCAAGTTTTGAAATTGGTGTGAAGATAAGATGTTGTGAGGTTGAGTGGTTTTGAGGATAAGATAACCTGAGATTGGTGTGAAGATAAAAGGTTGTGAGGTTGAGTGGTTTTGAGGATAAGAGTGTATATAATGTGTTTGGGAATAAAATACCGTCGACATGTCATTGGCACAATAAAGGCGGGAAAAAACCCTGCCCAATTATTCGCTATTATTCACACGCGGGGAAAGTAAAAAATTTGACCTAAATAAATACCGACATCAAGTCGTCGGGAAAATAACAGTATGCCAAAATAAATCTTAATCAAACGCTAATCACGCGCTAATTGCAATTAATTTTTTGGTTTATACTTCGCCGACAACATGTCGTCGACAAAATATTGGCGGGGCAAAATCCCGCCCAGTTTTTCACCAAGTTTAGAAAAGTCAAACGTTTACCATATTATCCCGGCGACGTGTTATCGGAATTTTATAAACTCAAAAATTCAACACAACCTTGGCTCAGTCAAGCATTTTTTTGTCGTTAAGTGTTAGATGCCGACGACATTATGTCATCGGCGTTATACTCGTCGCCCGTTCTTTGTTTTCTTGTAGTGACGTATTACATGAGTTAAATGATTCCTTATTCAACATCCTACATTTATTGTAACACATTTAGAAAGAACATTACTCTCGTTGAATTGTATATTGGTCCTGATCCTATCAACGACCTCAACAGTTCACACGCAAATTTATTATGTGTAAGTTTGCTTGGTCAGAGAGCACCCTGATGTCATTCAGTTTAGTGTTACTTCCGTGTAACAATTTGTAATTCTATAATTTATTCAAATAAACTTTACACAATTGAAAATTTATATTTTGTGTTTGTACATAAATTTTTTTGTACATTGTTTCTTAAATATGTCAAGCATTTGAGAACTACATTATATTACAAACTTATATAAGTTGTAACTGTAAGAATGTGCTACCTTTTCTCGCACAAAATGAATGTCCATCTCGATATGCTTGGTAGGTTAATGTTGTACCGGGTTTCCAGAGAGGAAAATAGCACTAACGTTATCACAATACACGAGAGTTGCTTTCTGAATAGGACATCGAAGTTCAAGAAGAAGGTTGCGAAGCTAACATGATTCAGAAACGATATTTGCAACACCTCGATATTCCGCTTCAGCACTTGAGCGGGAAAGTGTGGGTTGGCGTTTAGACGACCAAGAGATCAAGTTATCACCAAGATAAACAGAATACCCAGAGGTAGAACGTCTAGTATCCGGACATCCACCCCAATCGGCATCAGTATAAGAAACCAATGTAGAGTCCTTAGATTTATAAAGATGTAAGTAATAGTGTAAAGTACCCTGAATGTAGCGCAAGATGCGCTTGAGAGCTGTCCTCACGAGGATCATGCATGTGGAGACAAATTTGCTGAACCGAATATGAGATATCGGGACGAGTGAAGGTAAGGTATTGCAAGGCTCCAGCAAGGCTTCGATAATGTGTCGGATCTGAATAAGGCTCACCTGAAGTAGCACTTAGTTTAGCCTTAGTATCAACCGGTGTAGGAGATGGCTTACAATAAGACATGCCTACTCGCTCAATAATATCTTGAGCATATTTAGATTGACATAGAAATACCAGACATGCTTTGAGTATGCATGGTACGGAAAGGAGTGGCTGGTGGTATGTTTGAAGATGGAGGCCGAGAGGTTGATGGGCACGACGGGTTGCTCGGATATTGGGCTGTAGTGGTGAGTTTAATAGGGAGGATTGTCATTTGGTTGATTGGATGTGGGTTGAGCAACAGGAGGGGGACTCCCCATTTGGGCTGTTGTGACAGAAGGTTAAAGGTGGGCTGATGTGGTGTTGGGATCGACTTGAGTTGAAACCTGGTTTGTCCCATGGGAGGAATTTGACCCAGTAGAGGTTGTGCGGTTTGCTGGAACAGAATTAGAAGAAAAAAAATGGAAGTATTAATGGGTGAATGCCATCATTAAGAAATGAGTAACTAGAAGGAGTAGGATTATGGAGTTTGGCAAACGGAAATAGTGTCTCATCAAAAATAACGTGACGCGAGAGAATGATTTTGTGAGTAGCCAAGTCATAGCATTTGTAACCTCTATGATTCGAAGGGTATCCCAAGAAAACACATGGTGTAGAGCGTGGTTGTAATTTGTTAATAGTTGTGGAAGGGAAAAGAGGGTAACACAAACAACCAAAAACTCGAAGGTGATCATAGCATGGGGTACGATTATAAAGTATGTATGTTGGGGTTTTGTGATTGAGAAGTTTACTGGGTTGGATGTTTAGTAAGTATGTGGCCATTTGAAGTGCATGATGCCAAAATTGTGGGGGCATGGAGGAGTGAGATAACAGGGTTCGAATGATGTTATTTATTGCACGTATTTTGCGTTCGGCTTTTCCATTTTGTGAGGATGTGTGTGGAGAAGAGAATCGAAAAACCATTCCATTGTCATTACAAAATTGGTGAAAATATGAGTTATTACATTCTTTTCCATTATCACATTGAAAAGTTTTAATACTCATATTGAAATGTGTATGAATAAGGTTGTAAAGGGAAATGAAAGTGAGATAAACCTGTGATTTATTTCCAAGAGGAAAAGTCCAAAGAAAATTTGAATAATCATCAATAAATAAGATGTAATATTTGTGACCACTCGAACTTAATACTGGTGAAGTCCACAAATCACTATGAATTATATCAAATGGCAACGATGTAGAAGACGATGAATCATAAAAAGGTAATTGAATATGTTTGCCAAAAACACAAGATTGACAAATAGAAGAAATCCTAGACGAATTACATTGAATGTAATCTTTATTCTTAAGCGAGCGTAATATATTTGTAGACCACGACTCACTTCTTTTATCATACAAACAAAACACGATGATGACACTCACATAAACATATAAAGAACAAGAAGAGAATATGTATGGATCGTATGGAGTTATTTGCTAGTCGAATGATTGTATTCAAAGGTTGAAAGACAATACAAAGACTAGAGAGAACTTGGCACACACACACACTCTTTTTCTAATGAATAATTAGGCACATTCTAAAATGAGATGTGTGTGTGTGTTTATACGAATACACAGCCAACCAAAGTGAGCCTTTGGTGGGCTTTGGTGAAACATAGAGTGGGCTTAGTGTTTGTAATACACTTATGCTTAAGTTACAAATTGTACAAATGCCATAAGCCCACTAAACTAACTAAATATTATACATGACACATTAAATTGTTAGCAAATGACCATCACTTTATATTTAACATAAAATGATTGCTAACAATCTCCCCCTAAGGGATGGTCATTTCAATGATGCTCCCGAGATTGGTCTTTTGTGTTTGACATCTTGAACTTCGTGTGTCACTGTATAATATTTTGCATTCAATGTTCCTTCATGCACTGTGATCTTCAAAGAATCGTCTTTTGGTCTTTCTTGCCTTGATCTACATCTTCTGTCCAGATGCGTCGTCGTTGTAGATGATGATGGTGGATGGACTTTCGTCGGTACCTGCATAAGACAGTTAACAATAAATTGTCCAGCGGCCATCATGTCATGAGGCAAGATCCTTGGATCTCATTAAGACTCATACAACTTGTATCCTTTTGAGTGAACACAAGTGTATTGCATAGGAAGTGTCCCTAAGAGATCTTTTGATGAATCTCATGTCTCTAGACTCAATAATGTGCGTTTTGGTTTTAGTCGTCGGAGGCATGGAGCAGAGTGCCACCTTTTCAATATCAACACATCTCGGAGTGAGAGGTCGATAGATTATGCAGTGTTCTCCGTGAGAAATAAAACACATATCTTTTGAGAGATATCTGAGTGGATAGGAGGGGTGGTGCAGTGCGTCACTGGGTCCATGACGTCTTGTCTTCAATACCAGTATCACCTTAGTGAATACCGATAGCAGATGTATTGACCCGGTTTCTGACCTAAATTTTCATGAGGGCTATTTCTTTTCACCCTTACAAAAACTTTTCTTTTTCATTCTTCAACCCCTTCTTTCTCCTTTCTCATTATACTCCTTTTTTCAATCTTTCCTAAGGACTTCTAATGCTAAGCTATTGGAATTGTCCTTGGGTAGATCCCTCCGGTTCTGGCGGATCATTGGACATAACCTAACCATAATCACCTTATTACACCATGATTATCCTAGATTATTTGTAGCATGCCATTAAACCTTGTGAAAAATCTCTCAACGTGTTTATGAGAAAACACATTGAGAGTTTTGCATTTTTGAAACACTCCCCCTTCACATGTGCTCATGTATTTTTGAAACAAATTGCACATGTTGGGTAGAGTTCGCACATTTGAAATGATCGATTTTCAATGAACATGACCTTCGCGAGACACGCTTACATCACTAGTTAGACTAGCTTGAAATTATTACCCGTCCCGGTCATATTCAATGATCATCTCTCGAATTGGTACATTCTACTCAGACAAGTCCTTTGCGAGACACGCTTACATCACTGGAAAACCAGCTTGAAATTATTACCCGTCCAGGACACGTCTTTTCGATAACGGACATTTAGTTTCGTCAATTCGAGGGTTCAACTGAGTCTTTTTGAAGAACTCGTTTTGAGATTCAAACCACAAAACTTCTTTTTGATCACATTTTAATCACGTCGTCTCCCCCTTATGTTTAATAAACACCTAATCTCCCCCTCAAAAATAGCATGAAGTGGTATTTTTGAAAACAGTTGATTAAAATGAAACTTTTTGTGGAGAGACGGACTGATTTTAGCATGAGATTGGAACATTTTTCTTTTTCTACTCCCCCTTAATCAGAGCAAACGGTTAAACTTTTGAGTTTAAAAGCATTTAGTGGTCTTTGAGGGAGTTGTTGTGAGCACAAAATTTATAAAAAGACTTTGAAAAATCTTTTGAAACAATTTTGATTAAGTGCTCACAAGTTTTAGCTTTTCGCCATTAACATTGCGAGTTCTGATCGGAAATAATCAGAAGTCATACAATGTAGCACGGGTTTCGTACTGAAATGCATGAAAGCCGTCTGATTAGAAATTTTAGAAACGACATGTTTTAGAAAAACATAAAAAATAACTCTCGCTCAAGCATCTGTACATGTCCGTATCATTGTTAAATGACATATCTAGATACGTACAGAATATTGATTAGACGAGAGACATGTCGTGAGAAGAATATTTTTGGTTTTAGAGTTTTATATTTTTTATGTCTTTTTGAAATTTTTATATATTTACAGTATAGATTTTAACAAGTATATATTTACAAAAATATTTACATGCGAAGCTTTTTGATATAAATCAAGAAGATTCGAGAAGACTTTCTAACTCTTCGGGAGTTAGGCTTCACATTCCAATTCGACGAACTAAGTTTTCAAACCGCTCTTTTGGGAGGGCTTTAGTAAATAGATCGGCGAGCTGATATTCAGTCTTCACGAAAAACAATTCAACTGTACCCTCTTCAACGTGCTCTTTTATGAAGTGATAGCGGACTCTAATATGCTTGGTCTTCGAGTGTTGCACTGGGTTGCATGAGATGGCTATGCCACTTTTTGAATCGCAATACAAAGGTATGCGGTTGAAAAAGAAACCATAATCTGTTAGTTGTGTCCTCATCCATAGAACTTGGGCACAACACGCAGATAGAGACACATACTCGGCTTCTGTTGTTGATAAAGCAGTGCAGCCTTGTTTCCTTGAGGACCAGCCTACTAGTTTTTCTCCCAGAAATTGCGCTCCGCCTGATGTACTTTTCGCTGTAACTTGGCAACCGGCATGGTCTGCATCTGAAAATGCTATTAGTGTAAACTCCGAATCCTTCGGATACCAAAGTCCCATGTTAATGGTTCTTCGAAGGTATCGAAAGATCCGTTTAACCTCTTGGAGGTGAAGTTCGGTAGGCCTTGCCTGAAACCGTGCAAGTAAGCAAACAGCAAAATGAATATCTGGTCGGCTTGCAGTTAGGTACATGAGAGAACCAATCATGCTCTGATATTTCTTCGGATCCATGGGTTTCCCATATAGGTCAGCGCCAATTTTTGGTGAAGTGACCATTGGAGTACCAACAGAGTCACAATTGTCCATTCCATGTTTTTTCAAAATCTCAATTGTGTATTTAGCCTGATTAAGAAAAATTCCACGTGGGGATTGATGAATTTGTAAACCCAAAAAGAATTTTAATTCACCCATCATGGACATTTCGAATTTGCTTTTTCATGAGATTTTCAAAATGTTTTGAATGTTGCGAATCAGTGGACCCAAATATTATGTCGTCCACATAAATCTGAACAATCAAAATATCATTTTTGTATTTTCTTGTAAACAAGGTTGGATCAATTGTTCCTTTGGTGAAATTATTTGACAACAAGAAAGATGATAACTCATCATACCACGCCCGTGGGGCTTGTTTCAAACCATAGATTGCCTTCTTAAGCTTGTAGACGTATTCCGGATGATCTTTGTCAACGAAACCGTCTGGTTGACTCACATACACTTCTTCTTTCAGAGTTCCATTCAAGAAAGCTGTCTTGATGTCCATCTGATAAACCGTTATGTTCTTGTGAGCAGCATAAGCTAAGAAAATCCTGACTGCTTCAAGCCTTGCAACTGGTGCGAATGACTCTTCAAAATCTATCCCTTCTTCTTGTCTGTATCCCTTTGCCACCAGACAAGCCTTGTTGCGAATCACAGTCATTTCTTCATCCTTTTTGTTTTTCCATAACCACTTAAGGTCAATGACTAGTTTGTCAATTGGTCTTGGAACTAAATCCCAGGTGTCATGGATTTGAAATTGAAGAAGTTCTTCCTGCATCGCTTCAATCCAGGCATTATCTGCCATTGCTTCCCGAATGTTCTTAGGTTCTATGAGACTGACTGAGCAGACATAGATGCACATGTCGCAATCGGTGTGAAGTTGTTTTCTCGTCTGAATTGGTCTTGAGGGTTCACCAATAACCTGTTCAATCGGATGGTCTTTTGTCCACTGTAGAGTTGAAGAGTACCTTGGACTGAACAAATGTGTGTTAGTCGGTTCATGTAATCTGGAAGATGATTCACCAGATTCCGTTCCAAACGGATTTTTAAAGACTTCATCGTCTAACACAGCATTATTTTGTTCTTGCTCATCAATTCTTGGTAGAACAATTTCAATGAATGGAGTTGCTGGAGTAAATGTAGATGTTGTTGATGTTGAGGGAGTTGGTGCGCCGGCTTCGAATGTTGTGGATGCATCTGGATGTGGTGGTGGTGGTGGTTGTTGTTGAGTGGTTGCAGCAGAATGTTGGTTAGATGCATTTTTCGAAGCGCCACCATAGTATTCATCGTACATGAACTCGAAGAAATTATCCAGTTCTTGAGTTGAGGATTGTTCGTCATGAATTGATTGAGCTCCTTGAGGTGCGAGTCCTGAACTGATATGTCCGGAAGTCATCGGGTTAAGCGCGGGTTCTAGAGCGAGTCTCTCAGAAGCCATTTGTGAAATTTCATCAAACTTCACATTCATCGTCTCCATGATCTTTTTCGTTCTCCTGTTATACACCCTGAATGCCCTCGAGTTTTCAGAATAACCAATGAAGATTCCAATATCACCCTTAGCTTTCAACTTTCCCAGATCTTCCCTGTCATTTGTTGGATAGCATAAAGCGCCAAATACATGAAGATAAGAAATATCCGGTTTTCTGTTGTTGACAAGTTCATATGGGGTTTTATTGAATCTTGGATGGATTAGGGATCGGTTTTGAGTAAAACAAGCAGTAGAAACAGCATCAGCCCATAGGAATAACAGAGCACTGGAATAAATCAGCATAGTGCGAGCAGCTTCTACAAGGGTTCTATTCCTTCTTTCAACTACTCTATTCTGCTGTGGAGTTCTAACAGCTGATGTCTGGTGAGTAATACCAGTTTCTTCAAAGAATGTTCTTAACTCCTGATTGACAAATTCCATGCCATTATCCGTTCTTACTATCCTAACTGGAGCTTGAAGTAGAACTTGAATCCGCTTCAGAAAGGTGATGATGGTGCTTGGTGCTTCATCTTTTGATCTCAAGAACTTTACCCATGTATATCTTGAATAGTCGTCAACAATTACAAGAATATACTTTTTCCCATTTATGCTTTGAACTCTCATCGGGCCACATAAGTCCATATGCAACAAATGCAACCTATCAACCGAACTAGGTACGGGTTTAGGTTTATATGTTGCTCTTTTGCTCTTTCCTTGCTCACATGATGGACATAGGTGTTCTTTGGTGTATTTAAATTTAGGAAGACCGGAGACGATGTTGTCTTTGGCAAGCTTGTTGATCGTGTCAAAGTTCAGATGGGACAAACGTCTATGCCACAACCAGGATTTTGTTTCGCCTGCCCTGGTCATGAGACAAATAGGAGTTGAAGAGGCCATTTGGTTTATGTCAATTGCATAGAGATTGGTGCCACGATCCCCAATTAAGAGGTCATACCCCACCAAATTCCTGAAAAAACAAGTGTTTCTCCTAAAAGCAACCTCTAAATCAGCATCACAAAGCTGCCCGACTGAGAACAGATTGTGTCCCAACCCTTCGACATAGTAAACCCGAGTGATTAAGTAGTTTCCAAACTGAAGATCTCCATAACCCAGAATAGCTGCAACATGATCATTCCCAAAACGTACAGTCCCCATGAACTGCCACACAAAATTGATCAGCAGCTTCAGATTCCCGGTCATGTGCTTGGAGCAACCCGAGTCGACGATCCAAAGACAAATTTCAATAACCTGCAAAGAACAGATGATTTTGTATATGGAAACCGTTTAACATTTGGTTCCAGTGGGTTAGATGAAACAGGTAAATTACACTTAGAACTGGTTTCCTTAGATGCATTGGGAACTATTTCTAATGTGCCATTCTTAAGTGTGAACATTCTACCCGTTGGTTTCCATGCACAAAACTTAGAGTGATCCTTAGGCTATAGGCTGCTAGTGGTTTTCCTAGCTTTTGCAATAAGTCTTCGAATATATCTAGACTTAGCCTTAGTTACTAAAGGAACCTTTTTCTGTTAAGGCATATCATTCTTTTTCACATCATTAGAAACATTATCATCACAAGCATTTACAGACAAAGTTTTCTTTTGCATTAAACAATCAGAATCATTACATGCATTAGAAACAGGAGTCTTATCATTACAGCTAGATGATACATGTTTCTTCTTGGAAAGCGGTAAATTCCTAGGGTGTTCTTCTACTTTCTTGCTTGCACTCTCAGAAACAGGCGAGACACTAGGTTTCTTGTTATTGCTCCTAGACTGTCTTTTGCTCCTAGAATTGCTTTCTATTCCTGTAGAAGGTAAGGCACACTCATTAGAATTTATGGGGTTGTCCTTAGATGTTTTTGTAGCATTCCTAGACTCATTTGGATTATCTTTCTTACTTTTGTCTATCGCCCAATATGTTTTAGATGTAGAGGCAGACGCAGTAGTGGGACTAATCCTATAAAGGCCAGGTGCTATTACTTTTGATGTTTGGACAACTGCTTTCTCTTTTTGTTTCTCATTAGGCAAGGGGGTTAATGGTGCAATACCCGTAGTTTCCTCACCCTTTCCTTTTTGACTTTCGAGTTGAGACTTGAAAAGATTGATTTGATCTTGCATATTTTTGTAAGAGCGCTCATACGACAATTTGTCATACTTGCATTCTTCCTTTTTTGTATCAAGTTGTTTGAAATATGTGCAATTTTGTTTTTCAAGTTTCAAAAGCGCCTTTCATATTTTTCAACAATTTGAGAAGTCTCAGCTCGAAGTGTTTCATCATCCTCAACAGAATATGTTTGGTAAATAATGGACATGATATCAGTCGATAGAGCTTCGAAGGAGAGAGAGTCATTTTGCTTTTCCAAAACTTTTATGTGTTCCAAGTATTCATTAGCTTCCTTGATGCATGGTTTTGTAACCTTACAACAGGATTTACCTCTCGAGGGATCTCAAGAGGCTTACAACCCCACCAGGCAGTGTACCTGACCGATGTAGTATAGTGTAGTGGTAAGTACGGGGGATTGATCGTTCTCCACAGGGAATAGTGTTCGTTAGGTGTGAAAGACTACTCTAATTAGGTCTAAGGGTTGAGGAAGATTCTTTTTGTATTTTTTTTATATTTTATGAAAAGCAAGTAAAATCTCGGGTTTGAAAGAGTGGGCGGAATTAGTTGCTAGTCAACTAACCCAAATTACTACGAATGCAATAAAATAAAATAACAAAAATGAAAAGTTTTGGTGGAAACTATGTGTAGAGAAATGTGTTTACTTAGATTTCCTTACTCCCTAGCTATCTTTTACCGGTTGATTAGTGTGTATTAGTCGCGTGGATGACGGGTGTATTCCTTAATACCATTCGTGGGGTGGCGTACTTACTTCCCCAACTCTACAAGCTCCTACTTCACTCCTATGTCGAGCCGGCTAGGAAGCTCCTAACATGGGATCACTAGAATTCGCTTGTGCATTAAATACAACCATAAAAACCTTTAGTACGCATTTGGTTCATGTTTCTTAAGACGTTCAAGCAAGTTACCGAATAGGAAGTTAGCCAGTTTTCTTAAGCCTAACATAGATAAACAATCATCCAATACAACTAATAACACACTAATAACCAATAATCAATAGCTAGGTTTCATTAGATCTAAGCAAACACAAGATAAATATAGCCTAACATGTTAATCAAAAGACAAGAATAAGATAGAATCAAACAACACATAGACATATTGAATGATTAATTGATAACTTATCTTCAATGTAACATGGAAGATCTCAAGGCAAAAAGCCTTGAAAAAGAAGCTAAAATCGTCTTAGGGTTTTCTCCCAAAATTCCACACACTAAGTTCCACCCTAATGACAAAGAATTGCAAAACTATATATAGATTTTTGGATCTGACGGCGTCACGTTATGGAGTGTGACGCCGTCACCTCGCCGCTTTTAGGGTTCCCGGATGACCTTCTTGACGCCGTCCCTCTTTAGCTCTTCAAAAATCCATTCTGGCTTATCAAGGCTTGACGCCGTCGAACCTTGAACGTGACGCCGTCCCTCTTTGATTTAAGCCATGACGCCCTTGATCAGGTTAAAGCGTGACGCCGTCAGAATTCACATGCTATTTTCACTGGCTTATCATGAGTAAATTTCACGTCCACCTTTTCTTGCCAAGGCATGACGCCGTCCAGAGTAAATCTTGACGCCGTCAAAGGTAACTTTCAGCCGATTTTTGAGACTTTGCTGTTTTCTTCACTTTTATGCTCCAAAAACGTCCAAAATGCCTCCTTTTCCAGATTTCTCCTCAAAAGTACCTAAAATGACAAAATGAACGATTTAGGGCGATATTTGATCAAATAAATACGATTTAGGGCTTAAATGACCCCTTAAAAGCGGTACACTTTTCGCTTCATCAAATACCCTTACACTTGAGATTTGCTTGTCCTCAAGCAAATGCGCTTTTATTCTAATCAAAATACAAGTTAGGGGTCATTTAATGCAAACATAAAAGTAATTACAACAAATAATCGTTCCACTTCAATCATAATAAGCACGGAGATTACAAACTAGCACCTCACAAGTAGTGTTTAGATACTCACATCTCTCAAGTGTCATCAAAATAAATCTCATAAATGAAAACGGATAATATCTCTCACTACCTGTCATAGCAAATCGATTACCATAGGCTTGGGAAAGGATCGAAAACCTCCTCCACTAGGCGTAAGCACCAAAGATAAACTATCAAAGAGGGCTTTTAAATGGGTTATAACGTTAGGTGTAGGGAAAAGGAAAACACGGTTTTGTTGGATAAGGGATATTTTACTGGTGGCTAGTTAAAGATCTTGATCAATTACATGTACTATACAATGTTGCTAAGCCAAGACTAGACTCGATCTTAAGCTAATGAAAGAAAATAACAAAATAACAAAAACATAAAACAAACATAAAATGAAACGGGATGGTAGTCCGTATGTTTTTTTTCTATTTTTTTTCTTTTCTCATTTTTTTTGTGTTTTTCTTGATTTTTTTTTTTTTTTTTTTTTTTTTTTTGCATACACTTTTGCCCTACCATCCAAAATAATACATCATAGGGGCATTGCATCCCCCTTACACTTGAACTTTTACATAACTTTACAAATACTAATCTAATGACTCGAATTAAGATAATTGAAAAACTTGGAGTACTTTTAAAAATATTTAGCACATATGGGGGTAATAAATGATGTTCTTCCCCATTACTCCATTACACTAGTACTTTACCCATGAGTCCCAATCGTCCCAAAACAATATGTACAAGGATATGACTCGACTTAGCAACCATGTAATCAATTAGATAATTAACTTGGGTTTAAACGAATGTTGTCACAATAATGCACTAAAGATGAGTGCATACAAGGTAGGCTAAGGCGATTTGGGTGTACATTTAAGTGGGGTGTAAACAAATTCTTCCTTTAAGTAAAATGCTTAAAGTTAGAAACAAAAAGATAGGCTCTGAGGGGTGTACTAGGGGTATCGTGTACTAAAAATGAGTACAACGCAAAGGGTGTGGGAGAATTACTTGACCAATGTAGCCAATGTAATTATAACAAAAACACAGGTGTAAAACAATGGGTTAATCCTAATGCCTCTTATCATGTAGTAAATCTAACTACACGAATGTAGTCTCACTTGTGGCCTCGGGATGGTCCTAGCGCAAGTTCTAGAATCTAAGTGCTACCGGTACACACATCATAGCATAAATGCTTTTCCTACCAATTCTAGGGGCGAACCTCACATATTTGGGGTGGAAAATTTTTTTAGTGGTACGGTTTTTGTGCTAGTCATATAACTCCTATCCATGAGACGCTCATTAAGATCAAAGTTTCACTCCTAAATGTTGTAAAAAATTTTAAATTTGGCACTAAAATTACCCTAACAGGTATTTATCTCAGTTTTATTACACATCTACTATTAAACAAACAAAAATCAAGCGTAATAGCATTCTCAAAAATCGTACTTTTACCCCCCCCCTTACACTTAAGATGAACATTGTCCCCAATGTTCAAATAACAAGATGTAAAAGCATAAAGTAAAAGAATGAAATCAAATACTCCCCTGATTCGTTCGGTGGATAATGAAGTTACACGGTTAGATCTTCCTCCAAGGTAATGTTGAAGCTCCATGACTAATGCATCGCCATAAGCTTGATCCAAAAACATTTCCTTGTCCAAAATAACCTGTTAAACCTGAGAAAACACACACGAAAACCTGCATAACATCGGCGGGATAAATCTATATATAAGGATATAATGCTTGTGGAATGATAATTTTGCAGATTCCTGGAGATTATAAGTTGGAGATTTAATAAAAACTTTTTATGAAAACAAAACTTTCAAAAATTTCTGGAAATTAAATCCTGACGCCGTCAGGTTGTAATGCCTGACGCCGTCAGAAATGATCTGACATAATTCTCATGTTAAGTTTCCGGAAAATTTCTGGAAAAACCTATACCTCATTTCCTGGAAATCCTGCAAAATATCATTATGACTCGATACAAGCATTTGACTCAAACAAATACTAATATGTATGTTAATTTAATATTATTATGATTCATGTTCATTTGTTCTAATAAACCGATTTGACTTTCCCTTACACTTATCTTTTGCAAAATACCTTTATATGTAGTTAAGACGAAGTTAAAAACAAAATAAAACATTTTCACAATTTAGTTTTGAACATGAATCAATAATAATAAAAATTAAACATACATACGGAAGCAAATAAAATCAAACAAACAAATAAATAAACACACAAAGCAAATAAAACAAATAACGCTTGGGTTGCCTCCCAAGAAGCGCTTGTTTTTGTTCGAGTCATGAGCCTGACTCTACCCTTATTTAATGGATAAAGGAGAGGTTTTCCCTACACTTAGGATTAAGTGCGGGTGATAGTAGCGATACACACCAGCTCGGTCGGAGTATGCCACGTGAGGAAAGAGTGGTGGATGAATTATATGCTCAAAGATGCGGGATCCTAACATCATAACCTTACCTAATTCAATTGGGTCAATGGGTGAATTGAAGTTTTCTCCTAAAAAGGGATCATCTTCTATCAACTTCGAGAGATTCCTAGTTGGGAATCCATCTTGACCTAATAAACCCGGTTTAAACCCATAATGTTTCTTGTGATCAATCATGAATGGGTGATGTAAGTATGAAAGGTTATGGTTCACTCCTATGTCAGCTTCCTCTCTACAAGGCTTAGAGTCTACTACCTTAATCTTAACATTACCCGGACTACATGGTTTGATGGGTGGATCGGGACCTTTTTCAATTCCTAAATTCACATCTAAAGATGGAAGATTAGGTAACGGTTTTGGTTGAGGCTCCGGTTCATCAAAAATAGGAAATCCCCTAGAACTAAGAGTAAGGTTGTGATCACTATAAGCATTCAAACCTATATCCTCTAGTTGTGTTTGGTCCAAGGGTTCTACCTCTATTGGGGTTCCTATAGTCTCTTCCACTTCTTCCGGGTAAGTCACGGGCGGTGTGTGTGCCTCAAATGATGGTAGGACTTGTGGGGCACTTGGTGGGCTTATGTTACTTACCTCATCATTCCTTACGTCAAGCTCACCTATATCCTCATCATGCGTTTTAGTAGGATCTAACCCTAACATTTTCCCAAGTATCTCAAGTGCTTCTCTAGGCATCTCAACTTCTATGTCCAAATCATACGGATCATCCTCAATATTCTGACTGCTATATTCAAACTGCCTAAAAGATTCATCATGTGTTTCTTGAGATTCGACGTCATCAATCACAAAACCTAGGTCTTTTTGATCAATGTGATCATGTTCGGCTAAATCCTCCGTCATATCAAGGTCACCTATGTGTTTGTTTTGTAATATGGCATTACATGACATCCACTTAGGTATCTCAACACTAACATATTCATCCCTAAATAAACTTGTTTCATGATCCTCGAAATTTGTGGTCAATTGACTTGTACTAAAGTTTGTTGGGTTGTCTACTATATAATAATATTGGGCACACTCTTCAATAGCTTCCCATGCTTTCTCAGCACTTAATTCCCTAATATCCCTGCCGGCAATATGGTAAATGTCCCTTTGGGCATGTCGGTCGACATGATTGTAAAAGATTTGAGTTAGGGACCAAAAATCGAAGTTATGATGAGGGACTTTTTGGAGTAAATATTTAAAATGAGTCCATGCATCATAGAGAGGTTCATCTTCATGTTGTTTAAACATCAAGATGTCATATGGAGTGGGTGAATTACGTGGTTGGTAGTATGGTGGATTCGCGTTCTCCATAATGGTGAACGGAAGAGTCAATGGAAATTACGAACAAACACACAAAGAAATAAGATAGACTAAAGAAAACCTAGAAAAATAAAAATCTCACTAGAAAGGAATCTAGTGAGTAGACCTAATAGAAATAAAAATTCAACCTAAACAATAACTATTCCCCGGCAACGGCGCCAAAAACTTGATGCGTGGTTTTGTAACCTTACAACAGGTTTTACCTCTCGAGGGATCTCAAGAGGCTTACAACCCCACCAGGCAGTGTACCTGACCGATGTAGTATAGTGTAGTGGTAAGTACGGGGGATTGATCGTTCTCCACAGGGAATAGTGTTCGTTAGGTGTGAAAGACTACTCTAATTAGGTCTAAGGGTTGAGGAAGATTCTTTTTGTATTTTTTTTATATTTTATGAAAAGCAAGTAAAATCTCGGGTTTGAAAGAGTGGGCGGAATTAGTTGCTAGTCAACTAACCCAAATTACTACGAATGCAATAAAATAAAATAACAAAAATGAAAAGTTTTGGTGGAAACTATGTGTAGAGAAATGTGTTTACTTAGATTTCCTTACTCCCTAGCTATCTTTTACCGGTTGATTAGTGTGTATTAGTCGCGTGGATGACGGGTGTATTCCTTAATACCATTCGTGGGGTGGCGTACTTACTTCCCCAACTCTACAAGCTCCTACTTCACTCCTATGTCGAGCCGGCTAGGAAGCTCCTAACATGGGACCACTAGAATTCGCTTGTGCATTAAATACAACCATAAAAACCTTTAGTACGCATTTGGTTCATGTTTCTTAAGACGTTCAAGCAAGTTACCGAATAGGAAGTTAGCCAGTTTTCTTAAGCCTAACATAGATAAACAATCATCCAATACAACTAATAACACACTAATAACCAATAATCAATAGCTAGGTTTCATTAGATCTAAGCAAACACAAGATAAATCTAGCCTAACATGTTAATCAAAAGACAAGAATAAGATAGAATCAAACAACACATAGACATATTGAATGATTAATTGATAACTTATCTTCAATGTAACATGGAAGATCTCAAGGCAAAAAGCCTTGAAAAAGAAGCTAAAATCGTCTTAGGGTTTTCTCCCAAAATTCCACACACTAAGTTCCACCCTAATGACAAAGAATTGCAAAACTATATATAGATTTTTGGATCTGACGGCGTCACGTTATGGAGTGTGACGCCGTCACCTCGCCGCTTTTAGGGTTCCCGGATGACCTTCTTGACGCCGTCCCTCTTTAGCTCTTCAAAAATCCATTCTGGCTTATCAAGGCTTGACGCCGTCGAACCTTGAACGTGACGCCGTCCCTCTTTGATTTAAGCCGTGACGCCCTTGATCAGGTTAAAGCGTGACGCCGTCAGAATTCACATGCTATTTTCACTGGCTTATCATGAGTAAATTTCACGTCCACCTTTTCTTGCCAAGGCATGATGCCGTCCAGAGTAAATCTTGACGCCGTCAAAGGTAACTTTCAGCCGATTTTTGAGACTTTGCCGTTTTCTTCACTTTTATGCTCCAAAAACGTCCAAAATGCCTCCTTTTCTAGATTTCTCCTCAAAAGTACCTAAAATGACAAAAGGAACGATTTAGGGTGATATTTGATCAAATAAATACGATTTAGGGCTTAAATGACCCCTTAAAAGCGGTACACTTTTCGCTTCATCATTCCTTCACTAAGGATTTGTGATCCTTAACGAATTCTGCAGACTCTTTTAAAAGATTATTTTCCACATTTTGAACAACCGCATAGATTGCAGCCACATGTGGATTAATTTCCTTTTCAAAAATCTTTTTCAGTTCATCCTGAACACCCGGAAACCATTCAAACTTTTTATTGTTAATTTTGGAAGCCACAATACGTTGAAGTTTCTCAATTCTCTGCTTAAGATCAACCAAATATAGTCTAGCTGCACTTGTATCATAAGTGTTTTTAGATGCCATTTGTTCGATGTTAGGCGGATGTTTTGAGACAGCTTTTTGTTTTGTGAAAACCACTGGTTTTTGAAAAAACAGAGGTGACTTCTTTTTAACAAGATGAACCCCAGCAAGTTTGTTTGCTTCATTATAGTCAATGGGATTTATTTCTGGGTTCATTTGTCTCATTTTCTTTCTACTCTCTTCTGAAAGCTCAATCATTTCATCAGAATCATAAACCTCTATACGATCATGTTTATCATTTATAAGAGTACCATCATATAACACATTCTGTACACTCTGAGCTTTCTTGAGATAATAAGGGTTTTCACAACCGATAGCCGTTTTCTTTAATGTATGTAAAATCGGGTTTTTATCATTTATTAACAAATTAATCGTTTGTGCAGAATGACCCGTTTTTACAAGCAAATCTTCCAACTTTCCAATGGTTTCCTTTTTGTCATTGATCTCTTTAAGAAGATCCTTTTCACGTTTTGAAAACCTTTCATTCAACTCCTTCTTTTCTTTTTCAAGATTGGAATAAGTTGAATTTTGTTTTGAAAGCTGGTTGGTTAGTTCTGAAATTTCCTTGTTTAGAGATTTAATTTGGTTATTCAAATTAACATTTAGAGTGTCAAATTTGATTTGTAAACGTTTCTCTCTTAACTCAGAATCTTTTAATCTAACCTCAAGTTCCGACTATTTTTTGTTATGAAAATCATAAGCTCTTGCATTCACCTTATACCTCTCAAGCTCAGTGGTCAATTTTTCATTCGCGGCCTTAACATCGCGATTGACCTTTTTGACCTTTTCAATTTCAACACTATAATTTTGCAATAATGATTCAAACATAGCACGTATTTCCTCATCATTATCAGTATGCTGTGACTCGAATTCTTCATTAGGATCCATATCTGGAGTTACCAAATTAGTATTACTACAACTTGGTTCGTCCATGTATGTATCATAAATTAGATTAGGAGTCTCAGGATGCTGTTCATTTTGAGGTGACATATCAAACATTTCATTATTGTGACATGTAGCATATGGTTGTACCTCAGAAACCGCATTAGTGTCAAAAGCAGGAGGTGCTTCTGAGTCTGTGTCGTACTTTGCCTCCTGGAGATTTGCCATAAAAATGCAGTTTGCATCGATGTCCTCTTGGTCTTCTGAATTGTCCATAATAGCCATGAAGTCATTCTCTTCTGCACTCAACTGAAGCCTAGCCGTTTCCTTGTTTGCCAACATTAATGCTTTCTGCAAATACGCTGGATCCCTTTTATTCGGCTTGTCTGGACAGTTCCTAGCCATATGACCAATACCCTGACAGTTGAAGCACTTCATCACATTTCCCTGATTTCTATTCCCAGCTCCTTGAGCAGCAACATTCCCAAACTGATTCCCAGCATTCTGAACCCTTTGATTACCAACAGCTGTACCCATCTGATTCCCTGCATACTGACCCATCTGATTACCAACATACTGCCCTGCATTCTGATTACCCATCTGAAATCTTGGAGCATATCCCTGCTGATTCCCATATCCCCCAACCATCTGTCCTTGCTGACCCATGTTGAAATTCGGCTGTGCAATTTGCTTGTTGCGAGTGTTCGATGAGTTTCGTTGATTGTTGTTGGTGGGTGTGGAGTAACGTCCTTGGAATGCTTTTGATAGGTAAGCAAAAGCTTGAGTCAAAGCAGCAGTTGACTCATCTTGATCATTAAGATCGGGTTCTTGGTGTTGCGGGTATTGTTGTTGTGGGATTACCTGTTGTTGTTGTGGGTAGAACGGTGTTTGAGGATTGTATTGTTGTTGCATGAATTGTTGGGATGACGATGATGATGGTTGTGCATTGACCGTTGCGGGTGTAGGTGATTGGACTATGAGTGCAAGAGGATCTTGTTGTTTTGCTTGTTTCTCTTTTCTGACTTCATTTGCCTCTGCTTGGTTTTGTTTGAGAAAGTCATAAAGTTGATCGTAGTTCACCTCATGAAGATTCTTAGTTTGGTTGACAATAGTAACATATCGTCCCCATTCTTCTGGAAGGTTGTTGATGAACTTGATGTTTTGAACAATTGGTTTAGGTGCCAAATTGTTTCTGATCAACTCATTCATTAGAGTACAAGACCTTGTATAGTAAGATTCAATTTGTTCAGCTGGTGTGGCTGTGAACTTCTCCCATTCAGTCAGAAGCTTGTTTTCCATGTCTTGAATGCCAATTTCTGTACCATGACAAAGACGTCTAACTCGATCCCACATTTCTTTGGCAGTTTCACAGCTATCTACAGCACAAAATATTTCTTGTGGTAGACCGAGTTGAATTAGATGCATTGCTAAGTGATCAACTTCAATTTGCTTCCAATCTGCTTCAGTGTAATCCGATTCCTCTTGGATTTTGTACGTTGCTTCGACGGGAGGTTCTGCATTAGGGTTTCCAGCTGTTTCTTCAATCTCACTAGGCTGGAATGGACCTTTTTTGACGGAGTTAACCAAGAGTATACCTTGTCCATTAGGTTTGGATCTCATATATCGAAGCATACGACTCGTCCATAGAAGGTAACCACCTTTTTCTAACATTGGAGGACGGTTTTCTGAACCGGCGGCATGAATGTCCTGTTGTGTAGTCATCTTTAAAATTGTGTATGATAAAGTGGAGTAAGGATCGTATCAACAAAATAGAAGTTGTTGTTGTTGAATGTTGAACTTGAACTTGGTTGTTGATGTGATGCTTTGGTTTGTTGTTGATGATTGTTGAAGTTGTAACAAATTAAATAACGTTACGAAACTTGATTCAAGTATAATTAAGACAAAGTCAAAAGTTTACAGTTTCGACAAAAAGTTATGTAAATTACAATTTAGATAAACACGACACTTTCTATAGAAATTTCAATTTGACCAAAATTTATACAAATTATGGCAAAATATCAATTTAGATAGAAATATATCTTATTTATATAAATTCGTAATTTATATAAAATCTAACAATCTTATACAAGAAAGTAGATAACCGTTTGTCGAAGTATTTTACACACTTATACAAGTGATAAAATACCGAGTTCACGAAATTACGTTCGAATCAAATCCTTAAAAGTTATTTAACTTTGAAGTCTTTTAATCACAATTGCGAGGGGCCTGAAGTGTCAAATCCGAAAGATCTCAAAGGCAGCTGAAAGTACAAGGACTGAAGTTGCCAACTCTGAAAATTGCATCAATTGCGAGACCAAGGTTGAATTGCGAGACCAATTGCGATAGAACAGCCCCAATTGCGAAAGAACAAGTACAATTGCGAAAGCAGTGGAATTGCGAGTCAATAACTGAATTGCGATACCCCAATTGCGATAAAAAACTTGAATTGCGAGAGCAGCACCTCAATTGCGAAAGCAGTTGAATTGCGAGACAAGTACTGAATTGCGAGATCCCAATTGCGATAGCAGTATCAATTGCGAGAAGTGTTGCAATTGCGAGAAACTTCAGCTTTTTGCCACTTTTGTTGACTTTTGAGTACAATGCCCACGTGAAGCCTTATCTTCAAAGATATCTCTGACCACTTTTCACCAAGTTGCTATAATTCCTGACAACTTTCACCTCTTGAACCAATAATATCCAAGATATTATATAAACACATCAACTATTTCTTTCTTAAAATACTTTCGATCTACAAACTAAGAACACCAATAAAGTGCAGTATTTTCCCAGTTTTTTCAACACACAAATGAGAAATACTCACTTAAAGAGAAGCCAAATCATGAATATGTAAACAAACACAACCTTGCAAATGATTTTTCCTATTCGATTCCAAGAAAAAACAACACTTTGTCACGTTTTTAAGAAGCAAAAAACGCAACAGTTTGCTTTCTTGTAAAAACAAACCGAACACACAAACCTTCTACCTTGAAGATTGGCTCTTGTATACCATTTGTAGACCACGACTTCCTTCTTTATCATACACACAAGGCTCGATGACACTCACAAACACTTTAAGAACAATAAGAGATATGGTGGATATTTGCTAGTCAAATGCTTATATTCAAAAGGTGAAAATAATACAAAGACTAGAGGATGAAGCTTTCACACACACACACACACACACAAACACACACACACTCTTTTTCATATGTTAGAATGAGGCACATTCTAAAATGAGATGTGTGTGTGTGTGTTTATACGAATACACAGCTGATGACATCAAATAACGACATATTATTAGCATCATTTATCCCATATTAATGACTTGTTTTATATCACTTTATATGAGAATTGACACTTAATCGTTTACTTTTGTAATTCTCAGTATAAACAAGCATTTGGTGAAAGTTAATGATTTCGGACGGAAATTGGAGCAAAATGAATCAAGTTGGAAAAGTCTGCTGAATTGAAGAGATTAAAGACCATTGCCTGACTTTGAAGCATGCGCCGCATCTGATTTTATCATGCGTCGCATATGAAACTTTGGTCAACGAAGAAGAACCAACTTGTTCTACTCCAGATACGCCGCATCGGACCAATCCGATGCGCCGTATTGGCCATACACAATCCTTACCAAAGAAATCAAGTGGAGATTAGAAGCTTAATGAAGAAGTCAAGATTACAAGTCGACACTTGAAGATGCTTTCGTATTTTGGCCATAAAATCTTCATCCGGACTCCGATTTAGTTGATTCAAGCGGCCACGCGAAGAGAAAAAGAAAATCTATTTGAATTTGAAGGAGATGCGGCGCATCTGGTCCTTAGATGCGCCGTATTGGGAGATGAGGCGCATCTGGTCTTTAGATGCGCCGTATTGGGTCAGTTTCAGACTTGGAGGCTACGTTTACTTATAGATGCGGCGCATCTAACTCTCTAGATGCGCCGTATCGACCCAGATTTCAGAATCTATAAATACCGAGCTCATTAACGAATTAGGGTATCATTGGGGACCCTTGGGGTCGTTCCCAGAAGACCAAAAACCCCTCAAAACAGCAGAAGACCTCCCTGAAGATCGAATCATCGTAGAAGATCATCTCAAGAACATTATATTAAGTGTAATCGTTCGGTTAGCGTATCGTTTTCATTATGAATTCTTATTCGTTTGCTTTGATTACAACTTTATGTATTGTTACTGAGATTATGGGCTAACACCCTTAGGTGTTAGCCATGTTTATGAAGTTTTATTAGTTTTTATGCTTGTGTTGATGTGTTTACTTTGTTATTGGATTGGGTGCTTATCGATAAAAACTCGTTTATTGCTTATAACTAGTAAAAGTCTATGTAACTAGATTATGAACTTATTGGTTTAATGTGGTAACTTAACTATCTGTAATTGTGGTTACTTTAATTGATCATAAAGTGTAGTAATCCGAATCCTATTAGACGGCTTAGAGGGAACACACCGGAACCGTGCCTTATGCCACTATTAGGACTAGTAGCGCGTAATGCCAAACTAGGTTAGACGGTTTAAAGCAATAAGTTAGTAATGATGCTAGATAGGTCACTATGATCATGTCCTCTTTCCCACCACGATGGTAGGTTATTCAATTGTGACAGGATTAATAATCGGATTGATGGCATAACAATTGAATGAATTAAAACAAGTAGACATAAGCATGTATAACTATTAGATGGATTAGGCTTGGCTAACCCGTTCTTCTATATATCGATCTATCTTTAGTTTAGTTATTTACTTTCCTGTATTTAGTTTAATTATACACACAAACTCGTGATAGCCTCTCAGGCTAAACCCTCTTATCTTTAATTGCTTTCTAGTTTAGTTTAGTTAGATTAGTAATTAGAATACCATTAGATCACTTTAGCTTCGCTCCTAGTGAACGACCCTTGCTTACCTAAAAACTATACACATTGATCGGGTACACTGCTCGTGAGTGTTTAGAGTCTATAGGTTAGTTCGGCAATAAATAAATTTAAAACTTGGTAGTTTATTATAGACCTAAAAAAACACATCAAGTTTTTGGCGCCGTTGCCGGGGAGTGATTTTTTTTAATTTGATTTATTGGTATTTTAGTTAGTTTTATTTGTTTCTGTGTGATTTTTTTTGTTTCTGTGTTTCTGTCTCAGAACGACAGATACGGCGTATTTTTGTCTGTGAATACGGCGCATCTGTCTGTTTTCAATACGGCGTATTCTTATCTGTGAATACGGCGTATTGACGTTCTGTGGGCAAATTTTTTTTTTTTTTTTTTTTTTTTTTTTTTAGTTTGTGTGATTTAGTGTTTAAATTTAAATAAAAAAAAAAAAAAAAAAAAAAAAAAAAAAAAAAAAAAATTTACAGGAAGCTAATACGGCGTATCCATTGTCTGTTGGATACGGCGTATTAACTTGTATCGCATACGGCGTATCTATTGTCTGTTAGATACGGCGTATCGACCTTCTGTGACAAAAAAATATTTTTTATTTTTATTTTCTGTGTTTATTTAATTTTTATTAGTTTAGTTTTTATTTTTGTTTCGTCTACTGCTGTTCTTGGTTGTTTATCTTTCAGGTAATAATGATGATGGACAATCCGGACATAACAATGGAAGAATATATTAGGTTTGAAGAGGAAAAAGCCTTGAGCAATAATCAGATGTATAGTTGGGAAAGAGCAAGATATTGTGCACAAGTCATCGAGACGAATGAAATTACTATGGAAGAATACTTGTTGCAGGAAAAGGT
Source organism: Artemisia tridentata subsp. tridentata (assembly GCA_021014915.2). NCBI lineage: Eukaryota > Viridiplantae > Streptophyta > Magnoliopsida > Asterales > Asteraceae > Artemisia > Artemisia tridentata. The sequence goes on from CP139504.1 coordinate 385,486,943, forward strand.
TAAGTCAAAGAAAGAAAGAAATGGGTTGCCATTTCAACACACTTGGTGTATGTCAAATGATGATGAGGAGGAGTCATACACCGTAAAACCAATTCCGGCGATTGTTATTGATAGTACTTTTTCTCCGGAGATTGAACAAGATGATGTGTATACGGAACTTTACATTGAAGAATATTCTGCAATCGTGTTACCGCCATTAGACAATCCAACGGATGAAGATGAAAAGTATTCTGATTTTGAGTTTGAACCATTTGACGCCATAGTTTATGATGATATTCCTCAACCAGATTTTGATCCAACGCAAGTTTTTGAAGAAATCTGGAATGACTTATTTAAGGATGGAATTCGGGACGATTATGAAATTGCAAGACCACTAGTTGAAGATGGAGATTCACAAGTCGAATTGGAGTCACTTACAACACAAAGTGGTACTAATATATTTAATATTATTAATCCCGTTACTAATAATCTTGCTAGTTTTCCTAAACAGGTTGCAGGACAAAAGAATGATGAGTTCAAATTCATTACACTACCTATTGAAGCACCTGTGATCAACCCGTATTTGGTGGAGCTCGAAGAAGAATTTGGTGATGAGCTCTTAAACATTGCTATGATTGATGAAGATGATGATTTCGACCCTATGAAGGATATAGAGGAACTCGAACTTTTACTCGCCAAAGACCCTTTCTCATCTTCTGCGGAAGTCAAGGGACGCCTTACTACCAAAGAAACTAACCAAGAAGAAATGGGACTCATTTTTCCTCAACATACTACTCTTTCAGATGAAATGGTCAAGTCATCCAATTTATTAACCAAACCGGGTAATGATAGGAAAGATGTACATATATTGCCAAGGTATGATTTTTATTTATTTCTTCCATCTTTACTAGCAAATTTACACTCTTTTCGTGTTTATTGCTACTATCACCCGCACTGGATCCCAAGTGGGGGGAACGACACCCTATTACACAGTAAATAAGGGTGGAGTCAGGCTCGTGACTCGAACAAAAACAAGCGCTTCGTGGGAGGCAACCCATGCTTATCTTTTATTTTCTTTTTAGTTTATTTTATTTTCTTGTGTTTGTTTTTTATTTGTTTTTTTTTCTGCATGACTGTTGTTGCTGTATTCTGCTAATAAAAACGATACGGCGCATCTGTATTCTAGATGCGGCGTATTGCGTTTTAATTTTATATGCAACGCATTTAATAATTCGAGTACGGCGCATCTATCCCCTAGATACGCCGTATTCTGTTTTTAATCAGAAATAAATTTAAACCATAACCGACATACGACGCATCTGTTGTACAGATACGGCGTATCTAATTATTTATTAAAAACAGTCTTCGAATTAATAAAATAAGAAGCGACGCATCAATTTCTATCGATACGGCGTATTATCCCATTGCATGCAGTTTAATATTTCCTACAGGTTGTTGATGCGGCGTATCCAATATTCCATGGATGCGGCGCATCGACACTCTGGCCTGTAATTTTTTTCGTATTTTTATTTTTATTTTCCTAACCAATGATTAACGAGATGCTCTCGAGATTCTTTTTCTGTGGTCTCTATATTTTTACAGGTCTGGACAATTGAAGAGGTTGATGAACTCCCACATTTTATATGCTCGCATTCTTACATGGAGGATTATACCGAGCAAATCTCAGGGGAGTTTTCCGTTCTAATTCTTTTAATTTCCTGTTTTTAATTTCAAATTAAACAACGAGGACGTTGTTTATCTTAAGTGGGGGGATGGAGAATTAGAACGTTTACTTGTCATTATTTTTCAAAAATATGCTTAATGTGTACTTAATATGCTTAAATTTAAAATTTTTCTAGCATGCTTTTGTTTAATCTAAGTTGTATAGCTGCACACATAACCTTATTTTTAAAAATTGTGAACTTATCAAAATTCACAAATCTATGAGTGTGCCGGTGACTTGTAAACTTTAGAACTTGGCTTGTATACTATTCGAGACCACCATAATGAGTATTATTGATATAATTGGAGTGACTTGTCTAACTTGGTAAATTTCTAGGATTACACCCAAAAAGCCTATAAATGTTATGTGTTATTAACTAACTACACTAGTTAGTTAACCCCCGTATAAACCTTTTGTTTACTCTCATTGTTAGAGTAAGATACCCCTAGAAAAACCCTTAGAGCCATTCCTTTCGTTTCTTACACCAATGTTTAAAATGTTTCGTTACACCCTTACACCTTAGCCTACCCTGTAGATTAAAGTCCGTGGTTAATTGCTTTATGCAAAGTGTGTTTCCTTGCATTACCTGTGTTCGCGTGCGTAATTCATTATCTTTGGTTAGGTCGGGAAATTGCACAATGCAATGGAGTGAAAGTACATATTGTATTTTTGATTTTCGTGTGTTTACTACTTTCACTATTATTTTTTATATCTGAAGTTATGAAGATTTTTTGTGATGGTGAGGTGGTGAAATTTTACACCAATAGCTATTAGTTTTATGTTATGAAAAAAAAAAAAAAAAAAAAAAAAAAAAAAAAAAAAAAAATCGAAAAAGAAAAAAAAAAAGAAAAGAAAAAAAAAATAGAAAAGAAAAAGAAAGAATAAAGTTGGAAGTTTGTTAAACCAACGATGTAAAGTTATGTAAGTGGTTCATATGGCCACTATTTGTTATACTATATATATGGATTGAATGGGAGTTGGCAGTTATGGGGAACGCCAACTAAGGTTTATTCTTTGATTAAGATCTTATTGAGTATAATTCGTGTTTACCTAAAGCGTGTGTTTCAAGTGTTAAAGCGTGAGTTATTCAATTATATGAGTCTTATTCATGGGATGGTTGGGATAGTGATTAACCACACTTAAGATTTTAATTTATTTGTTTTGTTTATTTTTCATTTTTACACCAATTTATATCCCAAATATTATCCATACCCTATATTATTCTTTATCCAAACCTTTGATTTATTGAGATTAGGGATTTGAGCAATCTTAAGTATCGTAGTCGTGGATTCGGCTATGTATTTATGATTTTGTCGCCCTTTTTGATATAATATTATTGGTGAAGAATACTTGGTCCTATCTTTAGCCTATTCGAGTTAAGGATTTGAGCAATTGCAAGTATCGTGTTCGTGGATTCGATCATGTATTTGTGATTTTGTCGCCTTTTCTGGAATCTGAGATCGATAGAGATTAAGGAGAATGATTAACCCTTAAACCTTAAAACCCTTTTTACCGCTTTAGACTTGTTATTCCTTAGCTTTAGTGGGGGAGATGCGTATTATTGCCAAGCTTATGATAGAATATTCGTCACGACTGGACAGTTAAACGATTAGATTTGCTTTTATCGAAATATTTTATTTTGTTTCTAATTCGTTAAGTGTTTGGTTGTGCAATTATGATGAAACGAATAAGTGCTTAATTATAAAAATACATCATATTTAGGATACATTTTCATTAGTTTAAATCTAAGGTTTACTTGAGGACAAGTAAAGTTCAAGTGGGGGGATATTTGATGACATCAAATAACGACATATTATTAGCATCATTTATCCCATATTAATGACTTGTTTTATATCACTTTATATGAGAATTGACACTTAATCGTTTACTTTTGTAATTCTCAGTATAAACAAGCATTTGGTGAAAGTTAATGATTTCGGACGGAAATTGGAGCAAAATGAATCAAGTTGGAAAAGTCTGCTGAATTGAAGAGATTAAAGACCATTGCCTGACTTTGAAGCATGCGCCGCATCTGATTTTATCATCCGTCGCATATGAAACTTTGGTCAACGAAGAAGAACCAACTTGTTCTACTCCAGATACGCCGCATCGGACCAATCCGATGCGCCGTATTGGCCATACACAATCCTTACCAAAGAAATCAAGTGGAGATTAGAAGCTTAATGAAGAAGTCAAGATTACAAGTCGACACTTGAAGATGCTTTCGTATTTTGGCCATAAAATCTTCATCCGGACTCCGATTTAGTTGATTCAAGCGGCCACGCGAAGAGAAAAAGAAAATCTATCTGAATCTGAAGGAGATGCGGCGCATCTGGTCCTTAGATGCGCCGTATTGGGAGATGAGGCGCATCTGGTCTTTAGATGCGTCGTATTGGGTCAGTTTCAGACTTGGAGGCTACGTTTACTTATAGATGCGGCGCATCTAACTCTCTAGATGCGCCGTATCGACCCAGATTTCAGAATCTATAAATACCGAGCTCATTAACGAATTAGGGTATCATTGGGGACCCTTGGGGTCGTTCCCAGAAGACCAAAAACCCCTCAAAACAGCAGAAGACCTCCCTGAAGATCGAATCATCGTAGAAGATCATCTCAAGAACATTATATTAAGTGTAATCGTTCGGTTAGCGTATCGTTTTCATTATGAATTCTTATTCGTTTGCTTTGATTACAACTTTATGTATTGTTACTGAGATTATGGGCTAACACCCTTAGGTGTTAGCCATGTTTATGAAGTTTTATTAGTTTTTATGCTTGTGTTGATGTGTTTACTTTGTTATTGGATTGGGTGCTTATCGATAAAAACTCGTTTATTGCTTATAACTAGTAAAAGTCTATGTAACTAGATTATGAACTTATTGGTTTAATGTGGTAACTTAACTATCTGTAATTGTGGTTACTTTAATTGATCATAAAGTGTAGTAATCCGAATCCTATTAGACGGCTTAGAGGGAACACACCGGAACCGTGCCTTATTCCACTATTAGGACTAGTAGCGCGTAATGCCAAACTAGGTTAGACGGTTTAAAGCAATAAGTTAGTAATGATGCTAGATAGGTCACTATGATCATGTCCTCTTTCCCACCACGATGGTAGGTTATTCAATTGTGACAGGATTAATAATCGGATTGATGGCAAAACAATTGAATGAATTAAAACAAGTAGACATAAGCATGTATAACTATTAGATGGATTAGGCTTGGCTAACCCGTTCTTCTATATATCGATCTATCTTTAGTTTAGTTATTTACTTTCCTGTATTTAGTTTAATTATACACACAAACTCGTGATAGCCTCTCAGGCTAAACCCCCTTATCTTTAATTGCTTTCTAGTTTAGTTTAGTTAGATTAGTAATTAGAATACCATTAGATCACTTTAGCTTCGCTCCTAGTGAACGACCCTTGCTTACCTAAAAACTATACACATTGATCGGGTACACTGCTCGTGAGTGTTTAGAGTCTATAGGTTAGTTCGGCAATAAATAAATTTAAAACTTGGTAGTTTATTATAGACCTAAAAAAACACATCAACAGCCAACCAAAGTGAGCCTTTGGTGGGCTTTGGTGAAACATAGAGTGGGCTTAGTGTTTGTAATACACTTATGCTTAAGTTACAAATTGTACAAATGCCATAAGCCCACTAAACTAACTAAATATTATACATGACACATTAAATTGTTAGCAAATGACCATCACTTTATATTTAACATAAAATGAATGCTAACAATATTAGCGCCCGGATGACTTAAGCGATGATGTCATAGATCTTGAGAAATTGCAGCAAAAGTAGAAGGTGCGTTGATTTGCTGGAGAGCAGATTTAGTAATCGGGTAAAGATCCCTGACACTATTACATCGCATGATTGGCATCCCCATCTGAAAATTGTAAATAGAAAAACCAAAAGGATCAAAAGCAATAGTAAGATTATTATCTGTTGAAAGACGCCAAACAGATATTAAATTTTTAATAAGGTGAGGTGCAACCAGGACATTTTTTAGGTAAAGGGAATGAATATGGAGGTGAAAGACGCGTATGTCCATAACCATGAATTGGAATAGTATTACCATTGCCAACAATTATATGTTTTGGAATGCTCGAATTGAAATAAGGTGAGAGATTACCTTGAGATGTCGTCATGTGAGAGGTAGCACCCGTATCCATATACCACTGATCATCTGGTGGATTGAGAGTCATGGTATGCATTGCTTGATCAAGGTCTGTTGGAACATTAGCAACAGTAGAGGCAGCATAAACTTGGGTTGGGCGTGGGCCGAGCAAACCTGGTCCTCCAGATGGTGTTAGGCCGAGTCCATGGCATAGTTTGGTAGGACGGTGGTGGAGCGGCCCATTGAACCGGTGACCAGGCCCAAGGAGCAAAGGGACCCCAACCTTGGAACTGTTGGTCGTTATTGTTGTTGTTGTTGTTTGACCGATCGCGACCTCTACCTCCATTACGACCACCAACACAATTATTGTTGTTTCTGCCACGACCATGGTTAGAGTTAAAGTTGCGTTGTGGAGCCTGAGATTGAGGAGTAGTACCAGAAGATGAGTTTTGATGGGTTTTAGGGGTGGTCGAACAGGCCACAAGAACAGTACCATTGGTGATGGTTGTGTTTCTTACGTGTTTGCTTTTACGGGTTTCCTCAAGAATCAACCTGGAACGTGCTTCATAAAACAGTGGTAGGGGATCACTTTGCTGAATGTAACTTGCAACAATATCATAGCTTTCGTTAAGACCGGCTATGAGTTGCAAAACAAGATGATGGTTGGAGACAGGTGCTACAACATTTGTAAGTTGATCCGCAAGCATCTTAAGCTCTTGACAATAGGTAGAAACAGAAGAGAAGTTGTCAAGGCGGGTGTTGGTGAATTGATGTTCCAAGTAAACGGCACGAGAGTTCTGATTGTCTTGAAAAATAATTTTCAAGGCAGCCCGTGCTTTGGCAGCGGTAGTATTAGGTTCCAGTATGATGTGCAAGAGATCATTAGATATGGTGCCATATATCCATTGAAGGAAGATGGCATCCAAGGTGGACCAAGTTTCAGGGTCGAAAGTGGATTTTGGTGGAGTATCCTTGTCCTTGTCTTTTTGTGCGAAAGAGGAGGGAGATGATGGTGGTGGGGGAATGATGTGATCAATCACCTTGTATGCTCGACAATGAATTTTGAACAATTCTGCCTAGGAAGCATATTGTCCATTTTCCATCTCAAGTTGGATGGGATGGGGTTCTTAATGTTGGTAACAGAGAGTGCAGGGTGGAACTTGGAGTCTGCCATGAGAGAAAAAAGATTGAGAAAAGAGGAGGCAATTTAAGGTTTGGTATGAGGAAGGTCTGATACCATGTAAGAATTCAATTGTACGTTTCATTCATAATACCAAGGCTCTTTATATACAGAGTGGATACATACACTACAAAAAAAACTGCACTTAGGGACGATATTCTCGTCCCAAAATTCCAAAGAGCATCGTCCCAAACTAAAAATGGCACAACATCTCATCCCATTTTGGTAGTCTCCTTTTTGTTGTCACAAAAATTTTTGGGATGATAATGTATACGGAAATTTGGGACGACGGGTTGCTGGGCCTCACGATAAATTCAACTCTAAAAATACAAAATGGGACGACATAGCTGATGCAAAAAGGGACGAGGTTATCGTCCCTAGTTTTTTTTTTTTTTTTTTTTTTTTTTTTTTTTTTTTTTTTTTTTTTAATAAAGGGACGACTTTATAAAAATATTAGGGACGATAATCTCGTCCCTAAGTGTTAAAGTTATTTTGTTATTATACATATTAGGGACGAGATGATATGGCAGTCAAACAGAATGGGACGACATGTATAGTGCAATTTAGGGACGACATTGTCGTCCCTATTTTCCTGTGAGCCAAGAAAGATGCAGCAAAACCTGCATATTTTTCAGATTTTTTCCGGAAAAAATCTACCAAAAAAAATATAACTTGTAATCAACCACAATCCGCAATACCAATTCGACAATATGATACAATACCAAATTACTAAACGATACAATACCATTCCACAAATCCGCGATACCATTCGACAAATACGATACATATTAAACTAACAAGTCACAAATTTACTAATTAACATGTCTCAAAGTTAATAAAAATTCATAAAGTTAACACAAATAATAAGATCTTACATCCCTACGCCTACTCCTCATCCGACTCCTCGTCAGACTCCACCTCATCCTCCGCCTCCTCCTCCTCACCACTACTATCATTATTATTCTCGGGAATGCAGCTCAAATGAGGATTATTTTGTAAGATGTATTAGTTAAGGTCGGTAGCGGCATTACATTATTAGAACTAGAACCCGGGCATGTAGTAGAGTCGGGAAAGGAGGACGATAACAATTGTTAAAAGAATTATTAGGGTCGGGAAAGGGAGCTTGGAGAGCATCAGGGCCGGGAAAAGGGCCGGGAAATGGAGCAGGATTAGGTGGGGGAAAAGGAACGGGAAATGGATTACCTTGGTTGTTGTAGTGGCTCAAAAACTTCCCAAGGAAAGATTCGAAGGTGCCAACTCTAGAAGTAGCCGCGTTAGCCTGTTCCCTAGCCAATCTAGCCTCTCGCTTGGCCACGAGAGCCCATTGTTGCGCCTCCTGAGCTTGCCTCCTCAGCAACTCTTTCTCTTGCTCCTCTCACCTCAACACCTCCGTCATATGCTGCCGAGTAATATAATCTTGTCCAACCGGCCAATGTGTAGACCTGGATGAAGCTTTACCACTGCCCGACATCAACCTGCCCCTGCCCGGCATATTTTGGCGGTTGTCACTCGGAACTTCTACATCCAATATTTCTTGCTCGGTCATCAACGGGATTGTACCGGCTTTAACTTGATCAAAAAGGGACTTCATCTCCAGCTGTATAAGTAAAAAAAAAAAGTATGTTAGAAACAAGTAAGTTAAAAAAAAAACAAGAAGTAACTTGATCTTAATGATGCATGTTAAGAGATAAATTACTTACATAAGCCATCTCGTTATCTTTTGTTTTAAATTTGCCCTTTCTTGAATGCCCCTTCCTCCGTGTTTCGATCAGGTTTTCATTTTTCCCTTTATTGTTAACCCTCTATACATACAATATAAAATAAATTAATAACGAGCTATATATAAACAATATATAGACCTTTAAAAATCATAAAAATTATAATGAGTCTTATATAATCGTTTCTTCCTTGTACGAACGATTGTCTCCCTTGGTGAGTTATTATCTTGTTTTTAGCTCAGTTATCTGCATTTTTGGCAGATCTTGCCATCCGTTCTGGTTCGGACCACCAGTCGACCAACATCTCCCATTCCTCTCGGCTTCTGTTAAGCCACACTTTCGTCGGAGGCGGCTGTTCCTTTGCCGCCGCGGGCATCTCATGTGTATCAAAGTAATTAGACTTGATCCTGTGTTTATTTTTGCGATATAGTAACCGCATCTGAAGTTTCAGCCTAAGAGATACCCTTCCCCCACCGTATATACATTCTCCCCAACCGTCACTCGGCGATCGTTTTTTAACCAAGGCGCGATGGTGAAATAGGTCTACAAATAAATATACGCATTTAAATAAACACACAATTTAAATATAACACGCATATCTAAACGGTCGATAACAATAAGAATAGAAATAAAATAAACAATTAATACCTCGAGTGCGGTAAATATATGAGCCTTAAAAGGTTCTGGAATTTGTTCCCAATCGCAGTCAAGGGGAAGTGGCCTAACTTGTTCCTCGATAATACTACTCAACTGCGGTGCATACTTGCCTATAGGTGAGAAGGTACCTTGATCATCGTAATCAAAGCCGATCGGCAAAGGTTGATTATTATTCTCTCTAAGCGCCCTCTTTAAGGCCCGATTTGAGGTCTCACCCGTGATCATTGAACCTACAAATATAAGTTATTTAGTCGTGAAAATACAAGTAAAAAAATTTAGTTTTATCAATAAAAAATGTAAAATAAAAATCACAATTTTTTACCTGCACAATAGCCCGGCAGTGTAAATGAGGGCCGTCTTGGTGGATCACCACTAGCATCCTCGTCGTGTGATCTAGGAGCTACACACGCTATCTGTAAAATTACAAGTACAAGAACACACAATTTCGTGGACCAATTAATACTAATACACACATTCATATCCTAAATGAGACAATCACAATATCATACTAACCAAATGCATATTACTAAGCAAGCGCATATTACTAACCAAACGACATCTTTACAATATCATACTAACCAAATGCATATTACTAACCAAACAACATATTAAAAATATCATAGTAACCAAACGCATATTACTAACCAAACGGCATAGTCACAATATCATACTAACCAAGCACATATTAATAACCAAACGACATATTCACAATATCATACTAACCAAACGCATATTACTAAGAAGACGCAACCATCAAAGTAATTAAATTATATACATAGTTCACGGCTAAAATAGAGGAAGAGAAGAAAAGAGGAAAAGAGGTGGGGTTGTCCCGGCTCTCCCGGCTGTCCCAGCTAACCAAACATAAACACATAAAAAAAACAACCTAAATTAAACAACCAAACTTACATTACCCAAATTAATTAATAAAAACTTTTGACAACGACATTGTCGTCCCGAAACACATTAACACAATAAAAAAATACCTTTAGAATAAAGATCTTCCGGTTGTACGTGGTGGAGCTGCTGCTGCGGTGGTCCTACACAAACATAAACATAAATAAATGTATACTAAACAAAAACAATACTCGATAACTTAAACTTTATACTTAAAAAAAAATACTCGATGGGATTAAACTTTAAACTAAAGAAACCAAACACAACACAAAAGAAACCAACACAATCGGTGGTGCTGCCGGCGGTGGTTCACGGGGGTGTTGCTGCCGTCGGTGGTTCACGGCGGTGGTGCTACCACCATCTAACCAACACAAACACAACACAAAAGAAACCAAGATTATCAAACCAAAGTTAAACAAAACAAATTAAAAAATGAAATTAACAAAAAAAAACATACCTTTACACAAAACAAATTAACAAAAATTAAACAAATTGTGCACAGTGGTCGTTTCGGGTGATAGTAGTGTTGAAGATGGTTGTGGTGGTGTTGAATGTGGCGATTGATTTGGTGTTAATTCGGTGGTGTCGAATTGAAGAAGAAGGGGTGCGTGGTTTTTTTTTTTTTTTTTTTTTTTTTTTTTTTTTATTATTATTATTATTATTATTATTTTTTTAACACTTAGAGAAAAAAAAGAAGAAGATCTGCTAATACTACTTCAATAATTGAGACAAATTAGGGATGACAGGTTCTTTGAAAATTAGGGACGACATTTTCGTCCCTAACTGTGGCGGGATAAATAAAATATTGGCGGGGTGTTTTAATTTTTGTGGAAATTTTGGTGAAAAAAGGGACGACACAGTTTTTTTCCCTTTATCTTATGTATATTAAAAATGATTTAAATTATTTAATTAATATTAAATAAACTAAAAATGATTTAAATTAGTTATAAAGTATTAAAATAATTAAAAATTATTTAAATTAGTTATAAATTTTTAAATAAATTAAAAATGATTTAAATTAGTTATAAATTATTTAAATAAATTAAAAATGATTTAAATTGGTTATAAAATATTTAAATAAATTAAAAATGATTTAAATTAATTATAAATTATTTAAATAAATTAAAAATGATTTAAATTTAGTATCGTGGTACATGACATGTTAAAAAGAATGAATCGATATAGTATCGTGATACACGACATGTTAAAACGGATGACTCGATAGAGTATCATGATACATGATATTGTATCGTGGAACATGAAATGTTAAACGGACGAGTCGAGATGGTATCATTATACATTAGATCGTTAAACGAATGAGTCGAGATGATACCGTTATACATGAGATGTTAAACGAATGAGTCGATATGATATCGTTATACATGAGATGTTAAACGAATGAGTCGATATGATATCGTTATACATGAGATGTTAAACGAATGAGTCAGATGATATGGTTATAAATGAGATGTTAAACGAATGGGTCGAGATGATATCGTTATACATGAGATGTTAAACGAACGAGTCGATATGATATCGTTATACATGAGATGTTAAACGAATGAGTCGATATGATACACTTATACATGAGATGTTAAATGAATGAGTCGATATGATATCATTATACATGAGATGTTAAACGAATAAGTCGATATGATATCGTTATACATGAGATGTTAAACGAATGAGTCGAGATGATATCGTCATACATGAGATATTAAACGAATGAGTCGATATGATATCATTATACATGAGATGTTAAACGAATGAGTCGAGATGATATCATTATGCATGAGATGTTAAACAAATGAGTCGGGATGTGATGTGTTTCAAGGGATATACCCGTTAGGAGTCCAAGTTTTAATATTTTTAACACGATTTACCAATGATTCAAATGAAACACATACGAGCAAGTATACTCGTTCGTGTGTAGTAAGAGATAATTGAGGTAAGCCGAGGTCGTTCACTAGGATTTGTTTTGTTTGTATGATGTTAGTTTTTGTGAATAAAGAGCAATCCAACTTATCGATTCTAATTAGCAAGCAAATGAAAATAATGTAAATTCAATAATTAAAAGACTACACTTGCCTAGACTAGTTTGCACAATTCCTTTGACATGATTATGACATTGGTTCCATTTGATTATGATCAACAAATTAGATGGTGTTCTAATTCGATTAGTGGTGTACTAACTATATTGTTTCCAACACTTTCAATCCTCGTCAAGATTTAGAGATTATAAAAAACAATATTTAAGAATTGATCAATCCAAGATTAACAAAACTCAATTACCCGATTCGCTTTTGTTTCACAAATAATTAACAACCACACTATTTAGTTTTCCAAGTTAAATTAAGTTTCTTATGAAATGGTCAATACATAAGGTAAAACCCTCATAGACAAATGTTTACAACTAATTTACTAACAATGTCTTTTTCAACCTAATACATCATTAGAAATTACCCAAACTTAACAACCCTTTGGTGGAGAAAACTCAAGATAGCACAATTCATTCTTAGTGTTAACTTTTCTTTTGTGTTAGAACCAATAAGTCATAATCAATCAAATGAATCATAAATCAAACATCATCTAGGCAAGTGCATAAGGCACTTAGCCACTCATGGTAAACAAAGTAATAACCATAAGAAATTTATCACTAGTAAACATGATTGAATAGTCTTACAAAATGTTGTAATGATGATTACAAGTAATGAAGAACACTTGTGAAATGATCAACAATGATCCTTGCGTAATTGAAGTTATGATTGGTACGATTTTTAGCTACCTTTTCCTGCGTTTTTCTTCCTCTTGTCGCCCCAAATATAAGAGAAAATTGTGACAGATTTTTGTTGTAGTTTTGTTTCTCTTTTTTTCTCTCTTTGTTTTTCTATCCTTATGTAGGGAGATTACCCTTGGCCAACAAGCATACATCTTGGGCTCCAAGTGTCATAATGATGGAGTTGAGTTAATAGATGAATAATGGCACTTAACTCTTCATTTTAATGTAACTTAGAAGTGTTTAATATTGCTGGACCTAAGGTTTGGATACTAAACCTAGGCATGGAAGTGACTTCTTAAACCTTAGGCATGAGATAGAAATCTAGGGTTTAGAATATGATCTTTAACATTTATCTTTTCATGAACTTTTCTTCAACTTAAAAACCATTGTAATCTTGATTCTCCATCTTAATCAATCCTTCCAAAGCTTGTATTGTGAGACGATTCCTATATTTGTGCACAGGCTCTTGATTTGACAATTTTTCCACATCTTTTAAGCTTTTCCTTGAACTTGATCGCACCTGAACTAAAATACATCTTTTGCACTTTTTAAGCATAATACATTCATAAATTCAACCAAATACAATGCATAAATATAGAAATAACGCGACTAAAACATGTTAGATTTGAGCGTTATCAGGATGATAACACAACAAACAATAACACAACAAACAACAACAACAACAATAACACAACAAACAACAAAAACAACAATAACACAACAAACAACAACAACAACAACAACAACAACAACAACAACAACAACAACACTACTACATACGAAGATTTTCCATGTCACCTAACAAAAATTGCAAGGAGTGTTACAAAGATTTTCTACAAGTTTTCATCAATTCTTATAGTTTCAAACTGCTCTCATCACTTCCAGGTGTGTTACCTCCTGAGAGAGGTGAATCATGGAGCATAGACTCAGTGTCAAAGCTAGTTTGAACCAGTAGTACAAACTGTTTAGCAAAAATTGCTAGGAGCAGTATAAACTCAAGTTGAATTTGAAAACATTACTGCCCACTTATAGTTTTTAGCAAACTAACAGCTATCAACGAATTTGATGTGTCTTTACCAAGAGCCGTTTGCTTTGGACTAGCCAACTCTTTGCTGTGAAGTATGGTGTGTTGAACACCATATAGTTTTTGGTAAACTATCAACCATAAACGGATTTGAGAAGTCTTTACCAGAAACCGTTTGCTCTGGACTAGTTGGTTCTTGATGTGGGTTAGACATGGTGAACCAATGACCATTTGTTATGTGCTAAGTTCACACACTTCAAGCTACAAATCACCATAGTTTCCAAAGCATAACACAGTCAAAGCACAATCCGCCTCAAAGTGCTTTCTCAACCCGTAAGTGTTAGTCCAAAACCAAAGAAAACACAAGACAAAGTATTGTCTATTTGACAGTTATCAAAAGTGACTAACATGTTTAAATAAGCAGTACCAAAATTGTACAAACAGTACAAACCATACAACTAGCAGTACTAAATCCTTTTTATAACAAAAACACTTATACATTTAACTTTTAAGTGTTAAGCATTCCAATACCTATAACCAAGTACTGAAACCTCCCCACATCAAAACCTTTAGTAAATAAGTCAGCAAAGTTGTCATCTGTATGAATTTTGACAAATTGAACTAACTTCTTCTCATTAAAGTCTCTTATAAAGTGATGTCTAATTTCAATGTGTTTAGTTTTAGAGTGTTGAACTGGATTTTTAATGATACTGATGTGTCGTTTGTGTGCAAGTTTTAAAAATTTATAAACACGATTTATCCTATTCTCTAATCAACACATACGAGCAAGTATACTCGTCTGTGATAGTAAAGGTGGGTAAGTCGAGATCGTCCCAAGGGAATTGTGGTTTGGACTAGGCAAAATAAGTTTTAACAAAAAGGGTTGTGAATCAAATTTGGTTTAAATTAAAAAGCAAGTAAAATCCAATCAAGCAAAAATATATACCTGTGTGTAATTCCTTGACTAATTGTATAGAGTAATCCATCAAGTTGGGTGTAACTTGTAGTGATGCACAACTAAATATGAATGACTCGCAATCGATGGTTTTTCTTTTGAAAATCATTTCTAAGAATTCGATCTTATAGTTAGTTTCTTTCGGCCTTTTTCTAACTATTATGATAATTCTATTAACTCATGGTTGTTTGAAAAGCAATTCTTATTTTATGAATTCTTACGAATCCTTTCGGCCTTTTCTCGTGATGAAATCGTCTCAAATCTATTTTAATGAGTCAATATGGTGCTTGTCACACACCATATCCCATACTAATTCGTGCACTAACGTTTTGGAATAAAAACATAAAGAAAATCCTTGCGGCCCTTTTTATTCTTTAAGATTGTTTTTACCAACTAATTAAGCAAGATTAGATTTTATTTCAACAAACTCATAAAACAAGATATGATTTCATGCATCACTATGAAAAATAAGACTACTCTCCCAATTGTCACATCATACACACAAGTATACTGAAAATCACTTCATAGCAAATATCATTAAACACAAGTAACAAATCATTCCTTCATTCAACTTAAAGTAAAAGTAGTTCATTACCTAGTTTTGGAATTACAAGAACTAGAATTGTGGAACTATAGCAACCACACTCCTCCAATCGCCTATGATCACACGTAAACAACTCCACACTCGAACACAACTCTTGAGACTTTAACTCAAGGTTCCCTGGACGTTTTCACAGCAATAACAAGCTTTCGGGCGATGATAATAAGTTTAGCAAGACTTTGGTGTAAGCCTTACTAGGTTTTTGGGTGTCACACTTTGTAAACTAGCCAAGGGTTCTTTAAATAAGTGAAAGAACACCCCCTCCTCTAGTAAAAACGTCCACAATCAGTTAGTAAGCAGGAAATGATAAGCCACCATGATTATGGGGCTTAAATTCGACATTAAATGCAAAGTTGTAACATCAGTCTCCTCCAACCGATCGGTATTGAGGTCCAACCGATCGGTTGGAGCTCTCGGTAAATCCACCCCAACCCCATCCGAATCGGATGCGGGCACCATCCGATCGGATGGGGCCTTCATGCACACACATTTTTATTTTTTCTTTCTTTTTTTGTTGCGTGCTTGATCATTTGTTGTGCCACTAATTCCTTCCATAGAACTTGATCTTTACTTGATATTTGAACATAGAAACCTTGGCATTATCGAATCCTTGAGTTCTCGCGTGGTTTTTCTCTTGTTCTCATCTCGGGAATCTTCCAATGTGCATAATCACTTCAATTATTCATCTTTTCCTGTATTTGGCTATATTCACTTGCATATACACTTTTTCATGATTTAGTAACAAATACTTACAAATATAACCAAATATGATGCACAAAACTAACGATAATGCTCCTAAAAACATGTTAATTCAAAGAGTTATCAAATTCCCCCACACTTGAGTTTTGCTCGCCCTCGAGCAAGTCTAGATTTTGAAAATTCTGAAATCAATGGTATCTCCCCCATGATTTTAAAAATCCAACAACCATCCCAATGGAACAATTGCTATTTTTACTTTAATTGCGAAAAATTCTTGAAATAAAACCAAGTTAATTTGAGCTTGATAACATAACTAAGCACCTCACATAGGAATTTTAAATTCACACAACACTCGAAGGGTAAATTTATCAGTAATCACTCAATTGCTCAGTCATGATTCATGTTTCTTACCATAAGCTTGTACAAGTATCAAAACAACAAAATAAAACATCAAAGAGGTCTTTTATTCGGGGTTAAGGTTAAGGGTTACGGTTACCTGGCTAATGTACAAATATGTCATACAAGAATGTAATAGCTCGCTAACAACGAATTCTTGACTAGCTAAGCAACGGATGGTCACTAGATTGTACCTTGGTTCGCTAACAACGTTATTTGCATAACAAATGGTCACCAAAACTCACACTAGCCCGCTAGCAACGTATTTCAACAATTCAAAAACCCGGATGGTCACTACACATCCATGCACTATATATCTAAACAAAGCCATCACTTAATCCGGATGCTTGAAAGCTAACAACGAATAAAGCAATTTGGTAAGGGTAGGGAAAATACATGGGAATTATTTGTGATTGGTTTCTATAAAATGGAAAATAAATAAGAATCAAGTCCAAATTTCATTCCCAACTCTTTATACCTCAAATGATCACTTCACCAATCTTCTTCGATTATTATTATTCCGCATCTCATACTAACCTCTTCCTTCTTCATAGCTCATACATTCATAGCTTATTGGCTATTCACTTTTTTTTTCAACTCACTTTCTCGTCACCCCCACACTTTGGATGAGCACACGCTACAAAAATACAAATAAGAGTAGCGACCTCCTTCTTCATTGAAGTAACACATACACATATCAAGGTGTGGTCAACGCGTAATCATCAAAAAATAAATCATTTAGAACTTCAATTGAACTTGATTCGGGTAAGGCTAAGGTGTAAGGTGTAAAATATTTTTTGTATTTTTTTGGATTTAATCAAGAAAAGATAAGGCTCAGAAGGTGTAACTAAGGGTGTCTAGCGTAAAAGATTAATGCTAACAAATGGGTTCCAAATACTAAGGATAACTAACCAATGTGGTCAGCAAAAATATTATTTCGTAAAAGGATGGCCATTTGGTGTAAATCCTAATTTGCCTCTTATCATTTGAATATATTTTATCACTCGAAAGTAATTTTAACCGTAATGCATAACAAGTACAAGTTCTAGAATCAACATAATCACCGGCACGCTCATAACGAAATATATAGCATAAGAATACTATATACAAAAAGGCTTAAATCCTCACAATTTAAGGTGGTTATAACATGTACTAGTAACTGTTATCGAATCCAAAAATGAAATAGCTCTCATAACTTGATTAAATTCCAAAAAATTTCAAATAGCCTCATTTTTAACCATTGAATCAATCTATATAATAATAAAAAATAAATAACTAGAACATCAAGGGCGAACCTAACTCTAGTCACTCGAATCCCAAAATTCTACTAAAAACTAAAAATTAAAAATTAAACCAATTTTTCCTATTTTCTTCCCTCCCCCACACTTAAGTTTTGCATTGTCCTCAATGTAAATAAAAATAAACTTCAAAGTAAAGGAAATGGGAAAAATTTAGTTAAAAAGGTACTACCGGAAAAAAAACGCATTCGCATATTTGATCATACATAAGCACATGAGTTCGTCCAACTCCAAATATTGATCACCAATAAGCTTCCCGTTAATTCTCTCCCTGCAAAAACTGCAACAATATAAGAAACAAACAAACAAACCAAACAAAATACTAAAACAAACACATAAAAAATAAAAAAAAAATTCAAAACAAACCGAAAGTAATTAAAATCCTAAGAAAGTTAAGTTAAAGTAATAGAAACAGAAATTATTCTAGTTCGACCCATCATTGTTCAACCATCCCATGTGGTTATTGGTTTTACATCCAAAACTTCTGGAAGTCCTATGAGCTTCCCATTCTTGCTCTCTCGAAGATGTGCGAACCCCTTGATGTCAATGCTCAATGGAATAACTGGTTCACTAAAAAGACTCGTTCCTTCCTTAGTAAATAGCCCAAGATTCCTGGCTATTCGTGAAATAAAGTGACCTGCACATAAATAATTTCTTGTCCCAACCGCTGCACGTTGGTGCAAATGTTTCACTATCACCCAAGCTACATTCAAATGTCTCTAGGGACGCTTCTCGTCTAACGCTTGAAGAACCCATAAATCATCTTCATAAATCAAATTGACACTAGACGTCCTATGTAACAACGATTGTGCTACAACCCTATGTAGCACACGCAACAATGGTTTCTTAATTGTTGACACATTACTATCCCCAAATACTAACTTGTCTTCCATGCTAATCCTTTTCCAATATTCATGTGCGTCAAAATTATTCTCACTCCTTTCTCCACTCATTATGAAAAACTTGAAATCCTCATTACTTAATTCTTCATTAGAGTACAACCCTAACAAATTTCCAAACTCGAACAATGTGACCTCATATTTCTTACCTCCAAGTCTAAAATCGAGAAATTTGTCAGTTATAACTCCAATGTCAGTAACCTCCTTTTTCATCCGCATTGAACATAAAAATTCCAGGCACCATTCCTTGTATATTGGTTCTCTTATGTTGAATGCCCTCATCCACATGTTGGATGTCAAAATCTGTTTGTTCCACAGATTCCTAACAAGAAACATATCTTCCAAAAACTCATCACAACCAAGCTCTTTCATTGCATTCCAATTAATAACCCTTGGTGAATGAATCACCCATCCGCCAATCTTAAGAAGAATAACATTAAAGGATTTCCTAACTACCAGGTCTTCCCTTTCCATAGTAGGTTAGGACGACATTCCGGAATCGGCATCTGCTCTCTCTTCTTGCTTGCTTCTCTAGTTCTTTTCGCAATCCCTGATCCTCCTGCAACATTCTTAAACAAAGAAACCTTCGGATTTACCCAAACACGTGATGAACTCGAGCCACCTGCAACATAACTCTGTAGAAAACACAAATATATGATAGTATAAGAGCATGAGAACCAAGGCTACATGATTTAGAAGTCCAAAAACTAGATTTTAAAATTTTCATTTTTCATTTACCGAGAGCTCCATCCGATCGGTATCTCCTCCAACCGAATCAGATGGAGTAAAGCCCCAGCCCAACCGATCGGTTTAGCCCCGCAACCGAATCGGTTGGGGCCTTCTGTTTCATTTTTTTTCTTCTCTCGACTTCAAACCAATTCTAACAAATCCTACTCTTTCCTATTCTGCATTTGATCAATTTTAGTGGTTTCTACATATCCCATTCATCTCCATAACATTTTCGCATGATTTCTCAATCAATCCTAGAACACATGAACACTACCAAATTAAAACTCCTCAATTCATGTTCTAATCCACAATGCATCATCCTAGCAACACTAATTAACAACCAAATAACATCTGGGAATAATCAATTGCAACCTAAATCGATTCAAAGTTTTGACCCATTTTAATCCGAAAGTTCAATCAATCAATTCTTCCTCAAAACTTAATCAATCTATCTAATTCTTTTTGCAATGAATTCCACAATCATTTACCTATCTATTCTAGAAAAAATTACATCTTAATTCAAACTATATCAAAAATACCCAAATCTTGACCTAATTCAATCAATCCGAATTAAAACCTAATTAACACAAATTGATGATGTTACTTACTTGTTTTGGTGCCATAGATGATCCTTCAACACTCCTGCAACACTTAATAGACTTCTAATGGTCGAATTTTTGAACCCCAAGTTTGGTGGAATGAGTGTGTGTGTGTTTTTTATGATTTTTTTGAAATTCTGAGTATATATATTTCACTCCATCTGATCAGTATTTGATCCAACCGATTCGGATTGAATTTTGGAAAAAAAACTTCACTTTTCTTTTTGACAACACTTTACCACACTTGTAAGAACAAGTAAAAGTGTTTTTACTCTTCAAAAATACTTCTTTTAAGCATAAAAAAAAAAAAAAAAAAAAAAAAAACACACTCCACCACACTTAATCTACCAACTTGTTATCCAAGTCTATCTCTACAACTTCAAAAACAAAACTTAACTCTTAAACTACAAAAAAAAAAAAAAAAAAAAAAAAAAAAAAAAAAAAAAAAACATAACTTCATAATCATAAACTTAATAAAACCAAGACAAACCAAAAGGTCTTAACTTAAACTCAAACTTAAATGCAAACATTAAACTACTAGAAATGCATGAAAACTAAAAATAGAAAACAAACAACTAGCTAGCACAAGCCGTGTGCTTTTATTCTTCAAACTTTTGTTTTTCATCCTTGAAAATACTCGTGCCTCAAGATGTCTTCATTTTGAAACTTCCCGGACAACCTCCGGTTAGTCATTTGCGTTTTAAACTTCCTTGCAAAATTTCTTCCATCCGGACAAACTACATCAAACTTCACATGCCAATCTCCGTCCCCTTCTTCCTTCTTGTAAACACTAGATCCTTCGGGTCCCCATTCCAAATTCTTTAGTTGAACCGGTAACGATCCAAGAAAATCTGTCAACTTGTTAAACACAAAAACATTTTTAAATGGGTTATAGAATGTCTCCATCGCTGGAGCTCTTTCCATCTCATCTTCAATATCAAAGTAAGTTGGAACAACCGGCCCATATTTAGGCCTCCCTTCTTCATCTCTACATACTTCAAAACAACCCAAGTGGTCTTCTTCATCATCTTCTTCATACACTTCCTTCACAATCCTACCTCTAGGTTTGGGATAATAAGTATGTTTCAAGATCACATCATTAATTTTCATAGTTCCTCGACCCATATCAATAATAGCTCCACACGTTCTCAAAAACGGTCTACCCAACAAAAGTGGTAACTCCTTATCCACAGGAATGTTAAGCACAAGAAAATCGGCCAAGAAGGCTTGATACCCTATTTGGACTCTAACATTCTTTACTTCTCCCATAGCTTTTGCTCTTGAATTATCTGCCATAGTAAGATTATATTGATTAGGTTGAGGATTTGCAAGTCCTAATCTCTTATACAATGGATACGGCATCACATTCACACTTGATCCCGTGTCGGCCAATGCATACATCGCATTTTTCCCATTCACTTTAATCGGCAACACAAAATTTCCCGGATCGCTAATCTTTTTAGGCAACCCATTCTCAACTATTCTCTCTCTTTCAACCTCATCAAAATTCTTATCTTCTAACCTAGCCCTTGCCATCATAACTGCATCCAACTTCTTACGATAAGTCATGTAATTGTTCAACACATCAATAACCGGCTTTTCCTCCAATAACTCTTTAAACTTTATTTCCAAATTTTCCAAAATCGCTTCCTTTTGCTCATGAGTTAATGGTTTAACAATTTGTGGTGTTTTGGGTGGTGAATTAGATGAAGAACTCTCATTCTTAGGGGTGGAGGGTTGGGTACGTTTGTTAAGTGGTGTTTTCTTTCTATTTGCTTTTCCTATTTTAACAATCTCTCCCTTTCCTACCTTCTCTTCTACCATATCATCCACATGAATCCTCATCTCTCCTAGTGCAAAATCAATCCTACACTTAGTCTTAACCATAAAATTTCTACCAAACACAACTTCCGGTTCACCAGCATCCCCATATTCCAAAACAACAAAATCAACTTTGAAAATGTGACCATGAATATTGACACTCACATCTCTCACCATCTTTCTTCCATAATCCTCATAATCAAGCCTAATAAAACCAAGCTTACCAAGCATATCTTCCGTAATATAGTTGCCACCATACTCCATATTAAGCTGAGCATCTCAAGCTTTTATACCTTCCACACCACAAGGTGTAGAATACCTCATGAACGGTGCATCAAACTCCCTAGATGGTGCTCGTGTAAACACTACAACTCTCTTCTCCTTAGGTAAACAAACATGGTTTTCTCCAACTTCTTCCTTCTTTTCAAAATCAACCTTAATTTCTTCCAAAATACTTTCCAAACTCTCCAATGAATCACCCGAATCTTTCAGCATTTCTTCCAAATTCCTTAAGTACTCCGACACGCCGCTTAAACTCTCCATTTCAACTTAAAAACTAACTATAACATAACCACAAATAAACATGAAAATCCAAACTATTAGCATTGGGGTTAGTTATAATCAAAACATAAGCAAAAATGAAATCAACTCAAACAAACAAACAAGTTCAAGCACTCAAAACATCATCCGATCGGTTGGATCGAATTAAAAAAAAAAAAAAAAAAAAAAAAAAAAAAAAAAAAAAAAAAAAAAAACTTTTTTTATTCACTTTATAAAAAAAAACTAAATTAAAACTTTTTAATATAAAGACTAATAACTAAAAATTAACTAATTCATAAAAATTAAAAACACATAATTAATAACCTAATAATCTTTAAACTCATTAATTACTTTCATTAACTTGATTAACAATTAAACTAATTAACTATCACAATTAAGAAAAAACTCTTAAACTACCAATTATTAAACTAAAATTAACTACCTTAACTAAATTTAATAGAAACATTAAAAACATTAAAACTATACCAATTACCACTCTTAATTATCTTAATTACTCTTAACACTTAGTCACATTAAACTTAACATTAAACCATCATTAAAACTGAAAAATAACAAAAACTACAAAACAAAACAAAAATTTACCGAGGCCACCAACTGATCGGATGGATATCCATCCGATTCGGTTGGCTCCGAACAAAAAAAAAAAAAAAAAAAAAATATATATATATATATATATATATATATATATATATATATATATATATATATATATATATATATATATATACACTAGACTTCAAAGCCCGCCCGTTGGGCGGGCATGACTTGTAATTATAGTTTTCAAGGCCCGCCAATATGAGAGAAAATATGAAGCTTGACAACCTTCTTGTTTACAAACTTATTTACATGAATATTGCATTTGCTAAATCATAGATGGGCCAAGATGCCTGATTGACACCTTCATTCAAGAATCTTAACAGCCGGCACATTTCGTTGAAGCGCCTGACTTTGACATGTTACTGCAACATTTATTACTTTAGTTAGCCAAAATAATAGAATATATTATAAGTTAAACACCATAGAATCATTAATAACAAACATTAAGATTCTAAATGTAATGCACAAATGCAGAGGAAACAATTTCATATCAAAATAATTCTCACTGTGTAAGGGTCGGTGAGTTGGAGGTGAGGATATCTCATTGCTCTTCTCAACCTTAAGGGACCATACTTTTAAAATTAGGTTTAATCTTACTTGGATAAACTTCTTTTTCTTTCTTGATGTTCACGAGTCTGAATTTTCTTCAATATTTTTGTCTTTATATGGCTGCAACATTGTCTAAGACAAGTCTGGAAAAGATAGATTGTTAACTTAAGAAAGTTTTCAAAAAAATTAAAGTGATTCCAAAGGCAAACCGACCTTCACAGCAGATGCAATCTCACTTATGTCATCACCAATATATTCTTTTCCCGTCCATTTGAAAGGGATTTTTGTGCTCACAATACTAACTAAAACAACTATTTTTTCTTGTGTTTGATTGATTTTGTAGCTATTCCAACTGAAAGATGATATACTAAATCAGTAAAACTTCTTATGAGACTTGGAATACTTAAGGTAGAATCACTAAAAGTCATAGGGTTCTTACTTAATTCTATGGCTGGAAAAGAATATCGGTGCACCGGAATCTCTCTTGTCCAATTGTGATAACTTGTCCATCGGGCAACGCATAGTTTTTTTCTTCACTGTTTGCAGTTTCAAGTGCTTTTTCATAGTTAAGAGCCACATATGCAAACTTTTCTTTCATGTCACGGACAATATCCCGTTGAGCAGCACTGGTGAACATGTATATACGTTTTTGGTATCTTTGAAGTTTATTAATATGTTCTACAATACAATTCTATTTATATAGAAAAATGTTAGTTTTTTTATTTTATTTTATTATTTTTTTTTAATTTTTTGTTATTTTTTGGTTGTTTTTTAAGAAAATTTACATTGTGTTACTGTTATTAAGTTTTGAGGCATCATGGTAAAGTTAGTCAAGGTACGAATATCATTGTAACCATTCACAAACACAATTGGCTCGTATCCATCTTGACCAAACCGTACATTTCTGACACACCAGCCGAGCCCAAATGGTCTAGATAACAGACAGGTATATTTGAATAAGAGTTATGTAAAAGTATAATTTTGAAATTAACCTGAAGCGCTTTAGTGGCGTATTTCCGAGCTGCAGCATCTTGTTCAGCATATATGTGCTTTATTGTCGTATAGAATAACATGTTAGAAAACTTATTCGTGTTAAATAGTTTAAATATTTTGGGATCCCATCGTTTTGAAAATAACATGTCATGGATTTGGTTAAGTAATATATGTGAACATGTTGCTCAAGTACTATGATTCTGAATAAATAATGAATGTAACATGGTGTCCCAATTCACCTAGCCGGCCCATTTTAACTTAATCTTCATTTTTACACAAATTTCACAACTGGTTAAAAGGGGTTTAGATGGATGGGATTTCTCCACTTTAATGAGCTTCTTTTACTCTTTTATCATACTCATCTTCTTCTACTTCTTCTTCAGTCTCTTGATTCTCCATCTTCTTTGTCGTCGTTATCATCCTCATCATAATTTCCCCACCCGTACCTGTTATGTGAACGCGAAACTGGTGGTGGCACTCTTGCTTCTTCCACGATCTTCATGGTTTCATCTATAGTTTGTAGAGAAAATGTCGGGGTTCTTTTCGGTAATATGCAGCATGTGATGCTTCTATTAGTTCCTGAGTCAAGTTCTTTAGGAACCATGGATGGCTCTTGATTTCCTTTAGGGTGATTCTCTAGACAAAAAAAGGAATACCAATCTTTAGATATCAATTCAATATAATGATCAGTTAAGGTGTTTGGGTGCGTGTTTTGAAAGTGATGATCTGAAAATGTATGATCAGAATTAGATAATCAGCAGGTGTAAAAATAGAAACCAAAAGCAAAGGTTTTCTATCCACCCATTCTAAAAACTGATTATTCAGTCCAAATTTAAACCCAAATACCCCCTAAAAGTAAAAGTACATGTGTGAGCCTTCAGAAATTCACGCATACGGGTCTAAGTTCATTTGGCCCGAGCTTGCAGCCTCAAAGATGCCATGTAGGGTTCTACCAATATAGTTGAATAGAAACAGTGGGAGGTCGGGTTTGATTTTTTTCACATACCCGAAGTGCGAACCTGGTAAACCTGTTACAATTTCAGTAATTTATATTAGAGTAAAATCCAAATATTTACTATCCTAAAAAGTACTGATTTTGGGTAAATTTTAAAAACTGACCAAAGAGTTGCTTGGAAAGACATTCATTGATTGTTGTCTTATTGGTACCGAAAATGACACCACCAAGTTGACCCTTCCCTAAACCTCTGGTGTTTGATACACCATAATCAGGACCCATGTCTGATATATTACATGAAAAACAAATGTCAAAGGAAGCAATGATGATACTTATTATATTTTATTACAAACTTTAACGGCAAAAAAACATTGAGAACGGGTAATAAGTGCCAACATTTGTTGAATACTTGATTATTTCAAAGTACTTTAATGGGTTTAGGCCTTACAATAAATGATACCACCTATTTCACCTTAATTTAACTGGTTTACACATTCTAACAAACACACAATATGATCATCACGTCAACTATTTAACCTTAATTTAGAATTTGAGCACAACCCACATGAAGATTCACTCAAAAACGTAAAAATAAACCAATACCACAAAAAAAATACACACAAAAACATGAACATAATTCAGTTTAGAAATAAATACCTTAAAGTCTTAAACCCACAAAATCCTTTGTGTGATTGTGTTGTGTTTGACAACTTTAATTGCTAACGTAAGCGCCAAACTGCAAGAAACATAGGCAACAAATGAGCTTTATATAGTGAAGTTGAGATGATTTACCTGACTGTACTTTATACACAGATTGTTGATATCACATTTGAGGTTTTCTGTATATTTTAGGTCTTCTAAATTAGTTAAGGGTTCTTTAATAACATGTTCTAGAATTTTTATTTTTCAAGCACTCGGAATGGTAAAAATCTACTTATTTGGTTTAATATCGAATAATCCGAGTTTCAAAAGTCCAAATTCAATTCAATCGAGTCCAAACCAACCTGAATTCACTTCATATAAAAGAACTATAATAAATATATACAGCTCAATATTCTTTAATTTAGAACATTGTCTGAAAAAAAAATAAGCTGCCACATCCTTCAAGCAATATATATATATATATATATATATATATATATATATAGGATCCGGTTCCATTGAGAAAGTTTTTATTTTGAGAAGATTGAGAAATCTTCGTTTGAACAAACTGATTCATGTTTTTGATTTGATTCACAAGTAAAACATCATTTTATGATGAATCGAATCTATAAATTACAAATTTGATTCACAAATCATTGTTAAAATCGAGTTATGATGATGATTCATTAAATTTGTACAGATGATTCAGTATTCTACATATATCGCAAAATCGAGAGATTTTAAACATTGATTCAAAAAATTTTTTACACATTTTGAATTTTAATCAAATTAAAATGAGTTTTACGCTTGAAAAACATGAATCAAAGTTAAAAATCTATCGTTTTTGAAAACCTTCTCAATCTTCTCAAAATAAAAACCTTCTCAATCGATCCAGATTCTATATATATATATATATATATATATATATATATATATATATATATAGTGTGGTTCATTCCAATGTGGCTTCCCATATTTCATTAAAAAAAAAAAAGCCACAATAGCCAAGATTACTTATAACAGCTGACCGATCACTTATGCACAGATCAGGACTAATAGCCGAACCTGATTGGAATGCCTGGTTGGTGGGGTTCATACCCTTTGCACCTACAACAGATCTCAGTTAATGATCACAAATTTAGAACATTGAATAATTTATATCGAAAATTTTCGTTACGAAATGCATGAGTAACCGTACAGCGTTGAAAAGCAGGTAAATGTCACTACAACTGGCAGCTGCAGGTTGAAGATAAACTGTTCCCACGTCTTACCGATGAAGCACGGGAGGTGTAGCCATAGAATGGAACCTATAAGCAACATGCCTCTTCGATGCTGCTGTATAAAGTTCTTTGTACCACTTACCCATTGTTATAGTTTCTACTAAGATTATAGGCATCTCACAGTTCTGAAAATAACAAAAATATTATCGCTAGATGCATCTCAAAGTTTTGGATTCGCAGTTTAAATGACTCATCAAACTTTCGCATTAGATGCTAAAACCCTTCAAAATTTGTTAACAACATTGCATTATGAAATAGTGCTTAAGATGGAACACAACAGTTATAGAAAGAAAAATGCGTGAAAGATTCTGCACCCGACATTATGGACCCGAAATCACCAAGCAAGGCTCTGAAACTAACACCTATAAACACACTATTCATTTTTACATTATTGTGAGCAAGTTTTTGCAAATGCAAGTAACTTAACCCATGTGCCACATCTTGGACCACCTTCAGCCAACGGCTCCACGGCAAGACACCGATTCCATAGAGCCAGTCACTGAAGGTACCGTTGGTACATAATCGTAAATTACCATCGTCTCTTGGTGGTCAAAACACCAACCTCTAATCGCTACCAGATTAGGGTGACGTAATTTGCTCATTGACTTTATCACTTTACCCACGCGCCGCCTGTACGTTAACAACTTGAGACTTAAAATACCCCATTGAAAACTGCTTTACCACCACAGGACACCCATTCAACAAAGTACCTCTATATGTATCACTTCTTTCATCACAAGCCACTTTGTGTAACTCGTCAAAACATCATGTCACGGATGAAATTTTTGCAATCGTGAACTGCCTCGGCTTGTTTGGCGGTCGAGGCCGTTCTTTCACTGTTGAAAGCATGGAAATCTCGTTTGATTTCCCTCAATTACCTCATCTTTGGTTGTAGTATAAACTCACCAAAGTAACAACTGCAACAACTGCAAGCAAAACCACTTCCATGAATATAAAGAAATCATCCAAATGGCCACCTTCCCCACCACCATCATCACTGCTATTGCCATTTTCGTAAGCTGGATTGATGAAAATGGTATAGAAGATTTAAACACCTGGTGCTAAGTTGGATGTATGGATGTAGTTGAAGTATTTTCTGCATCACCAACAATGATTGTTGTGAATCTGTACATGTGTACCTCTATTCAAAAGCATATTAATGAACTTGGTCGAAGTTAAAAGATATAAACTTACAGGTCCACCTGAAGTAACAAATTTGTGTTTAATAAAAGTCTCCACATCATGCCTGCAAAAGCCACAAAAGTGCATATCAGACATACTATAATTTTCAATAATCACATACCTGCTCAAAATCCAACTTTATGCAGGATGTTGATCTTAATACTGATTAAAGGGTGTGTGAGTAACTTTTGAGCTATGGTACCTGTTTTTTTGGTTGCAAGCCTATCATATTACCATGAACGTTGTTATAATGTAACAAAGTAACAAAGTTTGAAAAAATGAAAGATTTTGGAGCAAATATGGTTGCAGCGGTGCACATACGTTATTTTATTCTCACTCACCTATACATGGGCTGAGAATAGTTGGTAGAAGATCATATCGGGTCACAATCCTGTGGCGCTCTACAAAAATAGCACATGTATAAACTTACTGTCAGTTACAAGATGCATGATCGACTTTTTGAGATCTCGTAATTGGTTTTTGGTTTAAAACGTACCATGAACATTTGTAAATACAACAAAATACCTAAAATTAACACCCGGAATAATATCATCAATTGTTCTCTTAAATTAGGACTATATATCAACGGTTAACCAACTCACATGCTCATGTATATAATATATCATGAGGGTGTTTGGATCAGCCTTCTAATAAGCCCACTTTATTCGACGTATGTACTTTCCGGCTTCAACTTATAGATTATATCTATTGGCCAAATTTTGATAAGCTTGTACGGTTAAAAAAAATCTGGCCATATCAGGTTTTTGAAACTGAAATAATCCAAAATTATTATATTAGCATCATTTGACTTTACCTTATGTGCCGGGTGCCTTCTAGGTTACTCTCATTAACATTAAGTGCTATATCATCTCTGCTAATAATAAGCCCACTTTATTTGGCGTATGTACTTTCTGACTTCAACTTATAGATTATATATATTGGCCAAATTTTGATAAGCTTGTACGGTTAAAAAAATCTGGCCATATCAGGTTTTGAAAACTGAAATAATCCAAACTTATTATATTAGCATCATTTGACTTTACCTTACGTGCCGGGTGCCTTCTAGGTTACTCTCATTAACATTAAGTGCTATATCATCTCGGCTAATAAAGCCGTTGATGACATTAAGACATACTTTCGATTGTAGACCTTCTTTGGAGCTATTAATAACTTGAAGTAACTTGTTCATGAAGTAGCACAGTCATTCACGGCTTGAAATCTTTCCTCTGCTCCTGAACCAACAAATAAATATTCATTAAGGAGCAATCATGGGATGCTTCGATCAACTTATTTAGGCATTTTAGGATGTATATTATGCCGAAAACAACAATATTTTTACTTGTTACAGAAGTCAGCCATTATTAAAAGTGAGTTATAAAGTGAAAATATATATACTAAACGAAGCGAAAGTTTAACCTGGATTTTCAAGCTCATAAATAGTTAGTTGCATTTCTAATACTTAAGTTACCTAAAACACTCAATCGGCACAGCTAGAACCTACTTTAGTTGAGTAATTAGTCACAACATACCCATCTGGGTGAGGCACCTACTGCTCATCAAAAAACATACTTAGACGCTCGCGTCAATAGCAAAAAAACCACCCATTCACCTAAACACCACGTGCACCTGTCACTTTCAGCCAGCAGGTGTCAAAGTTTTACATTCAGTTTCATATATATCAGTTTTATCAGTTCTCTTTAGTGAAATATTCGAAGCCAGGTCTTACTTGGAACAGATGCTGAGTTATTTCGCCCATCGTCTTCTTTGGCTTTAAATGCATAGCCTGAAAGCAATACCCATCATTTTGTAAACTGTTATTTTAGAGAAGCTACTCTCCGTTTATACCAAAAAGGATGGGGAGGGGTTATCTCTCTCATACCTTATTACTTGTATCACGGATCATATCACATTGACTCGTATTTCATCATAAGCAAACATGAAAAATTATATAGCAGAAGAAAAAAAAACAGAAGTCCCTTGATAATTGTATCTATGTATCTGAACACATGTAATATCAGATTCTGCAGTAACTTTGAGTATAAAATCTGTAGCCATCTAAAAAACAGAAGTCTGATTCCACCTTTCACCTAGTTATATCACCATTGTCTAAAGATTATATCAAAGATACTATGAGCTAGCCATTTACTAATAATTATATTAATAAATAGCTTAATCACTGTGACATAAACGAAAAAAATAAAAGCTTCCCAGAACGTATAGAAGGAATTGAGAATACCTAAAAATGTGCAAAAGACGTCAACTGCAGCGGTGAAAGTAAATTACCACTCAGATTCCTTCAAAACTGATTTGATAAACAATAGCCAACAGGTCATCTACCATGATCTACGACACTATAAATATCGAATTTCCATGTCAGCCTAATTTTAGCTATCATAAATGGCATCACAAACTGATACTACTCACTTCACAAGGATCTTTATTATCATTAATAGATGGAAAATAGCTAAAATAGACGTTGTAAACTCTTTGAAGATCGGTAGCATTTGTACTATATAATTCATTACGAAAGGCGACATCACAAATAACAATTTCAACTCAACACGAATCTCCTTATGAAAAGCTGAATGAAATAAGCACTTTTGCATACACGCAGAAACAACAAAAAATCAGCATCAAAATTGAAAGAAAAAAAACACTGACCTACTTGGGGAAACCTTGAAATTTTCTGATCACTTGAATCTGAACTAAGGGAATTGTTGTTTTCAGTTGTTTACCTTTGACTGTAGTATTCAGAACCATGATTCCATTTTCGTTCATGAGTTTTGGACCAGGAAACTCAATCTTTTCAAGCTCACAAGAAACTTCATCTTGATCAAGTAAACTAAAAGTAGGGGTCAGGATTTCCGACACCTCAGGCTGTGATCCAGTATATACTATACTCAACATAACAAAACCACAAGACGAATGCGTAAGCTCACTCGTCAAGAGTTCATATTCCTTATCCAACGTCCCATTCTTATCCACAATCTCACTTAATGGCACCAAAGAAAACCCCAAAAGCTGATCATTAAGATAGTTCTTAATCCTACTAAGCATCCAAATCTCACATCTTAACGAACTATCCCCATTTCGTACATTCATCCTAACACTCTCATCAAACACAGGATTCATCCTAACACTCTCATTAAAACTACTTTATATAGGAATGTATAAAACAACAATGATAATATAACTTTATTATTTTTCTTAATAAGGTTAGTTGAAGCAACCCTCACTAACCACATGAACTAAGTTTGTTATGTTGAGCCTGCTGGTTTTCAACCTTTTGATGAACAGATTTATCAATTTCGATTGAGCCTACAACAATCAGTATATATTCAATAGTACAAAATAAAACAAAACGTTTTTGGGCAAAATACTTGATGATGATGTACACCAATAAATTATGGGTCTTCTGATTAGCTTTGGTAGGAAAAAAGCACGATGATGCACCAACAGATAACTTCTATCTGAATTGAACTAATCACAATCAATGAAACCACTTTGATTAAGATCAAAACATCATGTAATATACCTTTCTAAATCAACATAGACGTACCTTTTTTCTGTATAAAACATCATAACAACCAATGATAAAAGATTACCTGCACTATAACATGGGGAATTTTTAAATTTTGATTAGTGGACTGGCAATCATCCACGAGTACAAAAAACCATGCATACGGGGTCTTTAAGAAGGGCCTCGTAAAAAAAACACATTAAAAAGCATTAAAACTCGCCAAACTTGAGGAATCTGATATGATTCAATAGCAGCATAGATCACCAAAACATCCATCATAATCAAACACACATTGTTGAGAGTTACAACCTGCAAAAAAACACATTAAAAAGCATTAAAACTCTAAAATCGTGACTTCATGTAGAGAGTTTTGATGATTATGGTTTTTTTTATGGAAAAAAAATACGTATGATTAAATGATAAGATGATATATTAGGTTAAAAAAATTTGTAAACCGTAATTATCTCAAAATATTTTTTTTTTTATATGTTCCCTAAAATATATGATAAAATATATTTTTTGATATCTCAAAAAAAAAATTGATATGTTCCCTAAAATATATGATAAAAGTCAATATTTAGTTTTTTATTTTGAGTGAAATTCCACAAAATATTTACCTGCCTTTATAGATTTTAGTCTGCAAAATAAATTCCAAACATTGTGTTGGTGCAGTGGTTAACATACATGTAAACCTTATAATCAACCCAAGTTCGAATCCACCAATGTACAATTTTTATACAAATTTCGGATTTCATCAACATTTCGAATTTTATTCACATTAAAACACTGCTTAGGGTAAAAAAAAAAACGCTAGAATATAGAAATTTTGCCATGTGGCACTTAATGTCTGCTTACTGGGCATTAATGGCTGCTTACTGGGCATTTAAGGGCGCTTACTGGGCATTATGGCATTTGATGACGTCATACGCATATTGTTATATATTATATGTAGATATATATATATATATATATATATATATATATATATATATATATATATATATATATATATATATATATATATATATATATTACTACGAAAACTTATAAAACTAACAAGCCAAACTACCAAGTAAATTTAAAAATTCCCCGGCAGCGGCGCCAAAAACTTGATGTGTCGTTTGTGTGCAAGTTTTAAAAATTTATAAACACGATTTATCTTATTCTCTAATCAACACTGTGGAACGTTAGAATTGTTTGTATTGTTCTTGATTGAGATATTTATGTATTGAATGTGTTTAGCATGCGGAATCTACTACAACACACTTTAAAAGAACACAAGGTGGTGAGTTTAAGTAAACGTGTGAATGCAATGAACAAAGAACACAACTTGGTTAACACAAAACGATTCAATATTATTAATGAAATAATACGGATGATCTTAATATCACCAGGATTACAAAGTAATCTTGAATCTTTGATTGTAAAAGGATTTGTGATTTCAAGTAACTAAGTTACTTGAGAGATAGTTTGTTTTTGGTTATTTGGTTCGTAAAAGATGCATGCATGAAGAAGTGACTAAGATATCCTTTTATAAGATAAGGATATCTTATTACATGTTGTCAAGTGGAAGAGTATTATACTATACTTTGACTATTATTTGCGCCTACAATTAAATACAACTACCCATGTACAACTCTGATAATATTCCTCTGTCAACACAGAAGACTAATCTACTTCTACATAACGTATAACAATGTACAAAGACTAATAATTCAACTAAATATCTATTACAAAATATCTAATCGACTTGACATAAGCTTGGCAGGCTCTTCATCAACCAGCAGTACCTTCTACCCAGAAGGTACTGGTAGAACATCTTCGTACAATACAAAATCAACTAGCAGGCTCTTCAACATCTTGGCAGGCTCTTTGACTTTGATCATTTTATTCCCAACAATCCTCCCCTAAACTTGTTATTTCCATTAAAATACAAAAGTTTCTGATGAATAAAATACATACCTTGAGGATTTGAGAACTCTTCCAAAAACCTTTACTTTCTATCCTTCCTTTTTCTTTCACATTGTTCAAATATGCTCCTTAGCAAACTTTGAACAATTTCTGAGTTTTCATCATCTTTGTCACACCTTAATCTCTTGGAGATCATAGTTGAGAGCACTTCATAACTAAGTGGATACTCTTTCTCAGCCAACATAAAGAGTTCAATCCCACTTGATGTGTACAAATGATGAACACTGCAATGACTTAGGAATTCCCAGGTTGTAGATGGATCATAATATGGAAACTTCCAATAATCATCTTTGGGATCTGGATCAAACATCCTATTGAATTCAACCCATAATTCCTGTTCCTTAACATCATTGCTAGAATTTGTGGCTAGCCTAATCTGCACTAGATTCCACAACTCTTCTAAATCTGCTCTGTCAGATGCTCTAACTAGATTTTCAAAATTCTTAAAGATAGCAGACTGTCCCCCAACCCTTGATATTTTCCATGACTTACCAAATCTATCATGGTATATTTCCCAATCAATTATAGGGTGTCTAGACCTAATTGGATCAGCATGAATGATAGTAGGTAAAGTAATCAACATTTTACTTACTTGCCCTTGATCCAATTTTGTTACTTCTTTCTTCTGAGCATCTTCCTTCTTCTTTGAAGGTCTTTCTTGTGTGTGTTCAGGAGGAGTGCAGTGGTTCTTCTTGTAGGCTTCAATGTATAGATGCTGCAACTCTTCAAATGATTTTCTTTTGAGTTGATGATCCTTCCAATTTGCTGACCCTTTCAGATATAACCTGAAGAACTTCATCTGCTCTTTCTGATCATGTGGCAATTTAAACCCTTTCTCCTTATACTGCATGATCTGATTAAATACATCATTTAAGGCTTCTTCTCTATACTTTTTGGTGATGAATTCTTCAAGCTTGGCTGTCTTCTCTTCTACACTGAGAGACTCATCAGCCATATACACAGAAGCTTGACCTCTTACAATTGGATCAATAGAGATAATCCATTGTAATTGTGCATCAAATATTTGTGCAGCTTGAGAATCAAGAAGAGCTTGAGCAGCTTCTTCAGCATCTTTCTGCTCTTTCATTACTTCAAGCATTCTTGAAGCTTCAAGTGCTTTTAACTCTTCTTCTTGAACCCTTTTTGCCTCTTCTTCTCCTAAAACCATCTGAATTTGCTGAGTTCTTTTCAACTTCTTGGACTTTGGCTCATCTTCAAAAATAATGTTTTTGCCCTTATCCTTTGGAGTTGAATCTTGTGATGGAGCAGAGGATTGCTCATCAGCAACTAAAACCCTCTTTCTCTTGTACACTCTCTCAGCAGACCCTTTATACCCCATAGCCAATAGCCTTTCTCTTCTAGCAGACTCTTGCTCTGGCCTAGCAGGCTCTTGCCCTGCTCCAACAGGCTCTTGCCCTGCTCCAACAGGCTCTTCATCATAAACTTGAGTTCCATCATGGAATTCAAAATGAGCCTGTTCCTCCTCTTCATCCTCATCTTCAGACCTATCCTTCCTCCCCTTTTTGGAAGAGTGATCTATCCTATCAGCATCTGACTGTGAAGAACTAGATAAAACAACCTTTGCAGACTTTTTACCTTTTAACTTCTTCACTTCACCCTCCAATCTCTTAACCCTCTTTACCAATTTGATGTTGATCTTAGAAAACCTTTCATTTTGACTTTTCAGAGCATTCTCTAAGAACTTCACTTTGTCTTTCAACTCTTGCATTGTCTGAGGTGATTGGGTTTGTGATATATGATGTGGTGATGGTGGTGGTGTTGCTGATGGTACTGGAGATGGTGTTGGTGATTCTTGATGTGTTTGTGAAATGAAACCATGTGAAGAACTAGATGATGGTGTATCAGCAGATGGTGTTGGTTCTTCTGGATGTTGTGGTACCATTTCATCAAAAAGTGGAACTTCCTCCCCTCTAAAACCAATTCTCATATTTGAAAATACTTTGTGAGAAAGTTTTGGTGTTTCATAAATTGTGTCTGTGGGAAGCAACACATGTTGTAGTTTTCCAATGATGCACCCTATGAATCTTGGATACATCAAAAACTTTGTTTTACTTTTCACATTGTTAATCAATCCTTCAAAAATATATTTAGAAAAATTGTATTTTCTGTTTGTAGCTAAGCAAATGAGAGCAGAAGCCATGTTTCCACTAAATTGCTCCCAAGAGGTTTTCTTCTGGCTCAAACAGTGAAGGATTGTGTGAATCAAAAATCTCCATTGTGGAGTAAGATGCTTTTTCAGAAAAGTGAGTTTGTTTAACTCAGCATGATACCCCATTCTTTGTAAATTTTCAAAAATTTCAGTATCTGGTAATTGACTAATACCATCAGAATCATCCAAATGAAGATGTCTTCTTAAGGATGACTCAGTAAGAGTCAAAT
Source organism: Artemisia tridentata subsp. tridentata (assembly GCA_021014915.2). Lineage (NCBI taxonomy): Eukaryota > Viridiplantae > Streptophyta > Magnoliopsida > Asterales > Asteraceae > Artemisia > Artemisia tridentata. Next base: position 385,523,674 of record CP139504.1, read on the forward strand.
GTTTACCATCCACTTTGGCCTTTATTCTTTGTTCCCCATTTTCAGAAGTTTTAATTTTAGCAGATTGCCAAAATTGTAAAATTTGATTTTCATAAATAGTGGGATTGACTAGCAAAGCAAACCTGATGTAGGAGTTGTTTAAAAAGTCCACTACTTGATGAAATGAGGCATTATCCTCTGACTTCTCCAAAAATGCTAACTGATTGTGACGTTGAACAAAATCTAGATCAATTGTGGAAGCCATAATGAAAATTTTGAATATGATGGTGGGATTGGTTGATAGTACTGGTAGAAGATGAAAGGTGTGTGTGAATTATGATAATGACTGATGAAAGAAGATATGAGAGAATTACTTTTAACCGACAATAATAAAGATTAAAATAAGTAAATGAAAAGGCGGTTAAAAAGATCTTTTATATGAAATATAATATAATATAATCATCAGTAAATTACATAACTACCCCAACGGCTATTTTAACTACCAGGCCTAACGGCTAAAACTTTGTCTGACAGGCTCAACGGCTATCTAGCAGTACCTTTTTATACTAGCAGTACCAATTTTGAACTACCAGTACCTTTGAAAGTTTTATAAAAATCCCTTATAGTTTTTAGCAAACTACCAGCTATCAACGGATTTGAGTTGTCTTTACCTAAAGCCGTTTGCTTAAGGACTAGCTAACTATTTACAATTAAGTATGGTTAGTTAACAACCATATAGTTTTTGGTAAACTATCAACCATCAACGGATTTGATTTGTCTTTACCAAAAGCCGTTTGCTTATGGACTAGTCAACTCTTAAGTTTGTAAAAACTTGGTGAGATGAATACCAAAAGCCAGGATGGCCCAAAAGATGGTGCAATTTCCTTGGATGGAGGAAATTTAAATCAGGCAATGATGCTGTGTATCTTGGATGATTGGTTCAACAAGTGAAATCATCTAATAGCATGCCTTTGAGTTGAAATCTTTCTTAGTTTGATCTAGTTAGAACTTTCTCCTTGAGAAATGCTTCATCCCTTCTAGATATGTGATCTAACTCTATCTTTTTCAACTCTGCATCATCTTGTATGCTTTTGTCTTTCCTTTCATAAATTGGTTTTTCTTCCATTCTGGGCTATCAATTCCTCCCCTGAGATTGTTATCTCTCCTGAAATGAATATAACTTTTGATGCCCCTTTATGTTTGGAAGAACTCTTGTTTTGTTATCAACCTGAAATGTGTTAGTTGCAAACCAAAAGAACAAAGTGCAAAGCACTTGTTCTATAGAATTTTAAACATTCAAGCCTTTATATGAGCAAAACATAGCAATTTTGTATCAGCAGGACCAATTTTGAACTAACAGGACCTTTTGACTAACTAGCAGTACCATATTCAAAAGCCAATACCAGTTAATTTTATGAACAAAAACATATGTTTTTCAAAGATTTATCATTCCAATACCTCCTACAAGATATTTGAATCTACCTAAATCAAAAGCTTTGGTGAGAAGGTCTGCATAATTCTTTTCAGAATCAATTTTAACTACTTGAATTAACCTTTTCTCATTGCAATCCCTTATGAAATGGTGTCTGATTTCAATATGTTTTGTTTTTGAGTGTTGAACTGGGTTTTTAATGATGCAAATAGTACTGCTATTGTCAATATAAATAATGGTGTTAAGAAAATTGTACCCATAGTCAAGCATTTGATTTTGGATCCAAAGAACTTGCCCACAACAACTTGCACCAGCAACATATTCTGCTTCAGTTGTAGAATTGGCCACCATTGTTTGTTTCTTGCATTGCCAAGAAATGAGTCTGCAACCAAGAAATTGACATCCACCAGTTGTGGATTTTCTGTCTAGAGTTGCACCAGCATAGTCACTATCCGAATAAGCCACCAATTCAAAAGATGATTCCCTTGGATACCAAAGACCCAACCTAGGTTGACCCTTAAGATATCTAAAGATTCTTTTGACTGCTGTGAGATGAGAGATTTTGGGATGTATTTGAAACCTTGCACATACACATACTGAGAACATGATATCTGGTCTTGATGATGTAAGATACATCAAGGACCCAATCATAGACCTATAATTGTGCAAATCCATATCTTCTCCTTCAGCATCCTTGAGTAGCCCTTTGTCTGGATCCATTGGTGTACTTGCAACCTTAGAATCAGCAAAATTAAATTTCCTTAAGATCTCTGCTACATACTTATCTTGGCTGATAAATATGCCTTCTTTGGATTGTTTCACTTGGAGACCTAAAAAGAAAGTAAGTTCCCCCATGGAACTCATTTCAAACTTACTGTGCATAAGTTTTTCAAATTCTACACACAAGTCTTGGTTTGTTGATCCAAAGATTATGTCATCAACATAAATCTGCACTAGCAAGATGTCTTTCTTTGTTCTTTTGATAAACAAAGTTGGATCAATCCTGCCTCTTTGGAATCTACTTTCTAGTAGAAAACAAGCCAATGTTTCATACCATGCCCTAGGAGCTTGGTGTAGACCATACAATGCCTTGGTAACCTTGTAAACTTTGTCTGGATACTCAGCATCAATGAAGCCTGGAGGTTGAGACACATATACTGGTTCTTCAATTTCACCATACAAAAATGCACTCTTAACATCCATTTGATAGACAGTGAAGCCTATGAATGAAGCATAGGCCAAGAATAGCCTAATTGCCTCAAGTCTTGCAACTGGAGCAAACACTTCTTCATAATCTACCCCTTCTTCTTGAGTATATCCCTGTGCTACCAATCTAGCCTTGTTTCTGATCACTATACCCCTTTCATCTTTCTTGTTTCTGAACACCCATTTGGTTCCAATTGCCCTCTGACCTCTGGGCAAATCAACCAATATCCAAACCTTCTGAATCTTGAATTGGAGAAGCTCTTCTTGCATAGCTTCCACCCAACTTGCATCATCTAAAGCTTTGTTTATGTTTTTGGGTTCAGCCTGAGATAGAAAACATGAAAACAGGCATATATTGGAATTATCATTAGTCTTTTGATCATAAATAGAGGAGATAAACCCTTCTTCATCTGAGGATAAGACTTGAGATAAACCAACTTGAGATCTTGTTCTAACACCAGAAGTTATGCTTCCAATCACATCATCAGTTGAGTGATCTTTGAGAATTCTTGTAACACCCCAACCCGACAAGGGTAAAGATATCACAATAATGGATTCATATCAGATCAAAACAGAGCATACATCTACAGTAATACAAAAATCTCAAAGGATTACAATTGAAATACTGAATCTACAAGGTTACAAAGAAAACTTTCAAAACTAATTATAAACATAATGTCTTCTATCCAATTCTAATCCAGAATAGCTACCAAGCCTTCTAAGTCCAAAGGTACACTCTCACTCATCCCCAGCTTCCTACTAAAACCTGCCGCAGGAAAAGAAATGCGGCTGAGCTACGAGAGCTCAGTGAACAGATATATAGATGACAGAAACAATAACAGATAACAATACAGAAGCAAATCCGAAATACAGATTATACAGATACTGAATTAAAGTGAAAGAATAGGAAAGGAATAAGGGTAAAAGAAAAGAAATGAGAAAGAGATAATGTACAAACCAGGTTTAGGGAAATACAGAAATCCATCACGAGCCCAGAGATAACAGATAATATCATAACAGAGTAATCATATAATAATCCAGAGGGGATGCCTCTCAAGTAACAGATAATATGAGGGGTGACCTCATGTATCAATTGGAGTGATAAGCTCCCAGATAATGTGAAAGACGTGTATCGCACACACCATCAGTCACCAGATATATATATATAACAGTAACAGTAACAGATAACAGAAATCAGATCAGAACTAGGATGCATCCATGCGCCCCAGTAGGCCAGAATCTTCTCCTACATAACAGATAAAATAAGGGACGGGACAGGTCATCACTCTCCTGCCCTAGAGTCATGCCATCGGTGCATCAATGACATGGACATGAAACCCTCATGCCTAGTGATTGGCTCGGATATCAGACTGTGGTCAAGGTCAGATGTCATATAATAAACAGAGTCATATCTAAGGGTTCATGGCAGAAGGGTCATGTCAACAATTCAGATTAAGATAATAAGGTTTAAATCAGAGTTTATCAGATTAAGTTTAATATCAAAGCTTAAGTTCAGATAAAAAGGTTTATTTCAAATAGTCCAAAAAGTATATCAAAGGTTAATGATTACAAATTTTATAGCAATAATCCATTTCAGAAGTTCCTGTCAAAAGTTCATTTAAATCAATCCTTTAATAATGGTTTTCATTGAAATGATTCTTACAAAACAGTTTTCATAAAAATGGTCTTCCAAAACTTTTAGTAACTTCCATTTCAAGTGGTATAGCTTCTTTTTAAAATAGCCTTTAATAAAGGTTCAAAATCAATTAGGTTCAGATAAGGATTTAACAGGTTAAGGTTTATACCAAAAATCAAATCAAAGTTTACAACAGATATATCAGGTTAAGGTTCAGAACAAGGTTCCCAGATCAGATTCAATCAAGACTCACAAACTCAGGGTTCAGAACAAGAGATCAATCAGAGTTCAGGAAAAAGGTTCAGAATACAAGAATCATAGCAGAGGTTCAAACAACAGGTTTAAGACAAACAGATCACAACAAAGATTCACAACAAAAGGGAATATAGCAGTGGTATCGGAGATCCTAATAAAGAGAATGAAAACTGAAAGAAAAAGGGGATGAAAAACCCTTACTGAAAAAGGGCAGAATATCTGTACCTTATGCGAATCAACCAATCAGAATAAGAAAGCACCGGAAATAGAGAGTTACTCCTTCTTCGCCGATCCTATCCAAATTAATGAGCACTTATTACTAATAAGCTCGTTTTATAAGTTTACCGCTTATCGTTATTAAGGTTTCCCTTTTATGGTTTCTTTCTATTTTTAGAAACTTTTAGGGTTATAAATGACGATTTAATAAACATAAAGGTTTAATATAACCAATATCATAATTTAAGGCTTATTATGTCACTTTAGTACGGTTTAGGGTTTAATATGACACTTATCAAAGATTAGTGTTTAGTAAGTCATTTTAGTAAAGTTTAGAATATAACATGTCAATTTAAGGTTAAGACTTGTTTCATAAAAATATAATTAATAAATCTCAGTTCATGAGTTCATATTAGAGCAACCGACTGGTCACACCCACCCTATTCGACATGTTTTTAATGAGACCAACCAATTCTAAATATCCTACGTTTAACAAGACAAAAGTACAACCCTTTGACTACCCATTACAACACATGACTCAACCACCATCCTAACGCCATATTAACCCATTTGAATTTATGGCTAACTGAAACCCAACACTGACCTGTATACTTATCATATCATGTGCTATATTCCTATCGTACATTAATGGTTTATTTTAAAGGCACAAGATCAGATACAATCCATACATTTCGACCCATATATTTCATATCTCAAATGACTATAACATGTCAGTTTATGTGACTTCAATTGATTCACTTTTATATATATATATATACTGAATTTTATATTCTTATGACACCTCACATGCAACCTTCCCTATGCCTTCACATGCTACCCCATGCTTTTTGCTTTACACTACTGTTGCACAGCTCCTTTTCATTTACCATTCATGTGTATTCATTCCAATTCTAGCTACCTTAGTGTCGATACACACTTGCTATCACACCCATTTTATTGCCTTTTTGATCGACCCAAAACTTACTCAGTTAGACCATTGTTTACGTGCATGCTCAACAACCATATATAACATATTTGTTGCATAAACTCACAGCCTTTTCCTTGTTACTCGACTCATATTGGCATCCACATTTACCCCCCTCACCCACGTTATAACCCACACATTACACACACATAATACTCTACATTGCCCACATAAAATCACAGTCTTATGATGCTCTTTTCACAGCCCTAACCCACTGTGTATCGACTCACATTCACACTCAAACTAAACCCATGCGACACACCTGTACCCAGATTTACAACAACCTACTTTTCTCTTATTCGACCCCTTAATATAACCTGAACAGGACCTACCTGAGAGTCACATTTACCCACCCTATTACATGTTTCAATATTCAGATTTTACATGCATTTTAGTTCATTATTTCATGAGCTTTAATTTGTGATCTTTATCGAACAGTACATGAGACTAAAAAGGGGTGGTACCTCTCACTGAATGAACGAATGGAAGAAGAACAAAGGACTCAAACTACCACCCTGCTCGATCCAAAAACTAACACCTTTGAACCTGTTGTAACCCACGCTCAACACACCTTCCTGATCACCTTGTACCCCTCTCTTGTACTCGATAGAAAAAGGGGAAAAAGAAAGATGCCGCCATTAATTTTTTTGTGTGTTAGGGTTTTGTGTTTCTCGGTTTGGTTAATTAGGAAGAATATAGGTGTATAAAATACATAGAATGAAGATACCGAGTCTTTGGGGGAGGGTATGCATAATACTCGGCCTTATTTTGCTAACAAAATCAGATTTTGATTTTAGTTGATCATCTCCATATTTACTTGAGCTTATCTACTCTTTTAATTTAATTTAATATACCGAAATAAATAATAATAAATGTATATTCGGTTTTCTTTTCTTTTCTTTTTTTTTTAAACATTTGTATGATATAAGATAATAACTTGTCCTAATTTTATTTTATTTTATATGTAATTTATTTGTCATGGTTCGAATTTATTTAGCTGAATATAGCTTTTAATTAAATCAATAGAAGTCGTGAGGGCATTTTGGTCATTTTACATGTTATCTGAGTTTCAGGTATTAGAATTCTAGTGTTTGGTGTTTTAGGAACTTCATATGTAGTTGGAAGATTGCTAATCCCAACTTCTTCTTGAAAAGAATCATCTATTTGAACATTCAATGGCTCAGCAGTATCAAAACTTGTACTAGCAGGACCATCTGAAGAACTGGCAGTACCATTGTCATTAGCACCACTTTCTTGATTCTCTTGATTCTGAGTTCCTTGATCTTCTTCATTGCCTTCTTTTGATGTGTTTGAAGGTCCTTCTTGACTTGAAGATAGATCCATGCTTTTCCAAATTGGCATCCAGATGTAATCTTGATCTTTAGGATTTTCAACATTGTCTTCAGAACCTGCATTTTCATTAGCATTTGTACCTGTAACAGGCACATAATTCATAGATTCTGAAAGCCTATCAACATCAAACATCCAATCTGGTCCAACTCCTTTCACATTTGATAGTTTCTCTTGAAACTCTATGTGAAGATTCTCTTCAACTAGCCTAGTGCAAGAATTAAACACTCTATAGGGCTTACTCTGCAAGGAATACCCTATCAAATAGCCAACATCTGCTTTTCCATCAAATTTGCCTAAATGATCTTTGGTATTCAGAATAGTGACATGACAACCAAAAGGTCTCATAAAACTTAAAGATGGTTTTCTACCAAAGAAAAGTTCATAAGGTGTTTTTCTATGTGGTTTTGTCACAAGAACCCTGTTTTGTACATAACAAGCAGTACCAACTGCTTCAGCCCAAAATGAAATAGGTAACTTAGAGTCTACTAACATAGTTCTAGCAGCCTCTATAAGTGTTCTATTCTTTCTTTCTGCTACTCCATTTTGCTGAGGTGTTCTAGCTACACTAAACTCTCTTTTTATGCCTTTTTCCCTGCAAAAGTCATCCATAACTCTATTCTTGAACTCTGTCCCATTGTCACATCTGATGACTTTGACCTTCTTATCAGATTGGTTTTCTACCTCAGTGATATAGGTTTTAAGTATCTCACTAGTTTCATGTTTAGATCTTAAGAAGAAAACCCATGAAAATCTGCTATAGTCATCAGTAACAACCAGACAATATTTCTTTCCATTCAAGCTGCACACATTAGTAGGACCAAAGAGATCCATATGAAGCATATGTAAAGCCTGAGTAATAGAGTTTTGGGTCTTGGGCTTACAAGAAGCTCTATGTTGCTTGCCTTTTAGACAGTCAACACAAGTTTGGTCGTTTTGGAAAATCTTTTTGGGTAAACCTCTTACTAAATCATATTTTGCAATAGTGTTGATTGTTTTAAAGTTTACATGACCAAGCCTTCTATGCCAAAGCATAGATTCATCCAATGAGGCCTTTGCAACCAAACAGGTTAAACCTTCCTTCGGATCAATATTCTTTAAATTGACACTATACATATTGTTCCTTTTTGGAATTTTAAGAAGGATCTGACTTTCATCAGGCATCTTAAAATCAGAAGAAAGAACCATACATTCATTGTCAGTAAATAGAACATTGTTCTTTTTGTCACACATTTGTGAGACACTAAGAAGATTAAACTGAAGTTCTTTCACAAAATACACATTTTCAAAATCTAGTTTACTGGTTTTGATAGTACCTTTACCAGTGATCTTTCCTTTTATTCCTCCCCCAAAGGTAACATATCCTCCATCAAAAGTTTTGAAATCTGTGAGGAATGACATGTTGCCTGTCATGTGCCTTGAACACCCACTATCAACATATCCTTGATCTTCAATATCAGTTGAATGTTCCTGCACATGAATAAACACATTAGTTTCCTTGGGGTACCCAAGCCATGACAGACTTGGGTTTGCCTCTTGCATCAATAAAGTCAAACCTTTTCAGGATTGTTGATGCACCTTTTGATTGGATTGGTTTCCAAATCCAACATGCTGAGGACTTAACAGCACTTTCCCTTCTAATCCATTGTGTGGTTTTTGGTCTATCAGTACCATTTTTGGCAATACCAAATTTGGCAGTACCATTTGGTCTAGCAGGACCTTTTGGTCTAGCAGGACCTTTGGTTTTTGGACTCCAAACTTTTGTTTTAACCACATTTATCTTTTGAATAGGGCTTTTCTCAACTTTTGGTACACTTTTGAAGGTGTTTCTTGTACCCTTTCCAGTTGGTTTTGTAATAACAGGCTTATGTTGTCTAACAGTATTATTATCTTGTGTAGTGTTAGACTTGACAAAACTTTTTCTGGGGTGAGTAACATTTACTTTAGACTTTGATTTACTCCCAGAAACCCATTTATTACAATAAGCATGAAGATGATTAAAGCTACCACAATAATAACAAGCCTTATTAAACATAACAAAGTCATCACCTAATTGTTGTGACTTTAGGTTGTTCCAATTTCTTTGGCTTCCCCTAGGTTTGTTATTACATTTTTCATAACTTTCAACTGTCTTCAAAACAGCTTTAGTCCTAGCTTTAACTTCTACTTTCTTAGGACTGATTGGTCCTACTTTGATTCCTTTGATAGGAATAGTCTCATCTTCATCATCATCAGATACCCAATCCTCAATAATTAGGACATCTGGTCTCTTATCAGTGAGCACCTTGGAGAGTGGAACATTCTTAGCACTCTCAGAAGGTTCACTTATCACTACAGGTTTAGCTAATGGTTTGTTAACAAATTCATGTAAACCTGATGCAGCAAGGTCACTACCTTGGGGACAAGGAATTCCTCTATAAGGAGGTGGACATGTATTGTATCCTATCCCTGATTTTATTCTCTTATTCAACTGATTCTCAACAATGCTCTTAGTACACTCAGAAGCATTTTCCAATTTGGTAACAGTCAGTTGAATATTATCTCTAGCCAAAGTCACTTTAGTGCACTCAGTTCTTACCATTTCAATTTCTGTATCTTTCAAATATATTTGTCTATGGAGAGCATTTTTTGTATCAGTAAAGGTGAGTTCATTTTCTCTGTAGTGAATTAGTTGTTTTTCTAATTTGGCCATGCCACACTGATGATTAAATAAGGTTTGTTGGGTTTTTCTATGTTCTAATACTTCTGTATCATAAGCTTTACTTATGATTTTCAATTCTTTAAAAGATTCACAGTCATTAGGACATTTGATAATTTGTACCTCAGGGGTGGAGAATGCCATCAAAGCCAATTCATCAGAAGTTGACTCATCTTCACCCATGAAACTCCAGTCAAAACCCATGCCATCAATAGCAACCATTGCTTTTGGCTCAGCAACTTCAACAACCTTACTCTTACTTTCAAAGCTTCCTTTCTTCTCAAAGCTTCCTTTATTCCTGTTGTCAAACCCTCTACCCTTGTCATCCTGCTTCTTAGGTCTTCTACACTCTCTAGAGTAGTGACCTTTCATGTGGCAGTTGTAACACTCCACTTTTGACTTATCATAGCCAGCAGGCTCATTTACATCTATCAATATCTTCTTGCCAGTCCTCATCATCAACTTCTTAGCTCTAATGCTTAAAAGTGAAAGTTGCCACTTTATGTCCATCATTTCAAGATCATCAGGATGAATCTCTTAAAGGTCTTCAAATGTTAATACGGACCCATTGTGTTGAGATGTAAGAAAAGCACACCCAATTGTTTCATCTAAAATGGATTTGGTACTACTAGAAGTACTAGCAGTACCAAAGGTTGTGTTGGCAGTACCTTCTTCTCTGCCACCTTGTTCTTCATTATCAACCTTTGAGATGTTTGGGGATGAAACAAAAGCCATATTTCCAGAACTTGACCCAGTAGTCTTCTTCACTTCATGTTCTACAATTTTGAAATTGTTGTAGAGATCATTGAGACTCATCTGGTCAATATCTGACTTGTTCTTCCATACAATAACATGCATAGACCATTCTGAAGGTAAACTCCTAAGAAATTTAGAGTTGAGATCTTCTTGAGTTATCATCACTTCATGGATGGCTAACTGACTTGCAAGCTTCTGAAGTCTATTGAACATATTGTCCAAAGACTCATTGGTTGTGGCTGTAAAGTTCTCAAATTGTTGTTTGAGAAGGGTTTTCTGTGTTTTCTTGGTAGCATCATTACCACCAAACCTAGCCACAATAGCTTCAAAAAGGGTTTTGGCATCTTTGTATTTGTTGAAGATCGAAAGTTGATCATTTGGAATAGTCATCAGTAACATACTCCTTGCCTTTAGATCATTCCTCTTCTGAACTTTTTCATCTGCATTTGAAGGTTGGTCTTGTATTTTTGTTACAAGAGCATCATTTACTGTTGTAGTGGTGATTTGGGGTTTAAAAGAATTTCCTTGTTCAATGATCTCCCAAAGTGCATAGTCCTGCACTTGAAAGTATTGTTCAACCCTTAGTCTCCACATTTCAAACTCATTTTGCTTGAGTAATGGAAGTTTAGCTGCAACATTTGTTTGAATATGTTCAACATCCATTTTTCTTTTAAATTAGTAAATATCAAGCCTCGCTCTGATACCACTTGTGGAACGTTAGAATTGTTTGTATTGTTCTTGATTGAGATATTTATGTATTGAATGTGTTTAGCATGCGGAATCTACTACAACACACTTTAAAAGAACACAAGGTGGTGAGTTTAAGTAAACGTGTGAATGCAATGAACAAAGAACACAACTTGGTTAACACAAAACGATTCAATATTATTAATGAAATAATACGGATGTTCTTAATATCACCAGGATTACAAAGTAATCTTGAATCTTTGATTGTAAAAGGATTTGTGATTTCAAGTAACTAAGTTACTTGAGAGATAGTTTGTTTTTGGTTATTTGGTTCGTAAAAGATGCATGCATGAAGAAGTGACTAAGATATCCTTTTATAAGATAAGGATATCTTATTACATGTTGTCAAGTGGAAGAGTATTATACTATACTTTGACTATTATTTGCGCCTACAATTAAATACAACTACCCATGTACAACTCTGATAATATTCCTCTGTCAACACAGAAGACTAATCTACTTCTACATAACGTATAACAATGTACAAAGACTAATAATTCAACTAAATATCTATTACAAAATATCTAATCGACTTGACATAAGCTTGGCAGGCTCTTCATCAACCAGCAGTACCTTCTACCCAGAAGGTACTGGTAGAACATCTTCGTACAATACAAAATCAACTAGCAGGCTCTTCAACATCTTGGCAGGCTCTTTGACTTTGATCATTTTATTCCCAACAAACACATACGAGCAAGTATACTCGTCCGTGATAGTAAAGGTGGGTAAGTCGAGATCGTCCCAAGGGCATTGTGGTTTGGACTAGGTAAAATAAGTTTTAACAAAAAGGGTTGTCAATCTAATTTGGTGTAAATTAAAAAGCAAGTAAAATCCAATCAAGCAAAAATATATACTTGTGTGTAATTCCTTGACTAATTGTATAGAGTAATCTATCTAGTTGGGTGTAACTTGTAGTGATGCACAACTAAATATGAATGACTCGCAATCGATGGTTTTTCTTTTGAAAATCATTTCTAAGAATTCGATCTCATAGTTAGTTCCTTTCGGCCTTTTTCTAACTATTATGACAATTCTATTAACTCATGGTTGTTTGAAAAGCAATTCTTATTTTATGAATTCTTACGAATCCTTTCGGCCTTTTCTCGTGATGAAATCGTCTCAAATCTATTTTAATGAGTCAATATGGTGCTTGTCACACACCATATCCCATACTAATTCGTGCACTAACGTTTTGGAATAAAAACATAAAGAAAATCCTTGCGGCCCTTTTTATTTTTTAAGATTGTTTTTACCAACAAATTAAGCAAGATTAGATTTTATTTCAACAAACTCATAAAACAAGATATGATTTCATGCATCACTATGAAAAATAAGACTACTCTCCCAATTGTCACATCATACATACAAGTATACCGAAAATCACTCCATAGCAAATATCATTAAACACAAGTAACAAATCATTCCTTCATTCAACTTAAAGTAAAAGTAGTTCATCATAACTCAAACAAGAAATACCTAGTTTTGGAATTACAAGAACTAGAATTGTGGAACTATAGCAACCACACTCCTCCAATCGCCTATGATTACACGTAAACAACTCCACACTCAAACACAACTCTTGAGACTTTAACTTAAGGTTCCCTGGACGTTTTCACAGCAATAACAAGCTTTTGGGCAATGATAATAAGTTTAGCAAGACTTTGGTGTAAGCCTTACTAGGTTTTTGGGTGTCACACTTTGTAAACTAGCCAAGGGTTCTTTAAATAAGTGAAAGAACTCCCCCTCTTCAAGTAAAAACGTCCACAATCAGTTAGTAAGCAGGAAACGATAAGCAACCATGATTATGGGGCTTAAATTTGACATTAAATGCGAAGTTGTAACATCACTCTCCTCCAACCGATCGGTATTGAGGTCCAACCGATCGGTTGGAGCTCTCGGTAAATCCACCACAACCCCATCCGAATCGGATGCGGGCACCATCCGATCGGATGGCACCTTCATGCACACACATTTTTATTTTTTTCTTTTTTTTCTTGTTGTGTGCTTGATCCTTTGTTGTGCCATTAATTCCTTCCATAGAACTTGATCTTTACTTGATATTTGAACATAGAAACCTTGGCATTATTGAATCCTTGAGTTCTCGTGTGGTTTTTCTCTTGTTCTCATCTCGGGAATCTTCCAATGTGCATAATCACTTCAATTATTCATCTTTTCCTGTATTTGGCTATATTCACTTGCATATACTCTTTTTCATGATTTAGTAACAAATACTTACAAATATAACCAAATAAAATGCACAAAACTAACGATAACGCTACTAAAAACATGTTAATTCTAAGTGTTATCAGATACACATTGTACTGATATTGTCTATAAAAATTATTGTGTTCAAGAAATTATACCCATAATCAAGTACCTGATTCTGAATCCAAAGAACCTGAGCACAACAACTAGCAGCAGCCACATATTCAGCTTCAGTTGTAGAAGTGGCCACTATAGTTTGCTTTTTGCACTGCCATGAGATGAGTCTGCATCCTAGGAACTGACAACCATCAGTAGTTGACTTCCTATCCATACTAGCACCAGCATAATCACTATCTGAATATGCCACCAAATCAAATGGAGACTCTTTAGGATGCCACAGACCTAAGGTAGGTTGACCTTTAAGATATCTAAAGATTCTCTTCACTGCTGTCAAGTGAGACACCTTGGGAGTGCCTTGAAATCTTGCACAAGCACATACTGCAAACATAATATCAGGTCTGGATGATGTGAGATACATCAAAGACCCAATCATAGATCTGTATGTGTGTACATCCACAGCTTCACCACTTTGATCTTTCAAAAGAAAATGTGTCTCCTTATCAGCAGGTGTGCTAGCAACTTTAGCATCTGTAAACTAAAACTTCCTTAATATTTCAGCTACATATTTATCTTGGCTGATAAATATTCCTTCTGGTTTTCTGATGCACTTGTAGTCCCAAAAAGAAAGTAAGCTCACCCATAGAGCTCATCTGGAACTGATCCTTCATCAACTTTTCAAACTCTTTGCACATTTCCTTCTTTGTAGAACCAAAGATGATATCATCCACATATAGTTGAACCAATAAGATACCACCCTTGTTCTTCTTGATAAAAAGAGTCTGATCAATCTTGCCCCTATGGAACCCATTCTTCAAAAGATAAGCAACCAAGGTTCCATACCAAGCTCTTGGAGCTTGATGCAAGCCATAGAGAGCTTTCACCACCTTATATACTTTGTCAGGATGATCAGGGTCAATAAAACCTGGAGGTTGAGAAACATATACCTCCTCATCAATAATACCATATAGGAAGGCACTTGTGAAAACGTAGAGGGGGGGGGGGGTGAATACGTTACCGTTTTAAAATCTTAAAACTTGTTGTATCAAATATCCGTTTAAGCTTGTTCTAATATGAAAGATGTTTCTAACTTGCATAAGTTAAAACATGTTACCACACAAGTATTATCAACAAGTCACATCACAATAAATCACATAATGCAAATATAAAAGTAAAGAGATAAGTAAAAGAAAGTGCAAACCGAACATGATGATTTATAGTGGTTCGGTCACGGAGCTCCTCTCCGCCTTACTCCACTCCCCGAGTATCCAACTCGAGAGTTACTTCACTAGATCAACAAGCTCCCTTCTCGATGGAGAAAACCTTACACACGTCGCTTACACTTTTTTCGGTACTAAGCTAAACACCGGGTTCTATTTCGAGGTAGAACCATCCTAACGTCGCCTATACAATTTCCGACACTAAGCTAGATGTCGAGTTCTTTACAAGGGTACAACCACTCCCGTTGGTTCTTTGACAAGGGTACAACCACTCTCGTTGGTTCTTTAACAAGGGTACAACCACTCCCGCTATGTTTTATGGCCCAACAAAGAAACCTTGTGTTTTATGGCACAAATACATAAACCACTTAATCTAGTATGAATAGATTACAATGATGATCCATGACATAAATGGGTCATGGATATGAATGGCTAATCTAAATGAACTTCCATTGATGGGAAGCCTTCAATGGATGAAGATCACAAGCTCCCTAAACTTGTTGTGATTGATCTTCATATATGAATATGGAGTCTACATGAACTTCTTGAATAAGAAGTCTTCAATCATTGAGGATGTCAAGTGGCCTTGAATCTTCATATGTTGGAATGCTATGGTGGATAATGACTTCATGATCTTCTAACCTTCTTAGTGGATAAGGAAGTATGCTGTGGATAATGACTCATGATCTTGAGCTTGCTTCACAGGATCATTAATAGTGTATGCTTACAACATAATGAAAGTTAGTAACATTATGATCATTATGTAAATGGTGATTAATGTATGAATCTACATGGTTTCTACTGATCTAAATGTATGCAAAGGGTAAAGGGAATGTGTGTTCTAGTTGCTTGAAAACTATAGGTAAACAATGAGCTTCTATTTATAGGGAAACTGTTTAAACAGTTGGCTGATCTGGCGGATCCCTAAATTTGGATCCACCCTTGTATGGGTTTGGATCCGCCAGTGCTTGACAGCTAAGGATTTCATGAATCTTTCCATATCTTTCCATATTAAGCCAAGTCATGTCAAGATCTTTCAAAGTCAACTTAGTAGCTTGAAGATCTATGCAAAATATATTACAAATCTTCCAAGATATGTAAGTGATGCATGCCATGATGTCATGTTAAATATCTATAATTTAAGAAATAAACATAAACATGTAAATGTATATATGTATGTAACATGTATCCTAGTGATCATATAGCATGTATATACTAGCTTAACTAATATGTGTTTACCAAGATGTATCATGTTAGTTTGACACTTAAAGTGTACTTATCCTACTAAACTTAGGAAACATGATGTACAAGTAAAAATACTTGTATATGCAAAATATGAAATGAGGTTCTAAATAAAATGATTAGTCTTTTTAAAATACTTAATGACCTAGCCGTATTTTAAACATTCTAAATGGTTTGTTGCGTCCCCTAGGTTGTTAGCGGATCCTTGGATCAAACTAGACTCTTAACCTACATCAAGGTTAGTGGTGTGCAACATAAAAAGAATATATATGAAAAATGCATCATGAATGAAATGCAAATAGCCAACGATACACGTGGGTAAGCTATGTTGGACTATGTTGACCTAACTCCTCCTTTTTATCGAAACACAAAAGTGTGTCGAAGAATGAGAATTCTTAAGAATGCGAGCATGCTCCCCTTTGACTGTAGCTCCCCCTTAATCAATACTCCTCGTTGCTAGGGTACCAACGTATATGATGTAAGGATTATGAATGCTACAAAACAAGGATTAGTACATGATATGCTCCCCCTTGATCAATACTCCCCGTTGCTAGGGTACCGACGTATATGATCCAAGGATGAAGAATCCTACAAAATAAAGGTTAGTATAAAACAATATTTGTCCTTGGACAAGTATGTGATATACACCAATGCGTGTATATGATGCATTCTAAAAATGTTTGACGAAGGCTCCCCCTTGCTTTAGGACGTCAAGATAAACCTATAAAACAAAAATTAGCACAATAGAGACTATGTCTTAAGACATATATGTTGATGAACCTACAATGAAATGGTTAGTGCAATATATTTTATCTCAAAGAAAAATATGATGCAACATATCAATAATCTAATCACAAGCAACTTAAGTCAGAGAACTATGATTATTTGGCAAACCATGTCATACCAATTGTGATACCGATTGTGATTATCTAGTAAACCATGTTATAAAGTGTGTAATCTTCTAATAAGAATTACAATCACAAGAATATAATATGATAAAATCCTACAAAACAGTGCCTATGAGGAGGATATGAGTGATCCTAGTGTTGGTGTTAGTTTACTAGTGATAACTTGATAACTAAATATTGATGCAAGTAAGTTTTTCGCTAATCCATGGGGTTGATGATTAGTGAAAGAGGTGATGAAAGGTGGTGGTTATAATGAATGCAATGAATTCAGAAACTCTAATGTATAGAAAATGCTATAAGAGTATTTGAAGATGGTTACGGTTATGATATTATCATCTACCAAAGATGATGAATCGTGCCATAGTAAATGATCGAATGGAAATAAAAGGAAGTGAAGACAATGATCACTTAGGAATAGAGATTCCATATGCAACAATTAGAAATACTAGATACCTATATGCGGATGAAAATGACATCATATGATGAGAGTGTTGGTTGAACCAACGTGTTGAGAATGATGGTTCTGTTTGCACTGAAAATGACGTGCTTGATATGTATCAAGAATGAAAAGGATGAGATCCTATGATCGTGTTCTAGACAATGAAGGTGTTCTAGATAATGAAGGTGTGAAAGTAAATCCTAGACTCGTTGGTTGTGAGAGGGTTGTCTGTTATGAATAGTTAAAACTGAACCAGGTACCCACGGATTGGGCGGAACCAAATCTTTGGTTTCGTTCGTCTTATCGTAGGGTGTCTTGGGACCAGAATTGATTTGTTCATGTTTTGTCATTTTTGATCAAACGAAGGTTCAAGCTAAGGTCTATTTAATTATAACTACGAATTTGGTTTCACTAATCCTAGTCAATCTAAGGAGGCTTAATGGTTCTTAGTTTAAGAGGTTTGTTAAACACATGATGTGTTTTTCACTTGATGAGGTATTGGTACAAGATTGTGATGTTGATCTAAGAAGGTTTGAAAAACTTGTAGTTTTGTGAACTGATTTTAACTGAATGGTGTGAACCTACATGTTGGTATAGGAGATATGAACAAGTGTTCTTAAACAGACAATTATGAGAATAAGTTTCATTGCCCCTTAATCGGTGGACATTCAACATAATGTGTGATGTGAAGAATGATGATGCAGGTTAATGAAAGCAATGAGTTTGGTAATGTTTTTGCGGATGTTGGTTAGCATACAAAGAACTTCATCCTTGAAGTTACGTAGCTCTTCTCTATCAATGCGAGATGATCGCACGATGAGGCATGTGGTTTTCTCATGGAAGGTGTATTGTTATAACTAAAAGATGATGGAGATGTTGTTAGGAAAGCGGAAGCAACAATATGATTTGAAAAGAGGTATGTTGAAAGATATCCAAACACAAATTTCAAACCTTCAAAACTTAATTCTATTAGCTTTTAAAGCTATATGCAAGAAAATGGATCCCATAAACATATTACTAACCTAAGTAGCAATAAAGGAACAACAATTACGTAAAATATGCATAACAAAGAGAAACAACAAATAATTTGTTATCAACCCACGAGACAAAAGTCTTAATGACAAAAGATGTGAATATCACATAACAACTTATGTAAACAAAAATTCATCTACTAGACAAAAAGCTACCATATGGCATCAAGACAAATAATCATATTGTAAGATAGCATGACATTGTTTTAGATACTACATTGTGAAATTGTTTTGAAGTTAGGCTTAGTCACTTAAGCATACTTACCCATTAATTAAAACAATGATCTATGTGATTAATAAAACATCTTCTAAGTGTTTATCATACCAAAAAGCACTTAGACATATAGGTGCACACATGGCAAACAAATAGTGTGACAAAGTCACAAAAGAAGTAAAATGACAGATTCATGCAAACAATTCTAACATTTCGGAAGCATGCATCATCTAGACTATCCTACGAAAAAGACTCAAAGAATGTCAACAAAAGACACGAGCTTTCAAATATAGAAACATCATATAAAAATGACATATCATGAGTTAACAAGTAATACGTTAATCTTGTGAAATAGCATATAACGAAAGAATGAACATATTATTCAAATCATGTTAACATGAAGCATATAAGCATGCAGACAAAACCTTTCCACATTAGACTATCACTAAAATAGTTATCATGATTATGTCAAGTTACTTAATCATATCAGACAACTAACATGTAATCAACACATGTATATGAAATGCAAGTGATTATACTAAGAATAATCACATCTACTACTTGTTTGATTAATATTCCTAAGATAAGATAAATTATCTTACTTTAATACTTACTTTAGGCAAGTATAGAAATAAAGAATTTTCAAGTTGGACAATGAATATGAGACTATTACTAGTGGTGCTCAATTCAGGCTGAACACGACCATTTTTATGGGAATCATACCCAACTTCTCTGCTGGAAGCGATTTAACCGTTAGGTTAAATTGAGTTTCTAGTGCAATAAATTATCCAGTAGTCATTCTCATGTCTGAAAGATAGGAATTCCTATTTTTACCTATCAAAGTATATAAAATATGATAGTTTACCAATTACCTGGCTTAATGAGACTTTAATATTTCTATTAGAACTAATGTGATGAAGATGTCATGTTATACACATAAATTTGACAAATATGTGTCAACAGATTTTAATCTTTGTGTTTGGAATCTAAGGTTGTATGATCTAAAGGGTGACATCCTTTGAGTTGAGTTTAAGTATAAATTATGCAAGTGATTTGATCATCTAAGATCAAGACATGTGTTTGTGTGTGGTAATGAGATATGTTAAGAACGTTCTCAAGAAAGTTCTTTGGAACAAGAATCTAAATAGGCCTTGTGTATGCTACAGAGATGTGGATATGCACAAGATTTGACCAAGGTTTGATGTAAGCTTGAAAGGAAATAGATACGTATGGTATCTTTCAACAAGTAAGATTTAACTCGTGCTCAATGAGGAAGATAGTTCATAGAACTAGTGGATGTTTGTTTTAAGATCATTTAGCCGATGAGGTGTAATGAAATCTCTTGTAACATAACCATTCATGTCGCAAAGAGAAAATGATGCATAGGATATATATTATCCTTTTAACAATATGAAAACTAAACATATGATATTTTAGGCATAATGTTTTCTGAAACATCATGTTTTCCTAAATGAAGATATACACTCAATGTGTTTGAATTGGATAGACCTGTTCTAAATAAACTTGGGGATGACAAGAAGAGATACTAATTCTTGTGGTTCACTAGTGGATGAAGTGCTTAGTTATGTTTGTGAAACCTAGGAGCTGAATGTGATGGGATGAAGAACAAATGTTCTAGTTTAACATACGTTGTTAAAATACTTGGGAGTTGATTGTTTTGGATATGACTTTTAATGACTACAATCGTAAGTCAGATATACTTGAATATTTCAGACGAAATACTTAAGTTGTCAATCCTACTTTGAGAAAAGGATGACAAGACTTGATAATTACCTCTATAACCTGAGTGTGAGACTTGATGCGTGCGATGTGTCGTTGCGGTTTAGCAGTATTAATGCTTACTCAAGTTTTAAATTTATATTTAGCCGACTTATCAATAACACACACACTTAACGAGCAGTGTACCCGGTCAGTATGAATATAATGGTAAGTAGAGTGTCGATCACTAAGAGTGGAACGTATTATCTCGTTATTCTAATCAGTATTTTAATATTCTAAGTTAGCTATACTACCTAATCTAACGCAAGGGGGGTTCAGCCTGAGAGACTGGCATGATTGGTTGCAATTAAATAATAAACTAAGCTAATAGGCACGAATCAGCAAGTAGCACACACGTACACAGATAAATACTTGAGACAATAAGAAGACCTGTCCTGATAGATAAGTAGTTTGTCACTTGTTTTATTGCTAGTTTTATATGAAGTGTATTGTTCGATGCAACGCATCGAGATTAAGTCCTTTCTCGTTGGTTCTAATCTTATCGGCGAGTAAACCCTTAATGATTACTTATGACTATCCTATTTATCTTTCTTCCTACTTTTCTACAGACGATAGAATGCATAGGCGATCTAATAAATAGGCGAGGGCAGAGGCATGGCGACCCGATCAACGCTTAGCTAGACACAGAGGTTATTAATGCACTAATAAAAGTCACCAAAGACATCAACGTATAAACTTTAATTAATGGGAAAGCAGTTTTAAGGGAGTGCAATCTTTCCGTTGTCACATTACACAAGCCACCAATCCCGATGAATTAAAGTTTACTAACACAATAAAACAAAACTACTTAATGAATTAAATACATGCAGGACCTTCTTATAGCTCTTGTATCTTCGTTCAAGGTGTGTCTTGTGCTGCTGCCTTGACTGAATTCGTCCTAGGGTTTCTGTACTTCGGTCTTCTGTCGAACTTCAGAACTCGGAACTCTTAATTCGTCTGGTCTTTGGGGTATTTATAGTTTCTGTCTGAGGGTAAGATGCGGCGCATCTAATAAGTAGATGCGGCGCATTGACTTAACTTCGCGTGGGGTCCAAGATTAATATATTCAGGAATATTCGTACACCGCCAGAAGATGCGGCGTAACTCCATAAATAGATGCGGCGCATGTCCTCTTGTATCTTGGATCGTATCTGGTGAAATCTTGATAGTGATGCGCCGTATGTAATAAGCAAGATGCGGCGCATCTGGAGCAGAATGTCTTGATCTTGTACATTTCAGTAGACTCTTAACTTCTTGCATGTTTTGCTCCATAATTAGTCTAAAATCGCCAAGTTTCACCAAATGCTTGTTTTTACCTGAGAATTACAAAAGTAAACGATTAAGTATCAATCCTCATACATAATATAATAAAACAAGTCAAATTAATAGGATAAATGATGGTAATAAAATGTACTTATTTGAGTTAATCAAATATCCGCCCACTTGAACTTTACTTGTCCCCAAGTAAACCTTAGAATTAATCTTATGAAAATGTATCCTAAAAGATATTAGGATTTATTTTTATATTTAAGAATGTATTCATTTTTTGTCATAATCACACAACCAAACACTTAACGAATTAGAAGTAAAATAAAATATTCTGATAAAAGCAAATCTAATCATTTAACTGTCCAGTCGCGACGAATATTCTATCATAAGCTTGGCAAGTATACACATCTCCCCCACTAAAGCCAAGGAATAACAAGTCTAAAGCGGTAAAACGGGTTTTGAGGTTTAAGGGTTAATCATTCTCCTTAATCTCTATCGATCTCAGATTCCAGAAAAGGCGACAAAATCACAAATACATGATCGAATCCACGAACACGATACTTGCAATTGCTCAAATCCTTAACTCGAATAGGCTAAAGATAGGTCCAAACTTTACCAATAATATTATATCAAAAAGGGCGACAAAATCATAAATACATAGCCGAATCCACGACTACGATACTTAAGATTGCTCAAATCCCTAATCTCAATAAATCAAAGGTTTGGATAAAGAATAATATAGGGTATGGATAATATTTGGGATATAAATTGGTGTAAAAATGAAAAATAAACAAAACAGATAAATTAAAATCCTAAGTGTGGTTAATCACTATCCCAACCATCCCATGAATAAGACTCATATCATAGAATAACTCACGCTTTAACACTTGAAACACACGCTTTAGGTAGACACGAATTATACTCAACAAGATCTTAATCAAAGAATAAACCTTAGTTGGCGTTCCCATAACTGCCAACTCCCATTCAATCCATAGATATAATATACAACAATTAGTGGTGATATCGACCACTTAATACAAAACTTTACAATTAGTGTAAAATTTCACCACATCACTATAATGATAATTCTGGATAATTTTTCCATACTTTTCATGACTTCAGAAATAACGGTAATAGTGAAAGTAGTAAACACACGAAAAATAAACTCAAAGATATACAATATTTACTTTCACTCCAATTGCATTGTGCAATTTCCCGACCTAACCATAGATAATGAATTACGCACGCGAACACAGGTAATGTAAGGAAACACACTTTGCCTAAAGCAATTAACCAACCACGGATTTTAATCTACAGGGTAGGCTAAGGTGTAAGGGTGTAACGAAACATTTTAACAAAGGTGTAAGAAACGAAAGGAATGGCTCTGAATGTTTTTCTAGGGGTATCTTACTCTAAAAGTGAGAGTAACAAATGGTTTTATACGGGGGTTAACTAACCAGTGTAGTTAGCTAATAACACATAACATATAATAGGCTTTTTGGGTGTAATCCTAGAAATTTACCAATTTAGACAAGTCATTCCAATTATATAAATAATACTTATTATGGTGGTCTCGAATAGTATACAAGCCAAGTTCTAAAGTTTACAAGTCACCGGTACACTCATAGATTTGTGAATTTTGAAAAATCACAATTTTTTGAAAATAACGTCATGTGTGCAGCTATGCAACTTAGACTTTAAACAAAAACATGCTAAAAATTTTAAGTTTTGATATATTAAGCACATTTTAAGCATATTTTGAAAAAGTTTAGGACAAGTAAGTGTTAAGTGTTCTAATTCACCAATCCCCCACTTAAGTTAAACAACGTCCTCGTTGTTTGTATAAAAGGTTAAAAACTAAAAAATAAAAGAATTAGAACAGAAAAACTCCCCTGAGATTTGCTCGGTATGATCCTCCATTTGTATAAGAGCAAAAATCATCTTTCTTGTGGATGAGAACGTTTAAGCTTCATAATAGATGTATCCACAGGAAATGCAGGAATCTATAATACCACCAAGGCTCAAAAACACACCTAAGTTAAGAAAGGTTCAAACTTGCATAATACATTAGTAGTTAGGAAAAATAAAACATAAAAATTAAAAATGAAAATCATCAGGTCAGTCGATGCGCCGTATCTTATGGAAGAAGATACGCCGTATCGAGCCTGGAATAAATACGGATCAGAATAGAAGATGCGCCGCATCCTTAACCAGGGATATGCCGCATTAAAATAAACTAATAAAAAAGTTTTAAAGTTAAAATATAAATATGCGGAAAAATAAAGTAAGATATGACCATTGCAGGAGATGCGTCGCATCTCAGGATTGAGATGCGCCGTATCCTCTACGGCCTGACTGACTCGACACAAAAACAGAATAATAAAAATTTCTCCGGGTTGTCTCCCAGCCAGCACTTGTCTTTATTCCAGAGTCTTCAAGTTAGACTCACGTTCAGCTCATTATTTATCGATCATTTATTCCCACATTGCCACGTAGGATCCATTTAGCAACAATTTCGTCACGTATATATTCAGGTCCCAACTTCAACACTCCTTTGTAGAATCCTTCCATCATTTGATATGGGTACTCAATCCCTCTCTTCATGTCATCATCACAAATAAAAAGGAATGGAGAAAATTTGTAGCAGATCCTATTAGTAGCATGTTTAAATCCAGGGTGAGTGCGGGGCATCATATAAGTGATAACGTTGCTTCCACATTGAAAGGTGATCTTTCCTTCAAATCGTTTTGCATTAATAGTGATCTCCCTACAAAATGGTTTTCCAACAATCACGTCACCCATATTGCTGTCACAATAGGCATTCATGTCTTCAACAACGGCGAACTCAGTAACAATAGTAAAGCGTCCAACGAAGATCGGGACATTAATGAAGGCTCCAACTACATTCTTTCCCTTATATTCCACTTTTTTTCTCATAATAGAATTGTAAAAGCTTCTTGACATGACAGTGATTGGTAAAATAGGAAAGAAATTGGCGTCAATACACTTGTACCCAATCATGCATGGGAATTGCAAATTGTAAGCACAATCGGCGTGGATTCTTCTACCATAACCCCAAGAACCATCATATCCCTCAAATTCATCGTAATTCCTAGTATTAATAACGTTGACCTTTGGACTATCCAGAATTTCTCCATCTTCTAACTCAGATTCCGCATCATCCATGAACAGGTCATTGGATTCTAATGGTCCATCAAGGTCATTAAGTTCAATGTAGTCCCCATCGTAACGTTCGGGTGATTTATCATGCACTAATACTCCATCCATAAAATTGGCTTCGAAGTCGAAGTCAATCAGTTCTCCGAATTCGACCATTTTCCTTCTGAAATATTCATGAAAGCATCAGTAGGATTTGTTCAAGAAAGTAATATATCAGAAAATTAACAACGAAAACGGAATACGAAAAATTAAAGTTACTGATATCTGCAGACGATGCGCCGTATCCAAAAAGTTGGATACGCCGTATCTTACAATCGTTAAAATTAAATCAGACTTTATTCAGAAAATAGATACGCCGCTTAGAAATTGGAATGCGCCGTATCAGTTATTTTATCAAAAATCGATATTTATTAAAATTAAATGCGTCGTATTAACAAAAGTTAATGCGCCATATTTTCGTTACGTTTCAAAATATAAGATTTTTGATTCAGAGGATACGCCGTATCGACAGAGATTGATGCGTCGTATCTGTTTAATAATTCGAAAACTGTTTTTAATTAAAATAATAGATACGCCGTATCTGCTAAGGCAGATGCGTCGTATGGCGTTAACGTTTAGAAAATTTTTTTATCAAAAACAGATACGCCGTATCTTGGGGAAAGATGCGTCGTATCGAATTAATTAAACGCGTTGTATTTTATAAAAATTAAACGCAATACGCCGTATCTGAGAAATCAGATGCGCCGTATCGTTTGAATAAGCTCAGTACAACGATAGCAGAACACAGAAAATACGAAAAATAAAAACAAATAAAAACACAAAACGAAAATAAACACAAATAAAAGCAAACAAATAACACACAAAACAGAAAATATGCAAATAATATAATGAATGCAATTTAACCTAATATACAACACAGTTAGCGGTTAGAAAAAAAAAAGAAAAACCTAATTAAAATACTAATCAAATTAACAGATAATAACAATTCACTCCCCGGCAGTGGCGCCAAAAACTTGATGCGTGCGATGTGTCGTTGCGGTTTAGCAGTATTAATGCCTACTCAAGTTTTGAATTTATATTTAGCCGACTTATCAATAACACACACACTTAACGAGCAGTGTACCCGGTCAGTATGAATATAATGGTAAGTAGAGTGTCGATCACTAAGAGTGGAACGTATTATCTCGTTATTCTAATCAGTATTTTAATATTCTAAGTTAGCTATACAACCTAATCTAACGCAAGGGGGTTCAGCCTGAGAGACTGGCACGATTGGTTGCAATTAAATAATAAACTAAGCTAATAGGCACGAATCAGCAAGTAGCACACACGTACACAGATAAATACTTGAGACAATAAGAAGACCTGTCCTGATAGATAAGTAGTTTGTCACTTGTTTTATTGCTAGTTTTATATGAAGTGTATAGTTCGATGCAACGCACCAAGATTAAGTCCTTTCTCGTTGGTTCTAATCTTATCGGCGAGTAAACCCTTAATGATTACTTATGACTATCCTATTTATCTTTCTTCCTACTTTTCTACAGACGATAGAATGCATAGGCGATCTAATAAATAGGCGAGGGCAGAGGCATGGCGACCCGATCAAAGCTCAGCTAGACACAGAGGTTATCAATGCACTAATAAAAGTCACCAAAGACATCAACATATAAACTTTAATTAATGGGAAAGCAGTTTTAAGGGAGTGCAATCTTTCCGTTGTCACATTACACAAGCCACCAATCCTGATGAATTAAAGTTTACTAACACAATAAAACAAAACTACTTAATGAATTAAATACATGCAGGACCTTCTTATAGCTCTTGTATCTTCGTTCAAGGTGTGTCTTGTGCTGCTGCCTTGACTGAATTCGTCCTAGGGTTTATGTACTTCGGTCTTCTGTCGAACTTCAGAACTCGGAACTCTTAATTCGTCTGGTCTTTGGGGTATTTATAGTTTCTGTCTGAGGGTAAGATGCGGCACATCTAATAAGCAGATGCGGCGCATTAACTTAACTTCGCGTGGGGTCCAAGATTAATATATTCAGGAATATTCGTACACCGCCAGAAGATGCGGCGTAACTCCATAAATAGATGCGGCGCATGTCCTCTTGTATCTTGGATCATATCTGGTGAAATCTTGATAGTGATGCGCCGTATGTAATAAGCAAGATGCGGCGCATCTGGAGCAGAATGTCTTGATCTTGTACATTTCAGTAGACTCTTAACTTCTTGCATGTTTTGCTCCATAATTAGTCTAAAATCGCCAAGTTTCACCAAATGCTTGTTTTTACCTGAGAATTACAAAAGTAAATGATTAAGTATCAATCATCAAACATAATATATTAAAACAAGTCAAATTAATAGGATAAATGATGGTAATAAAATGTACTTATTTGAGTTCATCGAGACTCAATGTAAATTGTCTTGAAGGATGACATATTAACCGAGTGAGGCAAAATTTGTGAATACAAGATAATATCAACAGTTATGAGTTGGACTTGTGATCTGTGATATCTTTGCAAATGAGGAGTTTGGATTTATTGTGAAGTTGTCAATTAACAAATCAATCTAATGGAAGAGTAAAGGATTGGAGGATGCAATGAGTGTGTGTAATGATCACAAATACTCAGTGGTTCACTAAAAGGATATTTTGGAGCATATTCGTGAAATTTGAAACTTTGATTGGATATGATTATCCTATTTGGTGTAAGTGAGATGTCCTAATCCTAATTTGAGTGAACATCAGTGAACATAATTCTAGTGATACAAGTGAGTAATCTTAAGTGAAGGATTTAAACTAAAGTTTGAAAAACTAGCTGTTAGTTCTGGCGGATCCAAAGCATACACTAGGCGGATCCAAAATTTGGGATCCGCCATATCCGCCATATGGAGGTTCTAATTCTAAACAGAACATATGTCAAATTTTTCGTTACTTGTTCAAATACCGAAAATTGTCCTCAAACATATGTAACTACTAATATGTAATAGACTAAAACTAAAAAACAAGGATTCTAACCCACGTTTACACATAGATTAATCTGATGATAATAACTTACCATAAATGGATGTTAAGCCAAACAGTGGCTTAAACACGAAAACTTGATAACATCAACGTGTTATCATCCTGCATGACATGGTTAGTACACATAAAGGTTTAACAACAAGATAATATCCTAATGTCATTACAATTCAACACATCATTGATTCAAATTGTTTGTACCAAATACTCTTTTTCAAAGTTACTACATGTTTACACATTTAATGCTTGAACTATTTTGTGTAAGACAATACTTTTCAGGACACTAAACTAGTTATACTTAGTTCTAATTCCTATGTAAGTTATGCAAGGTTTTCTCATAACATATGCACACAAAAATATCTAAGTCTATAAGTGAAACAAACACAGTTTATCAACTTATTGCACAGTATCTAGCAAATGTCCTATTATGCATAAAACAAGCAATTGATAAACAAGCAAATAAGTATCATGGCAAGACACTTATGTACTACAAATAAACAAGTACAATCACATCTATCAACAAGCAAACACCATGTATGTAAGCAACTAGAGCAAGTAGTCACATAGCATAAAAAATATAAATATATATACTTTTCGTCACTTTGTGTTTAAATATGACGATGTATACCAAGCTTGATTTGTTTCCTTTATATAAACCAAATTCTTTAGTTTCAATATAAATCATATCAATGTTCAAAGGATACCAACTTATATTGCCCGACTCAACAGTTTAAGTTACTGTGTCAAAATGAAACTTAATATTTTGGACACACTGTATCATTTGATTTATTTCACTCATTTTGAAATTAGATTCGGGTCCTAAGAGTATTTTTAAATTAAATTAGACTCAATTCCCTTGAAAATGGTAGGTGGCACGACTCCTACGGACTTACGGTTAATTAGTTATGATTTTTTGAAGGTTGACAAAAACTGCATACTGTATAGACGGATTTGGCGGATCCTTTTTTAGGGTTCCGCCCTTTGTAACAAAGGGATCCGTGGGTGTCTGTGACGAATTCTCCTAAACTCATATTTTGACATAAAGAAAACGTGTAGGACTTGCTGGACTTAATATTAAACATATATTACAAATATTTAACAACATTTCTACTTATTTGACTTATCTAAACATTTACGTAAGTGATTTCTCAACTAAATTAATAGTTATCCCAAACACTCCCTTAAAACCCGTGTTTTTCGTGAATTAGCTTTACGCACACAATTTGACACTCAATCCTTTTAAGAAATCTTTTCTTTTATTTTTCAAGGATATCTTCAAGCTTGTATACAAAATAATATTTAACAACAAAATTTCTAAGTATACTTAGCGAAACATTTTTCATATTATATTCTGCTTTTAAGGTAATTTGATACATGGATCGTACTCTGTTTTAAAAACCATTTGCTTTGAAAATAAGAGCTACGTGGCTTTGATACCAATTGTGAAAACGTAGAGGGGGTGAATATGTTACCGTTTTAAAATCTTAAAACTTGTTGTATCAAATATCCGTTTAAGCTTGTTCTAATATGAAAGATGTTTCTAACTTGCATAAGTTAAAACATGTTACCACACAAGTATTATCAATAAGGCACATCACAATCAATCACATAATGCAAATATAAAAGTAAAGAGATAAGTAAAAGAAAGTGCAAACCGAACACGATGATTTATAGTGGTTCGGTCACGGAGCTCCTCTCTGCCCTACTCCACTCCCCGAGTACCCAACTCGAGAGTTACTTCACTAGATCAACAAGCTCCCTTCTCGGCGGAGAAAACCTTACACACGTCGCTTACACTTTTTCCGGTACTAAGCTAAACACCGGGTTCTATTTTGAGGTAGAACCATCCTAACGTCGCCTATACAATTTCCGACACTAAGCTAGATGTCGAGTTCTTTACAAGGGTACAACCATTCCCGTTGGTTCTTTGACAAGGGTACAACCACTCCCGTTGGTTCTTTAACAAGGGTACAACCACTCCCGCTATGTTTTATGGCCCAACATAGAAACCTTGTGTTTTATGGCACAAACACATAAACCACCTAATCTAGTATGAATAGATTACAATGATGATCCATGACATAAATGGGTCATGGATATGAATGGCTAATCTAAATGAACTTCCATTGATGGGAAGCTTTCAATGGATAAAGATCACAAGCTCCCTAAACTTGTTGTGATGGATCTTCATATATGCATATGGAATCTACATCAACTTCTTGAATAAGAAGTCTTCAATCATTGAGGATGTCAAGTGGCCTTGAATCTTCATATGTTGGAATGCTATGGTGGATAATGACTTCAAGATCTTCTAACCTTCTTGGTGGATAAGGAAGTATGCTATGGATAATGACTCATGATCTTGAGCTTGCTTCACAGGATCATTAACAGTGTATGCTTACAACATAATGAAAGTTAGTAACATTATGATCATTATGTAAATGGTGATTAATGTATGAATCTACATGGTTTCTACTGATCTAAATGTATGCAAAGGGTAGAGGGAATGTGTGTTCTAGTTGCTTGAAAACTATGGATAAACAATGAGCTTCTATTTATAGGGAAACTGTTTAAATAGTTGGCGGATCTGGCGGATCCCTAAATTTGGATCCGCCCTTGTATGGGTTTGGATCCGCCAGTGCTTGACAGCTAAGGATTTCATGAATCTTTCCATATATTTCCATATCAAGCCAAGTCATGTCAAGATCTTTCAAAGTCAACTTAGTAGCTTGAAGATCTATACAAAATATATTACAAATCTTCCAAGATATGTAAGTGATGCATGCCATGATGTCATGTTAAATATTTCTAATTTAAGAAATAAACATAAACATGTAAATGTATATATGTATGTAACATGTATCCTAGTGATCATGTAGCATGTATATAGTAGCTTAACTAATATGTGTTTACCAAGATGTATCATGTTAGTTTGACACCTAAAGTGTACTTATCCTACTAAACTTAGGAAACATGATGTACAAGTAAAAATACTTGTATATGCAAAATGTTAAATGAGGTTCTAAGTAGAATGGTTAGTCTTTTTAAAATACTTAATGACCTTGCAGTATTTTAAACATTCTAAATGGTTTGTTAAGAGTTTGATCATAATACAACATAACAAACATGTACGAACCTGTGTTGTATCATACGAGGACTTGAGAAGTCGAGAGGTGTTGAATGTATGTTGAGACAGGATATGATTACAAGTAATTTGTACATTTTATGTTATGTATCAAGTTACATGTTTGTTATCAATCAAAACAAACGAGACTGCTTGCACTAACAGTCTCCCCAACGAGGCTGCTTGCACTAACAACACTCTTCACATCCATCTGGTAGACCATGAATCCCATGAATGATGCATAAGCTAGAAACATCCTTATTGCCTCAATCCTTGCAACAGGTGCAAAAACTTCTTCATAATCAATTCCATCTTCTTGAGTATAGCCTTGAGGCACAAGTCTTGCCTTGTTCCTTATCACTATTCCTCTTTCATCTTTCTTATTTCTGAACACCCACTTGGTACCAATAACCCTCATGCCCTTTGGCAAATCAACTAGAACCCAAACCTTCAGAATCTTGAATTGGAGCAGTTCTTCTTGCATTGCTTCAACCCATCTTGAGTCTTCTAATGCCTTGAGCACATTCTTTGGTTCTATCTGTGATAGGAAACACACAAACAGACACTCATTCTTATCTTCATGGTATTTTTGTTCATAGACAACGCTGAGAAAACCATGATGATCTGGATCTTGTGACTATCTTTTAGTATTTACACCAGATTGTACATCTCCAATCACATTAGCAAGGGGATGATTCTTGTGAATTGTAGTTTGGGGAGTAGAAGGAACTTCATAGGTAATAGGCATGTTGTGCAAACCAGCTCCAAATATATCAAAAGAATCAATCTGTGGAGCAATAGGAACATTTAACCCAGCAGTAGAATCTTTTGGCTCAGCAGTACTAACTCCATTCGTACTGTTGTTGGGAACTTTTGTTTCTTTACCATCTTGTCCACTGATTTCACCATCATTTTTCTCTTTATCAGCATCACTTGATGATGGAGCATCATTCTTTGAAGAAGAAACACACAATGGACTGTCTTCCAAAATTGGCATCAAGATATGATCTTTATCAGAATCTTCGAACCTGCATTATCATTAGTATTTGTATCTGTAACAGGCACATAATTCATAGATTCTGAAAGCCCATCATTTGGTATATTCTTTTGAAACTCAATGTGCAGATTTTCCTCTACATGTCTGGTGCTCTTATTATATACCCTAAAAGCTTTACTATGCAAAGAATAACCAACAAAGAAACCCTCATCTGATTTCCCATCAAACTTCCCTAATTGGTCTTTGGTATTGAGAATTGTGACATGACAACCAAAAAGTCTCATAAAACTTAAGGCAGGGGTTCTACCTCTGAAAAGTTCATAAGAAGTCTAATTTTGAGGTTGTACCACTAAAACCCTGTTCTGAACATAACAAGTAGTACTAACTGCTTCAGCCCAAAATGAGATAGGTAACTTAGAGTCAGCTAACATAGTTCTAGCAGCCTCTATTAGTGTCCTATTCTTTCTTTCAGCTACTCTATTTTGTTGTGGGGTTCTAGCTACACTAAATTCTATTTTAATACCATTTTCTTTGCAAAACTCATCCATAACTCTGTTTTTAAACTCTGTCCCAATATCACATCTGATTATCTTAACCTTCTTATCAGCTAGGTTTTCTACCTCAATTATAAAGGACTTAAGGATCTCACTAGTTTCATCCTTAGTTCTAAAAAAGAAAACCCATGTAAACCTGCTATAATCATCAGTAATCACAAGACATTACCTTTTATGATTCAAGCTATTAACAGAAGTAGGACCAAACAAGTCCATATGAAGCATGTATAAAGCTTGAGAGTTAGAGTTATGAACCTTGGGCTTACAAGAAGCTCTGTGTTGTTTACCCTTAAGGCAAGAAACACAAGTTTGATCATTTTGAAAAATCTTGTTAGGTAAACCTCTTACCAAACCATTCTTAGCAATCTTATTAATGGTTTTGAAATTAACATGACCAAGTCTTCTATGCCATAACATTGACTCATCCAATGTGGCTTTTGCAACAAGGCAAGTAAGACCCTCTTTAGGAACAAGCTTATTCATCTCAACACTGTATGTGTTACCCTTTCTGGGGATTTTAAACAATACTTGACTTTCATCAGGTAGCTTAAAATTAGGAGAAAGAATAAGACAGTCAGTGTCAGTAAAAAGAACCTTGTTCTTTTTTTCACAAATTTGTGACACACTAAAAAGGTTGTACTTAAGCTCTGGTACAAAATACACATTTTCAAAGTCAAGATTACCAGTTTTAATAATACCTTTACCAGTAATCCTATCACCAACACCTCCTCCAAAGATAACAGGTCCTCCATCCAGAGCTATAAAATCTGAAAGGTACGACATGTTGCCAGTCATGTGCCTTGAACATCCACTGAGTACCCTCTATCTTCTCCATCTTTTGTAGGATGTTCCTGCACACAAAATAAAGGAATTAGTTCCTTTTGGGGACCCAAGCCATCACTGACTTGGATCTGCCTCGTGCATCAATATAATTATATTTATTGAAAGTCATTGATGTACCATTGGGTTTGGTAGAATTCCATACCCAACGTGCTGAGGCATTCACAGCATTGCCCCATTGACCCTTAACAACATTCATATGCCTAGCAGTAGAAACTGCTGGCCTAATAGTAGAAACTACTGGCTTGACTTTAGGCATCCATTTTTGATTATTCAAAGTAGTTTTCTTGTAAAAGGGCCTGTTAATTGTTTGTGCATGATTGTAATGATTTGAATATGGTTTTGCACTTGAAACCGTTTGTTTGTAATTAACACGTTTGTTTGGTCTAGCAGTAGAAATTGATTTGATGCCAGACTTCAACATAACTGCTCTGGGTTTCATCTTAAGATTTACATTAGGGTAAGTCAATCTAGTAGGACTGTTTTGATTCACCCTAGCATTGGTATTCCTATACACCCTTGAATTTCCAAAAACCTTCTTTTTCCATGGATTTGAGTCACAGTATGCAGCCAAATGATCAAAATTACCATACACAAAACATACTTTGTTTTGCATAACAAACTCATCACCAAGTTGTTGAGATTTTAAATTATTCCAGTTCCTTTGATTGCCCCTAGGAACTGAAGATCTGTTTTTAGACTTATACATCTCAGCATACCTAACAGTATTCCTAACTGGTTTTATATTTTCAATTTCGACTACTTTAGGAACATGTTTTACTTCTACCTTAACCTCAGACTTATTCCTAGACTTAACTTCATTGGTATTAACCTTAGACACAACTTCATTGACTAAAGAGGTATCACTTGCACTTTCAAAAGAATCCTCGGCCTTGACAAATTTAGTAGGACTCTCATTGGTTTTAGGACCATATCGAGGAAAATCAATATCCTTAAACTCCTCTAAGCCAGTATGAGCTAAGTCTGTGCCTAGAGGTACAAACATTCCTCTATTGGGAGGTGCAACAGACTTATATCCTAGACCAGATTTAGCTTTGTTAACCAGTTGACTCTCTATTAATTTTTGAACTCCTTTTGATGTATATTCAAGAGTGTCAACACTTAACTATATATTTTCCTTTTCTTTCTTAAGCTTTTCTAATTCATACTTAAGCCCACTCATCTTATCATCTCTAAGTTCCAAATATCTTTTTAAGACAACTATATCATCTGTAAAATTTGCTTCATTCTGTCTATAAAAACTAAGTTGCTCTTCTAAAACAGCTATCCCTCTTTTATGATTTGAAATACTAAAGTTTACTTCATTAAATTCTATCCTAAGATTATCATATTGTTTCTTAAGTGACTCATATTCTTTTAAAGCAGGACAAGAATTAGAACACTTTTTAACCTCATGTACCTCTGTGTCAGAGAAGGCCATCAATCAAAAGTTGGTTGGTTCCTCCTCTTCTTCCATGAAGCTCCAGTCAAAGCCAGCTCCATCAAAAGCTACCATTGTCTTGGAAGAAGTCTCCTCCACATTCACTGTTCTCCTATTTCCCTGCTGACTTTTTTACCCTTTACCCTTGTTGTCCTGTTGTCTGGGGCTTCCGCATTCTCTGGCAAAATGTCCCATCTTGTGACAGTTGTAACATTCCACCTTGGATTTTTCATAGCCAGCAACATCTCCTCTATTGAAAGTAAGCTTCTTTCTAGTCCTTTGAAAGTACTTCTTTGCCCTAATGCTTATCAAAGCCATCTGCCACTTCAAGTCCATTGCTTCCAAGTCATCTTCATCAATTTGAAGAAGGTCTTCATTGTAGATTTGAGACCCATTGGATTGCTCGGATACAAAAGCATAGATAGTATCATCACTCAAGCTAGCAGTGCTAGTTTTTACACTAGCAGTACTAACTTTAGGGTTAGCAGTACAAACATCTTGATCATTGTTGGGTCCGTCAGTACCCAAGCATCCTGAAAACAGGATTTGAATACAAATTAAGCTAAGTGTTAATCAACCTTAAACAATCTCAAGTCACTGAGTGAACAGTCACTCAGTGAGTCATCTTCAGGATGCTTAAGACGAGTTCAAGAAGGACTCACCACTCATGAAGGCGGAACTCCCTGAGTAGGACTTAAGCCAAAGAAGAAGATGATGGGTTTAATGAGTGTTGGACAAAAACTCACTGAACCCCCAGTCTCCTCAACAACAATGATCTTAGACTGAAGACTGAAGACATGGACTGAAGAATCTGAAGCCTGAAAGAAAGGCAGGATTAAGCAGGAAGAGTTTGCATTGATAAGGTCAAGTCTTATCAAGCCGAAAGCAAACTTTCCTTAAAAATGGCTTAAAGTCAAAGAGTTGTTAAACTGACACTCAGAAGGTACTTTTAGCTTAATCCCAATATAGATTCTTGGAAATGACAAAATACTGTTGTATTTTGTTAGACTAGGATAGGCCATTCTTCTTGTACTTCTAGCAATGGGCGCTCTTTTTATACTTGTGTATAAATAGGATAGATGGGGAGAAAATGTTGGGTTTTATAGAATTCATAGATTTGATGATACAAAACAAGAAGAATGAAACATGAGGATTGCTGAGAAGATAAGGAAAATACACAAGTAGACACTACTGCTAGGCATAAAAGATTCTAGTGCTAGTGTATTTTATTCTACTGCTAGTGCAAAGATACTACTGTTAGTGTAAAGAAGGTACTGCTAGTACAAAGAAGGTACTGCTAGTACATAGAAGATACTACCGCTGAATGGATAACTGTCATGTATACTACTGCTGATGACTGTATAAAGGATAAGTATGAAAAAGATATTATGTGTGTAAAGTCAAATATATATGGTAGATAATATCTTAGAGAAAGATCAGTCAACAAATTGTAAACACAGAAAAAGTTGTATCTTATCTTCTGACACACATAACAAGCAAGTAGTTGATAATATGACAAATCTTGTAAAGATCTCCTTTAGTCTATAACAGGGAGATCTTAGCTTAGATATTAAGTATGCTTCACAGTGCAATAATGTGAACATCAAAAGAGTGTGTGTGGGAACATCAGACGTGGGTTTGGGTTGAAACCGTCTGATGTTGTTAGATTTGTTTAGCCTCAAGGATCTTTGATCCCTGATTAGAGTGTAATCATGCTATACTTGATCACATAGCATTGGGGCTGGTAAAATGACATGGAGAAGTTTGGCAAAACCTTGTTGTGATAATATTGTTTCTATTAAATATTCCGCCAATATTATCATTGTGCTTATCAAAGTTTACCCTAGATCATGGTCTAAACAACCTAGAGTCCAAAACGGTCAAAGAACTAAGAAGGCAATTTTTAGTTCTGTCAGTTGGTATCAGAGCGGGGGGGCTCTCGATCTAGGGATGTTACAAAGTTTTTTGTCGAAGAACAGAAAGAAAAATTCAATTTTGGTTTATTTTCGCAACTTTCTGCAGAGCAGTTTTGCAAAGGCTATAGCTTATTCGTTAACCGTTGGATTGGGTTAAAATTTTTGTTGAAGGTTCTTGGTATATCAAGGTAGATTCTCACCGGAGGGATCTTCAATCTGAGCTTTATATGGCAAGATATGAATCATTGAAAACTGCTGCAAAAACAGTTGAGGGGAAGGATACACACACAGAGAGTTAAAGATTTATGGCTTAAATTTATTTTCATTGGAGAAGAAGATTATTTGTTACTTATTTGAAGATGAAGCTGAATTTTTCAAGGTTGTGTTCTTATTATATCATAAGGTGGTTGCTTACACTTTAAAGATAACTGGTTCGTTCGTTCAAATTCGAGTGACTACGAATTGACAGACACTTAAAGGAGTTACATTGTAGTGCTCAGTGTCTCATTGGAGATGAGTTTATTGTCAAGAGATTGCGATCTCCATATACATCGAGATTGGATATACGTTCGAAGTTAGTTTTAGTACAAGACATAAGACACAAGGTTGGTTTATTCTGTTTCACCATCAAGTTAGTAATGATTGGTTTTCTTCATCATTGATACAGCCTACAGATTTTAAGAATCATGAAGATGGTTAACACATTGATTTCAAGGGAAGTATATTATAATATGTTTAAATCATTTGATGTACATGCATCACTTGAGGAAAGTTTCTACTGCTTACATTCCCTATTTGTTGATAACAAAAAGGGGAAGAGATATTGTGGTGGATGGCATGAATTAAGGGGAAGACAAGATTGTTTCATTCATGGTGAGATTTAATCATCTCAATTTCGAGAAATTCGTACAAGAATGTGTTTGTTTTGTCATCATCAAATAGGGGAAGATTGTTGTGTTTTATAGAATTCAAATATTTGATGATATAAAACAAGAAGAATGAAGCATGAGGATTGCTGAGAAGATAAGGAAAATACACAAGTAGATACTACTGCTAGGCATAAAAGATTCTACTGCTAGTGTATTTTATTCTACTGCTAGTGCAAAGATACTACTGTTAGTGTAAAGAAGGTACTGCTAGTACAAAGAAGGTACTGCTAGTACAAAGAAGATACTACTGCTGAATGGATAACTGTCGTGTATACTACTGCTGATGACTGTATAAAGGATAAGTATGAAAAAGATATTATGTGTAGAAAGTCAAATATATACGGTAGATAATATCTTAGATAAAGATCAGTCAACAAGTTGTAAACACAGAACAAGTTGTATCCTAGCGTCTGACACACATAACAAGCAAGTAGTTGATAATATGACAAATCTTGTAAAGATCTCCTTTAGTCTATAAAAGGGAGATCTTAGCTTAGATATTAAGTATGCTTCACAGTACAATAATGTGAACATCAAAAGAGTGTGTGTGGGAAATCAGATGTGGGTTTGGGTAGAAACCGTCTGATGTTGTTAGGTTTGTTTAGCCTCAAGGATCTTTGATCCTTGATTAGAGTGTAATTGTGCTATACTTGATCACATAGCATTGGGGCTAGTTTGGAGAGATTGGTAAAACCTTGTTGTGATAATATTGTTTCTATTATTGAATATTCCGCCAATATTATCATTGTGCTTATCAAAGTTTACCCTCGATCAAGGTCTAAACAACCTAGAGTCCAAAATGGTCAAAGAACTAAGAAGGCTGTTTTTAGTTCTGTCAAAGTCAAATGTATTTATGTTGGAATTTATGTTTGTGTATGTGATACCAGAATTGTGTTTAGGATTAGGTTAAAGTTAAATGTATTTAAGTTGGAATTTATGTTTCTGTATTTGATAATAGAATTGTGGCTGATTTAAGGTAGCTCAGCTTTTGTTAAATAGTTCATACGAATTAGGGTTTGGGTTTAATTTAGGGTTTTCTTTGTAAAGTTAGGGGCTGTTTGATTTTTATTTTATTTTTATTTTTTTTGCGTGTGTGATTGTTTGATTATTGTCATTATTTGCCTCAGCTTATTTATGCGGCTTATTTGTTGTAGGTATCGTTTCGCATAATGGGATATCCATGGTGGATGCGCTTCTAAGCAAAGTTACAGTTGAGGTAATCCGCATCTTGGCGTGGCAAATTATTGGATTTGCAGCCATGGCGGGTTTGTTTCGCTCAAACATAGTAATGACCTATGATGATTAATTTTGGCTTTCTGAGTCAAATGATATTTGTCATTGGAGATTTGAACAGTAACTTGGCAGGGCAAGGACCGGATGGCGTGATAGCTTACTTGCTATTATGCAGCCGAGTTTCTTTGCAACCATGGCTGAATTCTGACCTTTTTGACCATTTTCCATTGACAAATCTGAGGCTAATGATATATTGTATCAGTTTTATGGTTTCTAGCTTTTAGAAACCATAAATTTATATACCATGAAAAGCCCGGATGAATGGCTGGGTGGATTTGATAAAACATGAGATCCTTTGCTTCGTGGTGGGGAGAGCTTCCTAAGCTTGCAGCCATGATAGGGGTTTATTGAATTGGTTTGTGCGCACTTTAGATGTGCCTACAGTTTGGATTGTGCACACTTT
Source organism: Artemisia tridentata subsp. tridentata (assembly GCA_021014915.2). NCBI lineage: Eukaryota > Viridiplantae > Streptophyta > Magnoliopsida > Asterales > Asteraceae > Artemisia > Artemisia tridentata. The sequence goes on from CP139504.1 coordinate 385,563,054, forward strand.
GGATATGTCGTTGTTTGCCTGGTAAATGTATAATGCGTAGTATCTTGAGGTTGTGATGAGTTTGAACGGGTCCGGTTAAAGGTGAGATTGGCCGTATCTTGGCAAGGCAACCTATTAGGGTTGTAGCCATGGCAACTGCATCAATTTTTTTTAATTGCTGCCCTATCTGAGCCTATACGTGAAACCCTGATAGCCTGAATATAATTCGTAATAGCAGACCTTAGAACCTTTTGATATGTATTGCCGGTACGCTCCCAGACACTAGACTCTTAGTTAGCTTTGTATGTTGTTGTCTTTATTAATTTCAGTATTTGACTATTAAGGGGGTGTTTGGGATTGCTTATTTTGTTTAAAGTACAGTCAAACTATGTCGATAGGCAGAAATTTCTTCTATTTTAATTTCTGAAATAGATACTCTGGCAATAGCCAACATAATAAAAACACGCCCGGCAATACATATCAAAAGGTTCTAAGGTGTGCTTTTGTTGTAGTAATTTCCAGAATCACAACCCACAAATGATATGTATTGTCTGGTACCGTTTAATCCGGTGTCATATTGACTGTGATTTAATCATATATATAATGTATGATATTTGTGGCGATGATGATGGATGGTTGCAGTTGTATAACTGAAACATGCTGCTTCAAGAAGTCGGTAACTTGGCGAGACGACCTGTAGGTTGCAGCCATTGTGGTTAATTTGTATTACTTTTAGTGTGTTGGGATTTATTGGCTTTATTTGAATTCCTTTTGGCAATTTTATTCATGTTAAAGCAGTCTTTAACTTTTTTTATGTTTCGTTTGCAGGTTTATTGAGGCCATCATCTTGGCCAGGCAACATATTCGAAATTGTAATTGCAGCCATGGGTTGCTATTTGGTTTTTGCAGCTATGTTTGGAATTGGTTGGTTTAGCTGGCTGATGATGCTCATGGTGTGATTGCAGCCATAGCGGGTGTTTGCCAATGCCATGGTTGCCGCTCATGACTACTACTATTTGGTTTGTGCACCTATGGTTTTGGAGGCTATGTTTCCAGCCCCATATCTTGGCTTGCAAATTATAAGCCATTGGATATTTTCCCGAAACTTTATGGCCCGTTTTTTATATACAAAGCCCATATCTGATCTGTAGCTTTTGGCGCATGTCCAGATAACATGTTGGGTGTTTGCCACCTCTGCCGTGCTATATTGTAAAGGTCGTTCAAAACGACGTGGTGTTATGTTATTTGATACCTTTTTTTTTAAAGCGCCGTTTGCCAAACTGCCTATCTTGGCATGGTAACCGCGTGGATGCAGCCATGGCAGGTTTTGGGTACCTCTTTGACACTTACTAAGATTGATTTTCGAAGAAAGTCGGCTGTTAACCAGAAGTTGACAATGCAATATTGATTGCAAGAGGCAATGATGAGCTTTCTGTGTATTAACTATTTCATGAGTGTGGCCTACGCATTCTGATGCGTGCGATGTGTCGTTGCGGTTTAGCAGTATTAATGCCTACTCAAGTTTTAAATTTATATTTAGCCGACTTATCAATAACACACACACTTAACGAGCAGTGTACCCGGTCAGTATGAATATAATGGTAAGTAGAGTGTCGATCACTAAGAGTGGAACGTATTATCTAGTTATTCTAATCAGTATTTTAATATCTTAAGTTAGATGTACAACCTAATCTAACGCAAAGGGGTTCAACCTGAGAGACTGGCACGGTTTGGTTATGATTAAATAGTAAACTAAACTAATGAGCACGAATCAGCGATTAGCACACACGTACACAGATAGATACTCGAGACAATAAGAAGACCTGTCCTGATAATTAAGTAGCTTGTCACTTGTTATATTGCTAGTTTTATATGAAGTGTATATAATTAACCCTTTCTCGTTGGCTCTAATCTTATCGGCGAGTAAACCCTTAATGATTACTTATGTCTATCCTATTTATTGAGCGTCTCTTAAATAGGCGAGGAAGGGGCATGGCGACCCAAGCAATGCTCAGCTAGACACAGAGGTTATCAATGCACTAATAAAAGTCACCAAAGACATCAACATATAAACTTTAATTAATGGGAAAGCAATTTTAAGGGGTGGACCTGATATTCCGTAGTCACATGACATCAGCCCATCAATCCTGATGAATTAAAGTGTACTAATACAATAAAACAAAACTACTTAATGAATTGAATACATGCAGGACCTTCTTACAGCTCTTGTATCTTCGTTCAAGGTGTGTCTTGTGCTGCTAATACGTCTGAATTCGTCTCTGGTTTTTTGCACTGTCCAACCTCAACACTCTCGAAATTCGTCTGACCTTGGGGTATTTATAGTTTCTGTCTGAGGGTTAGATGCGGCGCATAGGATAAGTAGATGCGGCGCATTGACTTAACTTCGCGTGGGGTCCAAGATTAATATATTCAGGAATATTCGTACAGCGCCTTAAGATGCGGCGTAACTCCATTTTTATATGCGGCGCATGTCCTTTGCTGTCTTGGATTGTAACTTGTGAAATCTTGATAGTGATACGCCGTATGTAAGAAGTATGTTGCGGCGTATCTGGAGCAGAATGATCTTGATCTTGTACATTTCAGTAGACTCTTAACATCTTGCTTGTTTTGCTCCATAATTAGTCCAAAATCACCAAGTTTCACATAATACTTGTTTTTACCTGAGAATTACAAAAGTAAACATTAACGTATCAATTCTCATATATAATAAAATAAAACAAGTCAAATAAATAGGATAAATGATGATAATAAAATGTACTTATTTGAGCTCATCAAATATCCCCCCACTTGAACTTTACTTGTCCCCAAGTAAACCTTTGAATAAATCTTATGAAAATGTATCCTAAAAGATATTAGGATTTATTTTTATATTTAAGCATGTATTCGTTTTGTCATAATTGCACAACCAAACACTTAACGAATTAGAAATAAAATAAAATATTTCGAAAAAAGCAAATCTAATCGTTTAACTGTCCAGTCGTGACGAATATTCTATCATAAGCTTGGCAAGTATACGCATCTCCCCCACTAAAGCCAAGGAATAACAAGTCTAAAGCGGTAAAAAGGGTTTGTTGGTTAAGGGTTAATCATTCTTCTTAATCTCTATCGATCTCACATTCCAGAAAAGGCGACAAAATCACAAATACATGATCGAATCCACTACCACGATACTTGCAATCGCGCAAATCCTTAAACTCGAATGGGCTAAAGATAGGACCAGGTAATCTTCACCAATAATATTATATCAAAAAGGGCGACAAAATCATAAATACATAGCCGAATCCACGACTACGATACTTAAGATTGCTCAAATCCCTAATCTCAATAAATCAAAGGTTTGGATAAAGAATGACGTAGGTTATGGATAATATTTGGGATACAAATTGGTGTAAAATGAAAAATAAACAAAACAGATAAATTAAAATCCTAAGTGTGGTAAATTACTTTCCCAACCATCCCATGAATAAGACTCATATCATTGAATAACTCACGCTTTAACACTTGAAACATACGCTTTAGGTAGACACGAATTATACTCAATCAAGATCTCAATCAAAGAATAACCTTAGTTGGCGTTCCCATAACGGCCAACTCCCATTCAATCCCTAAATATAATATACAACAAATAGTGGTGATATCTCCCACTTAATACAAAACTTTACATAAGTTGGTTAAAACAAACTTCCAACTTTTCCTTTTTCTTTTTCTTTTCTATTTTTTCAATTTTTTTTTTAATTTTTTTAATTTTTTTATTTTTTTATTTATTTATTTTTGACATCAACATATGTGTAAAATTTCACAACTTTTCTATCACTATTTTTCCGGATAATTTTTCCATACTCTTCATACTTTCAGAAATAACTGTAATAGCGAAAGTAGTAAACACACGAAAAATAAACTCAAAGTTATACAATATTTACTTTCATACCAATTGCATTGTGCAATTTCCCGACCTAACCAAAGATAATGAATTACGCATGCGAACACAGGTAATGTAAGGAAACACACTTTGCCTAAAGCAATTAACCACGGATTTTAATCTATAGGGTAGGCTAAGGTGTAAGGGTGTATCGAAACATTATAACGAAGGTGTAAGAAACGAAAGGAATGGCTCTAAGTGTTTTTCTAGGGGTATCTTACTCTAAAAGTGAGAGTAACAAAAGGGTTTACATCGGGGTGTTAACTAACAATGTAAGTAAGTTAATAATCACAATAATATAAGGCTATTTGGGTGGTAATCCTAGAATATAAACCAATTTAGACAAGTCATTCCAATTATATAGATAATACTTATTATGTGTCTCGATAGTAATAAGCCAAGTTCTAAGTTACAAGTCACGGCACACTCATAGATTTGTGAATTTTGATAAGTTCACAATTTTTGGAAATAATGTATGTGTGCAGCCATGTAATTTAGACATTAAACAAAAACATGCTAAAAATTTTAAATTTTGATATATTAGGTGCATTTTAAGAATATTTTGAAAAAGTATAGGACAAGTAAGTGTTCTAATTCTCCAATTCCCCTACTTAAGTTAAACAACGTCCTCGTTGTTTGTGTCAAAGGTTAAAAACTGGAAAATAAAAGAATTAGAACAGAAAAACTCCCCTGAGATTTGCTGGGTATGATCCTCCATTATTCGTATAAGAGAAAAATCAACTTTCTTGTGGATGAGAACGTTTAAGCTTCAAAAATGATGTATCCACAAGAATTGCAGGAATCTACAATACCATTCAGACTTTAACACACCTGAGTTAAGAAGGTTCAAACTTGCATAATACATTAGTAGTTAGTAAAAATAAAACTTAAAAAAAATTAAAATGAAAATCATCAGGTCAGTTGATACGCCGTATCTTATGGAAAAAGATACGCCGTATCGAGCCTGGAATAAATACGAATCAGAATAGAAGATGCGTCGAATCCTTAACCAGGGATGCGCCGCATTAAATAAACTGACAGAAAGTTTTAAAGTCAAAAATAAAAATGCAGAAAATTAAATAAGATATGACCAGTGCAGGCGATGCGTCGCATCTTAGGATTGAGATGCGCCGCATCTTCTGCAGGTCTGACAGACTCGACACAGAACAGAATGTAAAAATTCTCCGAGTTGTCTCCCGGTCAGCACTTGTCTTTATTCCAGAGTCTTCAAGTTAGACTCACGTTCAGATCCTTATTTTGTTCTATTGATCCCCACATGTCCGTGCACGATGTAGTTGCGAATTACATCGTTACGAACATATTCCGACCCCAATTCAAGTACACCTTTGTAGAATCCTTTCATCTTTTGGTATGGATACTCGATCCCTTTCTCAGCGTCATTTTCATCTACAAAAAGAAATGGTGTAAATTTGTAACAAAATTTGTTAGGGGCATGTTTAAACCTTTGGTGAGCACGAGGCATCATGTAAGTGATAAAGTTGCTTCCACTTTTAAAGGTGATCTTTCCTTCAAATCTTTTAGCGTTAATTTTGACCTCCTTACAAAATGGTTTCCCAACGATCACGTCACCCATCTCAACATCACGATAAGCATCCATGTTTTCCACCACGGTGAAATCTGTAACAATAGTTAAATTCCCAACAAAAATAGGTACATTCATGAATATTCCAACTACGTTTTTCCCTCTATACTCAATTTTGTTTTTCATTATAGAATTATAGAAATCTTTTGACATTACATTAATTGGTAAAATAGGGAAAAAGTTGGCACTAACCTGTTTAAATCCTATCATGCAAGGAAATTGTAAATTATAAGCACAATCTACATGGATCTTTCTACCATAATCACAGAAACTAGGATATCCTTCAAATTCATCATAATTCTTAGTGTTGATCATATTGATTCTAGGTATATCCATAATTTCTCCTTCTTCAATTTCGGGTTCAAAATCCTCCATAAATTGATCATTGATTCCTATTGGTAAATTAAGATCATTTAATTCAATGTAGTCTCCACTATAGGTCTCAAGTGATTCATTATTTACCAAGGTTTCTCCCATAAATCTAGCTTCTAGATCGAGGTCCATACGTTCTCTTAATCCTAGCACATAGACGCCTCTAATTATGCTTTTAACAGGATTTTGGCACTTATAGACTAGTTTATTGTTCCCTACCTTTAATGAGATTTTTCTTTTAAACACATCAATCTTAGCATGGGCGGTAGACAAGAAAGGTCTTCCAAGGATTAAAGGAATCTTAACATCCTCGGGCATATCTAATATAACAAAGTCTACGGGGAAAACAAACTTCTCAATCTTAACTAGCACATTTTCAGCAATCCCTTCTGGTCGTTTTACCGTTTTATCAGCTAATTCAATAAGCAGCTTAGTTGGTGCTAATTTTCCTAGTCCTAGGGTAGTGAATGTCTTAAGGGGCATAACACTAACGCTAGCTCCTAAGTCAGCAAATACATTATTGAAAGATATGTCATTAATTGAACAAGGTAAAGTAAAACTTCCTGGGTCCTTCTCTTTATGAGGCAAGGCATGTAAGTCGGTTGTAGAGCTCTCTTCTTTCATTGTAGCCTTGATCTCCTCTTAAATCTTTGTCTTCTCTTTGAGTAACCTCCTTAAACTGATTGAAGAATTAAAGAAAAATTCGGGCTTTGCAGCATCATTACCATTCGTCAATCTTCTAGGTATGTTAGGCGTGACTTCCTCAATGGTGCATATGGCATTGACATGATCTCTTGGGTTAGTTTTGGTTGAGCTAGGTAAACTTCCGTATCCCCTCTCTTGAAGAGCTTTGCTCATTTTTCTGATTTGTTGTTCCAATGCTTTGATCGAAGCTCCTTGATTTCTTGTTATAGTATCCGTTGAGGCTCGGATTTCTTTGATCATAGCAGTGTTCTCTTCATTTCTTTTAGCAGCATCGGCCATATTTTGCTTTAAAGTGTCATCCAAAGTCTGCCTCCTTTCTTGATAAGTGGGATTAAAGTTGTTCTTTTGATAGTATCCCGGAGTAGCTTCCCTAAATCTTCTTGAAGGTCGGAATGGTTGTCCAAATTGTGTGTAGTATGCTTCTTCAAAAGTCTCACTTTCATTCTTATTAGGGCAATCTTTGGTGTAGTGAGGTCCTTTGAATTTTTCACATCCAACTTGGGCAGCATAAACTTTCTCATCACGCTTCTTCATCTCTCTACTAATTTAATCTAATTGAGCTTGAATAGCAGCAAACCCGTCAAAATTAGTGCTGCTCTTAGATCTAGTAGAGGTTCCGTCGTGCCATTTTTGAGAGTGATCAGCAGCTTCTTGGATAGCTTTTCTAGCATTGGCTGCACTCATTTGAGGCACAGCTCCCTTAGCATCCAAGATTTGTCTAGTAGGCACGTCCAATCCTTGATAGAACAATATTATCTCCTGCATTGGACTTAGATAATGTTGAGGGCATTTCATCAACAAGTCTTTAAATCGCTCCCAAGCTTGATAAAGAGTTTCATCAGGCTCTTGCTTGAAACTGTTGATAGCTTCCATCTTTTTAGCAGTTTTAGCAGGTGGACAATATCTTTTCAGGAATTTGCTCTTCAAATCTTCCCATGTTGTGATTGAACTAGCAGGTTCATTCCTTAGCCACTTATTAGCTGCTCCTTTAAGCGAAATTGGAAAGATTCTTAGCATAAGTTGATCGTCAGAGACTCCTTCTGTAGTAAACAAATCTGCAATCTCGAGGACCTTTTTAACATGTTCATTAGCATCTTCATGTTCTGTTCCACTGAAAGCATTTTCTCTTAGCTCCTTGAGAAACTGACCCTTCAACTCAAACTTTGACTTTTCATCAAACTTTGGTCTAGCAACTCCTGAACTGTAATCAGCACGGGTTTTGTACATGTATTCCTCCATAGTAGTGTTTTCCGTCATTGTTTCTGTTTCTTCTTCCTCTTTCTCTTCAGAAAAGTAATCAAGCTCGAACGAACTTGAAATTTCAAAGCTTTTTGTGTTGAAAAGCCTTTTAAGCGAATGTAGGGCTCGTTCAGGATCTTCGAAAGGTTTAATCAAGTTCTTAGTTGAACTCCTGGTCATGCACTTCTTGAAACCATCACAAAAGCATCAGTAGGGTATGTTCAAGAAAGTAATATATCAGAAAATTAACAACGAAAACGGAATACGAAAAATAAAAGTTGCTGATATCTGTAGACGATGCACCGTATCCAAAAAGTTGGATACGCCGTATCTTATTTCGTTAAAATTTAATCAGACTTTTATTCAGAAAACATATACGCCGCTTATAATTTAAGCATGCGCCGTATCAGATTTAAATTATCAAAAATCGATTATATTTATTAAAATTAAATGCGTCGTATTAACAGAAGCTAATGCGCAGTATTTTCGTTACGTTTCAAAATACAAGATTTTTGATTTAGAAGATGCGCCGTATCGACAGAGATCGATGCGTCGTATCTGTTTAATAATTCGGAAAATTGTTTTTAATTTAAATAGACAATACGCCGTATCTGTTAAAACAGATGCGTCGTATGGCTTTAGTGTTTAGAAAAATTTCTTATTAAAAATAGAATACGCCGTATCTTGGGGAAAGATGCGTCGTACTCGAATTTATTAAACGCGTTGTATTTTATAAAAATTAAACGCAATACGCCGTATCTGTTAAAACAGATGCGCTGTATCGTTTGTATCAGCACAGTACAACGATAGCAGTATGCAAAAAATTACAGAAAAGAAAAACAAAAATAAAAAATCAAACAAAAAGAAACAAAAATTAAAGAAAATAAAAACACACAAAAACAGAAAATCTGCAAATATACAATGAATGCAATTTATCTAATATACAACGGGTTAGCGGTTAGAATCAAAAAATTAAAACCTAATTAAAATACTAATCAAATTAACAGATAATAACAATTCACTCCCCAGCAGCGGCGCCAAAAACTTGATGGGCGTGCGATCTGTCGTTGCGGTTTAGCAGTATTAATGCCTACTCAAGTTTTAAATTTATATTTAGCCGACTTATCAATAACACACACACTTAACGAGCAGTGTACCCGGTCAGTATGAATATAATGGTAAGTAGAGTGTCGATCACTAAGAGTGGAACGTATTATCTAGTTATTCTAATCAGTATTTTAATATCTTAAGTTAGCTGTACAACCTAATCTAACGCAAGGGGGTTCAGCCTGAGAGACTGGCACGGTTTGGTTATGATTAAATAGTAAACAAAACTAATGAGCACGAATCAGCGATTAGCACACACGTACACAGATAGATACTCGAGACAATAAAAAGACCTGTCCTGATAATTAAGTAGCTTGTCACTTGTTTTATTGCTAGTTTTATATGAAGTGTATATAATTAACCCTTTCTCGTTGGCTCTAATCTTATCGGCGAGTAAACCCTTAATGATTACTTATGTCTATCCTATTTATTGAGAGTCTCTTAAATAGGCGAGGAAGGGGCATGGCGACCCAAGCAATGCTCAGCTAGACACAGAGGTTATCAATGCACTAATAAAAGTCACCAAAGACATCAACATATAAACTTTAATTAATGGGAAAGCAATTTTAAGAGGTGGACATGATATTCCGTAGTCACATGACATCAGCCCATCAATCCTGATGAATTAAAGTGTACTAATACAATAAAACAAAACTACTTAATGAATTGAATACATGCAGGACCTTCTTACAGCTCTTGTATCTTCGTTCAAGGTGTGTCTTGTGCTGCTAATACGTCTGAATTCGTCTCTGGTTTCTTGCACTGTCCAACCTCAACACTCTCGAAATTCGTCTGACCTTGGGGTATTTATTGTTTCTGTCTGAGGGTTAGATGCGGCGCATAGGATAAGTAGATGCGGCGCATTGACTTAACTTCGCGTGGGGTCCAAGATTAATATATTCAGGAATATTCGTAAACCGCCTTAAGATGCGGCGTAACTCCATTTCTATATGCGGCGCATGTCCTTTGCTGTCTTGGATTGTAACTTGTGAAATCTTGATAGTGATACGCCGTATGTAAGAAGTATGTTGCGGCGTATCTGGAGCAGAATGATCTTGAACTTGTACATTTCAGTAGACTCTTAACATCTTGCTTGTTTTGCTCCATAATTAGTCCAAAATCGCCAAGTTTCACATAATACTTGTTTTTACCTGAGAATTACAAAAGTAAACATTAACGTATCAATTCTCATATATAATAAAATAAAACAAGTCAAATAAATAGGATAAATGATGATAATAAAATGTACTTATTTGAGCTCATCACATTCCCGTATCTTGGTGGGGTAACCAGCACTGTTATGTGGTTGCAGCCATGGCGGGTGCGTAGAGTGAGTCAAGGAATTGCAGATCTGAGCCTCATTTTAAATGTCAGCAGTGCCAGAGATTTATGTCTAGATTTTTTGTTTATTTGTTTTGAAAACCATTGTGTGTGCAAGCGATATGAAGACGTTATATGTAAGTTTTTACACTTCTCTATTGCGTTATTCCACGTTCTTTTATGTTGATATTAGATTGAGGCATAACTCGGTTGCGCCATTATTCTTTGACAGATTAGATCAGCTCTAAAAATGATCTTTAAAGATGGTGTGCGCAAGCGACAAGGACACTCACACTTCACTCTAGAAGTGGAGATCATGAGTGAAAACTATACGCCTTGGTGTAGGTATTGTAAGGGAATTGGCACCCAAGTATGTTGTTGCGGCTGCAAGTGAGCTGAAAATGAATGGAGAGGATTTGAAGGGGGAGGAGGAGAAGCTGGTGGCTTTTAAAATTGATGCTCAAGAGGAGAGTGAGTTGGCTGAGAGATATGAGGTGCAAGGGTTTCCAATTATTTCATGGTTTGTGGATGGTGTTCATAAATCTCGGTCTACGCATTAAGTAAGTTGCAATGTCTACGTGTTTGTTATGGTTTTAAAGTTGCGCATCTTCGAATTGTGATATAAAGTATGTAACTGACGAAAATTTGTTCTGTAACAGCTTATTCAAGGAAAGTGTGTCTTTGTAGTCTGCTTTTATTAATGAAAGATGAGAAGTGAGGGACCATAACCAAAAAACCATGGAAATATGCGTATCGTGAAGGTAAAAGCATGTTTTGACTGGACCTATTTTGTAGAAAAAAACGTAGATATGAGCATTTGAGTTACATACTTAGATATGACCATTTTGCAGACCTTGATCAAGTAATCATAGAACAGGAAGTTCATGATTTGAGGAGTGCCTAAAGAGGTTGTGATGTTCCACTGCTCATAATGCAGTTATGCAGAATAAATTTTAGGGGTTGGTTGTTCATAAATTCAGGTATTTATTCAAAAAATTTGGAATGGGATCATTGAGATTGACTTTAAAAAACAACCTGGCATCATCATTAGTGATTACTAAGGGGGCGTTTGGATTTACGTTTTGCATGTAATTTTTGGCATATTAAAGTCACACATAAAAAAAATCTGTTTTTACTCCTTGGATTAACAGTATATGCTTAAAATATTATTAAGCCAACTTCAAATTAGCCCAACAATACTGATTCTTTTAAGTGTTATCTATCCACCTTCTAATCGATTTTTTTATAATTCATTGTTGGCGAGTACTTTCAGAAATGTTGCAGTTTCGAAGTGTGGATGTAAAGGAAGCATTCACAAATGTTGCAGGTTCAAAGTGCGGATATAAATGAAACATTATGACTTCGGCAACAAAAAGGTTTGTGATTGTTGATGTCAGACCAAAAGCAAATTTGAAAGAGGTTAGTAAAGCTCTTTTTTTTTCTATAAGACCACTAAATGAATTAGCAATTAATTATTCAATCATTACGATGGTTCTTGGGCTTATACATGGCACTGTTGCTTTGCATCCCACGGTAAAATGATCCGTATCCAAGATACTACAATACATTCTGCCTATAGCGTATTGACTACAATTGGTTTCTATCTTATTATGTTGTAATTGTTACTGTGTTGCATGCCTGAGTATGTAGATGCCAAAATTCGAGAATATTAGTACCGAAAATCGAAGGGTTTAGCAAATGTGATATGAAGTAAAATTTAACTTTGAGCTACTAATTTAAGCGTAACAGGCCTAAAACTAATAACCGAACTGAAACCAGATAGATGCTAAATTGTACTAGACTGGAAATGCTTTTTTTTTTTTTCCTGCAAGTTTAATTAGTAGTGTGCCTGAGTATATACGTTCCAAAAATTTGAAAACATGATCCGATTGTTTAGTAGCTGCAACGTGAGTAGCCGTTAACTTTAAGATAGTGATTTAAGCATATAATATTAAGATCTAAGCCGGACTGAACTGGACATGTACTGAATTTTACTGGTCTGGTATGGAACTGATAATGGCGATCTAGACCAAATGGTAATGTTTTTTTTGTCTAGAATTGGGCAGGGATGAAGAGAAGTTGATACAAAAGGCTATAGCTATATGGGATGCGACCGTGCAAGGAGCCAATGCAAAATCCGAAAATGGCCCGATCAAAACACTATAGCTATTAGTTGAGTGTTTAGCATGTTTACCACTAAATGAGCCGATTTGGATTGTTTCTATCACCGAATACGTAAAACGGTCAGAAATTTAGCAAACGTGAATTCGAATGTGTACATTCACCTCATCAACTTTATTGATGGTAAACATGAAACAATCCAAATCGGAATTGGCGAATTGGCGACGGAAGTGTACACACCTTAAGAAAGCTGTTAATTGTCTCTTATTTCAAGGTTTAATCTTTTTTTTACTATTATAAAGACTCAACCTTTTTTGTTTTGATTATGTGTATTATATGTTTTTTGCACGAATTGAATAACTATTTGAGATTATTAGGGGTTTTTTTGATTATGGGTTTATACTTTTGTAACAGGAAATATGAAAGATGAGGAGTTGGAATGTGGTTGACGATGGGAAAAAGGGAGGTGTGTTTATAGGTCTTGGCTGTGAGTGTTATAGATGCACCAAATGTTTGATTAAAAGCTCAAGTATTCCATCAATTTCCTAATTTGTTTTCATAAAAATTGTTGCAAGAAGGCGTCGGAGGTCTCATGTTGGCTGCTACATGATAACAGGTGCAAAGAAAAGGTTCCAACCATTAAGTGTTATTCATTATATTATTTTTATTTTTATTTTTTTATTTTTTTGAGAATTGTCATTATATCCTCTTACAAATGATGATGAAATTTGGTAAATGTCACGTTATATTCAGTTATAAGTTCCTAAAGGTCCAAAGAGTGTGATTTTACAGTTATGATGAACATTGCTATACATATGCATATAAGGGGATGTTTGGGATTGTTTATTTAAATGTTAATATATTTAGTTTGAGTCTTTGTATACAGGTGCTTATTAAATTATGTCTATATAAAAATTTTCCAGCAGTAAAGATGCTAACCAGTTAATTGATACAAACTTTACTTTGCAATGTTTGCAGGTTTGGCACATAGTCTGCATAAAACGTCACAGGACCCTAAATACGACTATTTGTAGCTGCAACAAATATGAAAAGCAAAACATAAAAGGTGTTGCAGATGAGGAACAAGAAGAGAAGGAAGCCAAGGAAGATATGAAAGGAGATCCTAATGCAGTTTGTAGCTGCAACAAATATGAAAGCAAAATATAAAAGGTGTTGCAGATCAAGAAGAGAAGCTGCAAAAGATGAACATTAATACGAGACAGATTAAATTTCTACGCAACATGTGTTTGTGCAAACGTGTGAATGAAAGTGAAAAAGACTTTTACTATTAATACTGTGTATAGTATTCTGTTAACTCTATATGAGTTACTATATACTTGCAAAACTGCGTTTTACCTCAAATGTGTAAGCCATTGTAAGTTTACATGGTTACTGAACATTGATTCATATTGAGATTGTTCTTTGTCGTCGTAAATTCATTGCATATAATACAATTGCAGTGTTAAAATACTGTTGATAGCATTTCCAGTTTGCAACACTTACTAACCGCAACTTAAACTACTCCTTTAGCAAAACACCCCGCCGCAACGCACTGGTTTCCAACCTAGTTTATTAGATAAAAGTGGGTAAAAATGTGTTGGAAAATATAAGTTTTTCTTATTTATATTAAATTTGTCAAAATATGTGAAAAATCGTAAAAATAACAAAATTTGGCAAACCGCCACTGCCAATGTTTGAACATGGGTCTTGTGTGTAGAAGGTGAGCGACCGAACCAGTGAGCCAAAGGCTCTCTTGTGTTATTGTTTACCAAATAGTATATTTAACGACTGTCTCTGTATCCCTTTTTCTTTGTAAAAACCCACTCAGTGAACACTTTTTTTTTTTTTTTTTTTTTTTTTTTTTTTTTTTTTTTGAAGAAACTCAGTGAACACTTGAGTTACATGTTTTTACACGTATGCGTTTGAGTTTATGTTTAATATCGGCCTTGACTTCCATTTCTTTTATACAACTTCAGAAAGTGAGCTTATGTTCGAATTTAATTTAAAACAAGTGAGTTCTTAAGTGCAAACTCCCTCAGTGAGTTATGCACGTTTTGTGTTTGTTTCATAAGCCCAAAAAGAGTTTCAAAAGGAAATAAGCCAAAGTGTGGTCGTGTGTTTTTACGTATAGCTTATTATGACGTTGAGTGCTTATCACCAATAAGCACTAGGATAAGCTCGACATTTCGTGGGTTGGGCTTGTAGGGAAACGGTTACACTTTATTAATGAAATCTAGATTACAATAAATAAAATTAACAGTATATAAATAACAGAAAATTAAATACAAACAGAATGTAAGCAGATAAACGATAATTAAATAAAACAATAAACTAATAAAAAGACTTACTAGATCACCAACGGAGATCAGCTACGAAGCACTAAAAAGCCGAGGCACGTGTTTGACACGCTTCCCTTAAAACAGATTTGTCGTCTGTTTCCCAAGGTACAACAGCCAAAACAGTAAGTTGTACTGTCGGACTTAACTAAACTGCCAGGAATTTCATCTTAAGAGATGCGTATTTCTTATATTGGAAATCAATAATACTTATTGATTTGATGTGTGTAAACTTGTGAAATTAGGGCCTCTATTTATACACAATAGACTCCCTTCAAGTTTACCCATCCCACCGATGTGGGATTGAAAATAAACTACTTTTCCTCTTTAGGCATGGTACCGAATGCCTAACTTTGAGACCTGATATCTCATTCACATCAACTCTATTTTGGACACATTAAGGCTCATTGCGAAGCTCTCTTCGAGGAGAACGCAAACCGACAAACTATTACTTATATATATGACACATACATATAAATAATTGTGTCCAAAGTTGGTCAAAAGTCACTTTTGCCAACCAATTTTCCAACAATCCCCCACATGAATGGAGATCGGTCGTAATACAAAAATTACGATGAAATTCCAATAGTTGAATCTTGCAAAGGATAGGTAGGTGTGACCCTTTGAACATTCCCTTGTGAAATGCACTTAGCCTCCTAGCTGTCAGTAGACGCGATGTCTTTGAACTGAGCTGCTGTTTATGTAGATGACAATACACTTCACACAAGACTCTCCCTAACATTGTTAAGTCCTCATAGTCATGTTCATTATGGTCCTGAACATTTTCCTGGTTCTGCAAGAGCTCTTAGGATTTGCGCCCCCCACAATTCCCTTCGAAGCGACCCCACTTCTCTCTCACATAGGTGATTTCATCTTGAATCATTAAAAACACATGCTTGTGATTTCATCTTGAATCATTATGCTTTATGATTTCATCTTGAATCATAAAAGCCATATGTTTAACCTCTCAACAAGTCACATTTATTATAGGAATGGACTAGGAAGTTACAATGTTAAGTAACTCCCCTATATTGACGTGACTTCCCCCACATTTATATGATTAGGTTGTCCTATTGAACCCAGATCTTGGGATCTCCAGTCAACTGGGTTAGGTTTTCCTTCATATAAACTCATTCCTTTAAGGGCTTTAGTCCCATTCCTTTAGACGACTTACTAACTAACTCTCTGCTTAAGCCTTTCGCAAGCGGATCCGCGACGTTATCTATTGACTTTACATAGTCAATTGTGATAACTCTAGTTGAGAGTTGTTGTCGCACTAATCAATGTCTATGATGGATATGTCTCGACTTACTGTTTTACATTGTGATATGAGCTTTGTCAATTTCCAATTGACTATCACACTTTATACAGATGGTTGTTACCGGTTTACACCATCTTGGTATGTCCTCTACGAATAAACGTAGATATCCCGAAGATTCTATAAATTTATCTCAAAAAATAAATTTAAATTCCATCATAGATTTCGCTATAAAAGTCTATTTGAAATACTTTCAAGATTTCCAAGACATAGCTTCCTACGTAGAGTCCATACATCCGCTCTAGTGGATCTAGATTCTTTTATGTAAGAATCCATATTTGCATTACTCTACCATTATATAGCAGTTAGATATCTTTCAAAATGCAATATCATAAGTATCATAGTATCGTGTAATACTATTCAAGTGGTCATCACTTGAATTACTTGTATATTTACTAAACCTGATCATAATTTATAGATCAGGTCTCACACAAGTTATACACACATAATACGCCCAATATTCTTTGAGTATTCAAAATAGGCAACACCTCTACCTCTATTTTAAATAGATTTCTAAAGATGTCATTAGAGTTCTAGCTAGGCCAGAATCCCCCACATTGAACCTCTCAAGAATATTGTCCTTATAGTGTGTTTAACTTCAAAACAAATCCATCTGGTTTGATATGATCTTAGTTCCAAGAACCATATCAAACAACCAATGTAGTTCTTGTCAAATCTTAACTCCAACATTTCATTAGTGGATTTGTTCATCTTGTTATCACTTCGAGTAATAAGTATACCATCTATGTATAAACACACGATTACATATATACCAGTGATTTATTTTTTCAACATACATCCATTAATTTTGAATCCACGTTCTAACATGACGTGGTAGAAAATTTGGATATCATTGTTTGGGAGCTTTTCCTAAGTCGTATAGTGACTTAACAAGCCTACAAACTTTGCTCTCTTGTCTATGAGCCATGAAACCCTCAGGTTGGTTCATGTAGATTTCTTCTTCTAAATCCCTGTTTAGAAAGCCATTCTCACATACATTTTGGCAGACATCCAAATTTCTTAAAGCAGCAATAGCAAGTACCATCCTAATAGAGGTTATTCGTGTAACTGACGAATATGTATCAAAGTAAGCTAGACCTTCTCGTTGTCTAAACCCTTTAATTATCAATCTTGCTTTATACTTCTCAATGGTTTTATCGACAACCTTTTGTAGTTGTTAGGTATAAACCATTTGTAGCCTAGTGGTTTACCACCAGGAGGTAAATCCACGAGCTATAATGTATCATTTTTGTAAAATATAATCTATTTCACATTTGATGGCTTCTTTCCATTGAGCCCCTCTTGAGAAAGTTACCATTTCTTTGTAAGAATTAGGTTCATTTTCTACCATAAAAGAAACAAATCAGATCCAAACAATTTTTCGGTTCTTGCCTGTTTGCTTCTTCTAGGTTCAACCTATTCTTCTGGGTTGATCTTGTCTCACATCATGGAGATCATAATTAATCCCGTGTTGTCACTTATCATGAACAACATTATCATCTTAATGTCTCTCATCATTAAGGACATCATCATTTAGTTGCCTCTCATCATGGACAACTGTATCGTCTAGTCTAGATGAACATCCATTTTTCTCAGATAAATAAGGATACACAGTTTCAAACAATGAAAGTTTTCCTTGATTCCATTATCGTATCTTTGTATATATTCAGATTTTCTGAATCATATACAAATAAATGATAAGCACTACTGTAATGAGCATATCACAAAAATATGCAATCCACAGTTTTAGGTCCAATATTTTGAACCTTGGGTGTCGGGACAGATAGACACCCCCCCACATTCGTAAGTACTTATAGGATGGTTATCATCCCATCCATAGTTCATAGAACTATCTTCTTTTCCTTACAAGGGATCTTATCCAAAAGATAAGTAGCCGATAGAATCGCTTTCCCCCACATGCCATGGTTTAAACAAAGACTTTAATAACATGGCATAACCATATCTTTTAAGGCATGATTCTTTTCATCCAACAATTCTGTTGAGGCGTATAAGGAGCAATAAATTTGTGTCTTATTCCAATGTTTATCACATACATTTGGAAATGGAGAAACATATTCACCTCCGTTATCACTTCGAACCGCCTTGTTTTCGATAATAAGTTGATTCTCAACTTATTTGTATAGATCAATCTTGTCTATATCCTTACTCTTAAGTAAGTATAAATAGCAATATTTTGTACTACCATCAACAATTATGATGAAGTACCCGCTAATTACTACCTTAGTAGGTACTGATTCTAAATCACATAAAACCACGTGAATCAAGGGTGCAGTTAATTTTCGGTCAACCGAGTGAAAAGACAATCTTGTCAATTTGGCTTCAACACAAGTTTTACTTTTATAATCCGTGTTCGTTCATTTAATTAAACAACGTATTGAGTTAAAATTTACATGTCCGAGTTGGCCATGCTATACATTTAAAGAATCAAATAAGCTGAATTCATACTCATTTTATTAAAACAACCATTAAAAAAAATGAATTCAGCTTAAACATTTAATGAAGGGCATAACCCGTACCGACAAAATTTTGTTCAATGTTAACTCAATTTTATTTGATTAAATAAAAGAAAGCCAAATTTATTAAGCAACCATCCAGACATAAGATTCCTACGAATCTCTGGCACATACAACATGCTGGTTCACTTAAGCTCTTTTCCACATGTGAATTTCAACATCACATTTCTTTTTCCCTTGCTATTAGCAGTTGTAGAGTTGCCCATAAATTGCATCTCTCCATTTTCTGCTGCTTTGAAAGAGTTAACCAAACTCTTATCAACATACTCATGGCATGATGTCCAAGTGTTAATCCACCATGTCGGATCCCGCCTTGGCAACAATTTTCATGTCATTCAGGCCATTTAACCCATAGTTATGGCACATAAAATCTGAATGCTTTAAAGCATCTACCATACACATAACTCGAGTATCAGTCTCCCTTTCATCAAGTTCGGGAGCAGATCCTTTAGATGTCACTCGTGACATACCAAACATTCTGTTAATACGAGATTCCGTTATTAGTCTAAAACTAAATTTGGAATAATTAACAACTTGATATATGGAATAATTAACAACTTGATATATCACAAAGTGTTTCTTAACAAAATGATTACATCGAATTTTGTTTAAAACACTACTGTTTTGTAAGATCCATTATACAAAACCGCTTTTAAAGAAGTCTTTCTATTAAAACAATTAAACAATATGGCATATTACATAATGTTTTAAACAAAAACAAATTTGTAATATGATTTTGTCAATCTTCTTTAAGAATATTTTAATAGATCTGTAACACATGATCTAATTCTATAATGAAACTCGATAAGGTTTTAAAATAGATTTACTCTTCCAAAGAAACTCAACAAGGTTTCTATAGATCTACTTTCATATGCATAAAGTTTCAAGAACTATATTTAGTTTATAATTAAACTCAACCTGGTTTAAATAAGCTAAACAAGTTAAAGAAACTTATCCACCAAAATATGATAACAGCTTATATATTATCAGATTTTGTTTCAAACAGACTCATCTTGGGTTCTAGTAATCTAATAAAATAGCAACTTGTATTTTATGAGATTTGTTTCAAAGAAACTCCACTTGGTTTCAATGAATCTGATTTCATCATGATTTGCAACCATGTTAGTAATCAGCGCACCAATTATATTCACAAGATTCACTAGGGTCACAAATTACGTTCTCATCAGTTAACTTGTGAATATTTAAACACAAAAACAGTTAAAAAAACTGTTAAAACAATATGGTATCTAATAAACTCGACATGGTTTATGTAACTTGTACCAAACATGATTCAAAGAAACACAAAATTGGTTTCAATAAATCCAGATTTAAACAATAAAATACGTAATAAACAAACTAAAAGAAATCAGTTTGAAAAGAAACTCATCATGGTTTCAATATAAACTGATTCAATAAACTGTTTTAAAAATCGTTTATAAATCTGTTAATTAAAATTATGTTTAGTTATAAAACTGATTTTCAAAGAAACACAATCTTGGTTTCAGCAGAAAAACAGTTTGTATAAAATCTGTTAATTCAATTAATCCGATTTTAATAAAAGTGTTTTAATTCTGTTACACATAATCTGTTTTAAGATTGTAGGGAAACGGTTACACTTTATTAATAAAATCTAGATTACAATAAATAAAATTAACAGTATATAAATAACAGAAAATTAAATACAAACAGAATGTAAGCAGATAAACGATAATTAAATAAAACAATAAACTAATAAAAAGACTTACTAGATCACCAACGGAGATCAGCAACGAAGCACTAAAAAGCCGAGGCACGTGTTTGACACGCTTCCCTTAAAACAGATTTGTCGTCTGTTTCCCAGGGTACAACAGCCAAAACAGTAAGTTGTACTGTCGGACTTAACTAAACTGCCAGAAATTTCTTCTTAAGAGATGCGTATTTCTTATGTTAGAAATCAATAATACTTATTGATTTGATGTATGTAAACTTGTGAAATTAGGGCCTCTATTTATACACAATAGACTCCCTTCAAGTTTACCCATCCCACCGATGTGGGATTGAAAATAAACTACTTTTCCTCTTTAGGCATGGTACAGAATGCCTAACTTTGATACCCGATATCTCATTCACATCAACTCTATTTTGGACACCTTAAGGCTCATTGCGAAGCTCTCTTCGAGGAGAACGCAAACCTACAAACTATTACTTATATATATGACACATACATATAAATAATTGTGTCCAAAGTTGGTCAAAAGTCACTTTTGCCAACCAATTTTCCAACAGGGCTTCCAAGCCCGATGTGGGTTTGGGTTTGTTTTAACAAATGGGTCGCGTATATATCAAGTATAAATGAGTTCGAAAAGCAAGTATAAAACCGTAATAAGCACGAAATAAGCCAATAAGTCAAATAAGAAATATTCCAAAAGTGAGCCAATAACTTAAAATGTTTCTTATATTCACTTCTCTTTAGTTTATTCACGTTTGAAATGAATGAAAAAAATAAAAAAACTTTTAAAAATCCATTCAAAAGTCGAATAAGTACGAAGTGTTTATTTGCTTGTTTTAACGTTTCAAACATACATGTTTTATGATCATGTCCACTACTTAAGCAAAATAACACGATAGAAATACGTCTAGTTCAAAATAGTCGAGTTTTTACGTGGTTTTTTTTTTTTTTTTTTTTTTTTTAATTATTATTTTTTTTTTAATATACGATCGTACGTATGAATCGAAATAAGCACATGAGTTGCAAAATAAGAGTTCATACGAGATGAAATGAATGAAAAGGGACGTGAGTCGAGTTTTCTTACAAGTGTGAAGAGTGTATGAGTGAAAGAAAGGACCAACGATCTAGAACCCGTCTAGCTTTCCAAAATCTTAAACCGAAAACCCTTTGCTTCCAAAATTTTAAGACCCGATTTGCTTTGCTTCGAAAGACACTTTGCCTTAGCTTCTTCTTGCTTTGAATAAAAGACCAAGTGAGTGTGTTTTAGCTCAAATCAGGCTCAGTTTAAAAGGAGAAGGCTAGAGATGGCTTAGCTTGTTAGGTTAACACAACATTTAATGCATCTTGTCCTTGTTTTAGCTAACCAAGTAAGATGTTGAGGTGTTTGGTGGGATTTCGAACGGATGGGAAGCAAAGGAGAGGGAAAAGTATGGCTACATGTACTATCAAGCTCACAAAACCATGGGCTTTAGGTGGTTTGAGAAGAAATGAAGCAAAATGGTGGCTTGTGGGGATGGATAATCGATCGAGTATGGTCAGAAAGAAGGAGAAAAGTAACTAGCCAAGTACATACACACACATGTATATTAGTGGAGTGGTTAGGATTTCTTTGTATTATTTTGCTTACTTGACTCATGGTTGCATTTGTGTTAAGTGTTTATAAAAATATGTATACGTACGATGTTTGTTGTGTTTGGTTGCCGAAATCGCAACACAACAAAGGTTATAAAAGAGTGGGAAGTTAAAACGAGAATTCCCGTAATGTTTTTCGTATCCCATTTAAGTTTAAACGTGAGTCGGGATGTTTTGGTTACACATTGGAATTCGTACACGTTTAAAATATGTTTTCAAGTTTGTTTTTATAAAAGAAATATAAAAACATTAATATAGGTTCCAAAATGTGTTTATTAGACTAAACCATACTATATCTGGGACGGTTTGTGCGCGAGCTCGTGTTTCAGTAAAGTGAGATAACTTCTCGTTTTTTAGTTTTAATTGTCAGTAAATGTCAGAAAATATATAATGTGCATTTACTGATAAAATAAATATTTTTACTATTAAAATAATTGTTCACGATGAGGCTGCTATGGTCGATACTAATCTTAGTAGCCCTAAAACTCATGGTGAAGGGATAAAGAATTTAATCTATTTTGCTAGTGTTATTACTTCTGGAAGTGTGATAAAGAAGGTAAACTTTCGAACACTTGTTAACGAGGAAAACTGGAAAACTATGACTTTGTGCTTCCTAAATATGCAAGTGATGTTGTTAAGAGCAGGTACGAGAATTCTCTTGTTGGGTACTTTATTAGTAACAGCTGATGAACTCAAATAAGTACATTTTATTACCATCATTTATCCTATTTATTTGACTTGTTTTATTATATTATCTGTGAGAATTGATACGTTAATGTTTACTTTTGTAATTCTCAGGTAAAAACAAGTATTATGTGAAACTTGGCGATTTTGGACTAATTATGGAGCAAAACAAGCAAGAAGTTAAGAGTCTACTGAAATGTAAAAGATCAAGACATTCTGCTCCAGATACGCCGCATCTTACTTATTACATACGGCGCATCACTATCAAGATTTCACAAGATATTATCCAAGACAGCAAAGGACATGCGCCGCATCTAAGAATGGAGCTACGCCGCATCTTCTGGCGGTTTACGAATATTCCTGAATATATTAATCTTGGACTCCATGCGAAGTTAAGTCAATACACCGCATCTACTTATTAGATGCGCCGCATCTAACCCTCAGACAGAAACTATAAATACCCCAAGACCAGACGAATTTCGAGAGCCTAATACAAAAGAAGACCGAAGGCCACAAAACCCTAGGACGAATTTAGATGTGTTAGCAGCACAAGACACACCTTGAACGAAGATACAAGAACTGTAAGAAGGTCCTGCATGTATTTAATTCATTAAGTAGTTTTGTTTTATTGTATTAGTACACTTTAATTCATCAGGATTGATGGGCTTGTGTAATGTGACAACGGAAAGATTGCACTCCCCTTAATATTGCTTTCCCATTAATTAAAGTTTATATGTTGATGTCTTTGGTGACTTTTATTAGTGCATTGATAACCTCTGTGTCTAGCTGAGCATTGATCGGGTCACCATGCCTCTGTCCTCGCCTATTTATTTTATCACCTATGCATTCTATCGTCTGTAGAAAAGTAGGAAGAAAGGATAAATAGGATAGTCATAAGTAATCATTAAGGGTTTACTCGCCGATAAGATTAGAGCCAACGAGAAAGGATTAATTACATACACTTCATATAAAACTAGCAATAAAACAAGTGACAAGCTACTTAACTATCAGGACAGGTCTTTTTATTGTCTCAAGTATTTATCTGTGTACGTGTGTGCTAATCGCTGATTCGTGCCTATTAGTTTAGTTTACCTTTAATCATAACCAAATCGTGCCAGTCTCTCAGCTGAACCCCCTTGCGTTAGATTAGGTTGTATAGCTAACTTAAGATATTAAAATAGTGATTAGGATAACTAGATAATACGTTCCACTCTTAGTGATCGACACTCTACTTACCATTATATTCATACTGACCGGGTACACTGCTCTTTAAAGTGTGTGTGTTATTGATAAGTCGGCTAAATATAAATTTAAAACTTGAATACTGCTAAAACCACAACGACATACCGTGTGTATAAAGTAGAGCACTACGCACACGCGCATCAAGTTTTTGGCGCCGTTGCCGGGGAGTGAATTGTTATTATCTGTTAATTTGATTAGTATTTTAATTAGGTTTTTCTTTTTAATTTTTAATCTAACCGCTAACCATGTTGTGTATTAGATTAATTGCATTCATTGTATTATTTGCGTATTTTATGTTTTGTGTGTTATTTGTTTTCTTTTATTTTTGTTGCTTTTCGTTTGTTTTTATTTTTGTTTTTATTTTTCGTATTTTCTGTATTCTGCTATCGTTGTACTGAGCTTATTCAAACGATACGGCGCATCTATTTTCATAGATACGGCATATTGCGTTTAATTTTTATAAAATACAACGCGTTTAATTAATTCGATACGACGCATCTTTCCCCAAGATACGGCGTATTCTGTTTTTTTAATAAGAAAATTTTCAAAACGTTAACGCCATACGGCGCTTCTGTTTTTACAGATACGGCGTATTTATTATTTTAATTAAAAATAGTTTTCGAATTATTAAACAGATACGACGCATCGATTTTTATCGATACGGCGCATCTTTCTGAATCAAAAATCTTGTATTTTGAAACGTAACGAAAATACAGCGCATTAACTTTTGTTAATACGACGCATTTAATTTTAAATAAAAATCGATTTTTGATAACTTAATACTGATACGGCGCATTCTAATTTCTAAGCGGCGTATCTATTTTCTGAATAAAGTCTGATTAAATTTTAACGATTATAAGATACGGCGTATCCATCTTTCTGGATACGGCGCATCGTCTGCAGATATCAGCAACTTTAATTTTTCGTATTCCGTTTTCGTTGTTGATTTTCTGATATATTACTTTCTTGAACATACCCTACTGATGCTTTTGTGATAGTTTCAGGAAGTGCATGACCAGGAGTTCTACGAAGAACTTGATTACACCTTTCGAAGATCCTGAACGAGCCTTTCATTCGCTTAAAAGGCTTTTCAACACAAAAAGCTTTGATATTTCAAGTTCATTCGAGCTTGATTATTTTTCTGAAGAGAAAGAGGAAGAAGAAACAGAAGCAATGGGCGAAAACACAACTATGGAGGAATATATGAACAGTACCCGTGCTGATTATAGTTCAGGAGTTGCTAGACCAAAGTTTGATGATAAGTCAAAGTTTTAGTTAAAGGGTCAGTTTCTCAAGGAGCTAAGAGAAAATGCTTTCAGTGGATCGGAACATGAAGATGCCAATGAACATGTTGAAAAGGTCCTCGAGATTGCAGATTTGTTTACTACGGAAGGAGTCACTGACGATCAACTTATGCTGAGAATCTTTCCAATTTCACTTAAAGGAGCTGCTAATAAGTGGCTAAGGAATGAACCTGCTAGTTCAATCACAACGTGGGAAGATTTGAAGAACAAATTCCTGAAAAGATATTGTCCACCTGCTAAGACTGCTAAAAAGATGGAGGCTATCAACAGTTTCAAGCAAGAGCCTGATGAAACTCTTTATCAAGCTTGGGAACGATTTAAAAATTTACTGGTAAAATGTCCTCAACACTATCTAACCCTAATGCAGGAGATAATATTGTTTTATCAAGGATTGGACGTGCCTACTAGACAAATCTTGGATGCTAAGGGAGCTGTGCCTCAAATGAGTGCAGCTAATGCTAGGAAAGCTATCCAAGAAGCTGCTAATCATTCTCAAAAATGGCACGATGGAACCTCTACTAGATCTAAGAGCAGCACTAATTTTGACGGGTTTGCTGCAATTCAAGCTCAATTGGATAAAATTAGTAGAGAGATGAAGAAGCGTGATGAGAAAGTGTATGCTGCCCAAGTTGGATGTGAAAAGTGCGAAGGACCTCACTACACTAAAGATTGCCCGAATAAGAATGAAAGTGAGACGTTTGAAGAAGCATATTACACCCAATTTGGACAACCATTCCGACCTTCAGGAAGATTTAGGGAAGCTACTCCGGGATTCTATCAAAAGAACAACTTTAATCCCGCTTATCAAGAAAGGAGGCAGACTTTAGATGACACTCTAAAGCAAATTATGGCCGATGCTGCTAAAAGACATGAGGAGAATACTGCTATGATCAAAGAAATCCGAGCTTCAACGGACACTATTACAAGAAATCAAGGAGCTTCGATCAAAGCATTGGAACAACAAATTGGACAAATGAGCAAAGTTCTTCAAGAAAGGGGATACAGAAGTTTACCTAGCTCAACTGAAACCAACCCAAGAGATCATGTCAAGGCCATAAGCACCACTGAAGAAGTCACTCCTAACATTCCTTTTCCTAGAAGACTGATGAATGGTAATGATGGTGCAAGACCCGAATTTTTCTTTAATTCTTCAATCAGTTTAAGGAGACTACTCAAAGAGAAGACAAATATTGAAGAGGAGATCAAGGCTACAATGAAAGAAGAGAGCTCTGCAACCGACTTAAATGCCTTGCCTCATAAAGAAAAGGACCCAGGAAGTTTTACTTTACCTTGTTCAATTAATGATATATCTTTCAATAATGTGTAAGCTGACTTAGGAGCTAGCGTTAGTGTAATGCCCCTTAAGACATTCACTACCCTAGGACTAGGAAAATTAGCACCAACTAAGTTGCTTATTGAATTGGCTGATAAAACGGTAAAACGACCTGAAGGGATTGCTAATAATGTGCTAGTTAAGATTGAGAAATTTGTTTTCCTTATAGACTTTGTTATATTAGATATGCCCGAGGATGTTACGATTCCTTTAATCCTTGGAAGACCTTTCTTGTCTACCGCCCGTGCTAAGATTGATGTGTTTAAAAGAAAAATCTCATTAAGGGTAGGGAATAATAAACTAGTCTATAAATGCCGAGATCTTGTTAAAAGCATAATGATGAACTCAAATAAGTACATTTTATTACTATCATTTATCCTATTTATTTGACTTGTTTTATTATGTTATGTATGAGAATTGATACTTAATCGTTTACTTTTGTAATTCTCAGGTAAAAACAAGCATTTGGTGAAACTTGGCGATTTTGGACTAATTATGGAGCAAAACAAGCAAGAAGTTAAGAGTCTACCGAAATGTACAAGATCAAGACATTCTGCTCCAGATGCGCCGCATCTCACTTATTACATACGGTGCATCACTATCCAGATTTCACCAGATACGATCCAAGATACAAGAGGACATGCGCCGCATCCAAGAATGAAGATACGCCGCATCTTCTGGCGGTGTACGAATATTCCTGAATATATTAATCTTGGACCCCACGCGAAGTTAAGTCAATGCGCCGCATCTACTTATTAGATGCGCCGCATCTTACCCTCAGACTGAAACTATAAATACCCCAAAGACCAAACGAGTTCCGAGTTCCAAGTTTCGAAGTTCGACAGAAGACCGAAGTACAGAAACCCTAGGACGAATTCAGTCAAGGCAGCAGCACAAGACACACCTTGAACGAAGATACAAGAGCTGTAAGAAGGTCCTGCATGTATTTAATTCATTAAGTAGTTTTGTTTTATTGTGTTAGTAAACTTTAATTCATCAGGATTGGTGGCTTGTGTAATGTGACAACGGAAAGATTGCACTCCCTTAAAACTGCTTTCCCATTAATTAAAGTTTATATGTTGATGTCTTTGGTGACTTTTATTAGTGCATTGATAACCTCTTTGTCTAGCTGAGCGTTGATCGGGTCGCCATGCCTCTGCCCTCGCCTATTTATTAGATCGCCTATGCATTCTATCGTCTGTAGAAAAGTAGGAAGAAAGATAAATAGGATAGTCATAAGTAATCATTAAGGGTTTACTCGCCGATAAGATTAGAACCAACGAGAAAGGACTTAATCTCGGTGCGTTGCATCGAACTATACACTTCATATAAAACTAGCAATAAAACAAGTGACAAACTACTTATCTATCAGGACAAGTCTTCTTATTGTCTCATGTATTTATCTGTGTACGTGTGTGCTACTTGCTGATTCGTGCCTATTGGTTTAGTTTATTATTTAATTGCAACCAAAACATGCCAGTCTCTCAGGCTGAACCCCCTTGCGTTAGATTAGGTTGTATAGCTAACTTAGAATATTAAAATACTGATTAGAATAACTAGATAATACGTTCCACTCTTAGTGATCGACACTCTACTTACCATTATATTCATACTGACCGGGTACACTGCTCGTTAAGTGTGTGTGTTATTGATAAGTCGGCTAAATATAAATTTAAAACTTGAGTAGGCATTAATACTGCTAAACCGCAACGACACATTGGACGCATCAAGTTTTTGGCGCCGCTGCCGGGGAGTGAATTGTTATTATCTGTTAATTTGATTAGTATTTTAATTAGGTTTTTCTTTTTAATTTTTAATCTAACCGCTAATTCTGTTGTATATTAGCATTCATTGTACTATTTTGCATATTTTCTTGTTTTTGTGTGTTTAATTTTTGTTTGTTTTCGTTTGTTTTTATTTTTCGTATTTTTTGTATTCTGCTATCGTTGTACAGAGCTTATTCAAACGATACGGCGCATCTATTTTCATAGATACGGCGTATTGCGTTTAATTTTTATAAAATACAACGCGTTTAATTAATTCGATACGACGCATCTTTTCCCAAGATACGGCGTATCTGTTTTTAATAAGAAATTTTTTCTAAACGTTAACGCCATACGACGCATCTGCTTTAGCAGATACGGCGTATCTATTATTTTAATTAAAAACAGTTTTCGAATTATTAAACAGATACGATGCATCGATCTCTGTCGATACGGCGTATCTTCTGAATCAAAAATCTTATATTTTGAAACGTAACGAAAATACGGCGCATTAACTTTTGTTAATACGACGCATTTAATTTTAATAAATATCGATTTTTGATAATTAAAATTGATACGGCGCATTCTAATTGCTAAGCGGCGTATCTATTTTCTGAATAAAGTCTGATTTAATTTTAACGATTATAAGATACGGCGTATCCAATTTTTTAAATACGACGCATCATCTGCAGGTATCAGCTATTTTTATTCTTATATCCGTTTCTATATTCATTAATTTCTCTTCTAGCGAACAAATCCTACTGATGCTTTCGTGATTATTTCAGAAGGAAAATGGAAGGATTCGGAGAACTGATTGACTTCAACTTCGAAGCCAATTTTATGAATGAAATATTAGTGCATGATAAATCACTCGAACGTTACGATGGGGACTACATTGAACTTAATGACCTTGATGGACCATTAGAATCCAATGACCTGTTCATGGATGATGCGGAATCTGAGTTAGAAGAAGAAGAAATTCTGGATAGTCCAAAAGTCAACGTTATTATTACTAGGAATTACGATGAATTTGAGGGATATGATGGTTCTTGGGATTACGGTAGAAGGATCCACGCCAATTGTGCTTACAATTTGCAATTCCCATGCATGATTGGGTACAAGTGTATTGACGCCAATTTCTTTCCTATTTTGCCGATCAATGTAATGTCAAGAAGCTTTTACAATTCTATCATGAGAAAGAAAGTGGAATATAAGGGAAAGAATGTAGTTGGAGCCTTCATTAATGTCCCGATCTTCGTTGGACGCTTTACTATTGCTACTGAGTTCGCCGTTGTTGAAGACATGAATGCCTATTGTGACAGCAGTATGGGTGACGTGATTGTTGGAAAACCATTTTGTAGGGAGATCACTATTAATGCAAAACGATTTGAAGGAAAGATCACCTTTCAATGTGGAAGCGACATTATCACTTATATGATGCCCCGAACTCACCCTTGATTTAAACATGCTACTAATAGGTTCTGCTACAAATTCTCTCCATTCCTTTTTATTAGTAATGATGACATGAAGAGAGGGGTTGAGTACCCATATCAAATGATGGAAGGATTCTATAATGAAGTGTTGAAGTTGGGACCTGAATATATATGTGACGAATTAGTTGCTAAATGGATCCTACGTGGCAATGTGGGAATCAATAGGACAAAATAAAGAGCTGAACGTGAGTCTAACTTGAAGACTCTGGAATAAAGACAAGTGCTGACCGGGAGACAACCCGGAGAAATTTTTATTATTCTGTTTTTGTGTCGAGTCAGTCAGGCCACAGAGGATACGGTGCATCTCAATCCCAAGATGCGACGCATCTCCTGCAATGGTCATATCTTACTTTATTTTTCCGCATATTTATATTTTAACTTTAAAACTTTTTATCAGTTTATTTTAATGCGGCGCATCCCTGGTTAAGGATGCGACGCATCTTCTATTCTGATCTGTATTTATTCCAGGCTCGATACGGCGTATCTTCTTCCATAAGATACGGCGCATCGACTGACCTGATGATTTTCATTTTTATTTTTAAGTTTTATTTTTCCTAACTACTAATGTATTATGCAAGTTTGAACCTTTCTTAATTTAGGTGTGTTTAAAGTCTTGGTGGTATTATAGATTCCTGCATTCCCTGTGGATACATCAAATATGAAGATTAAACGTTCTAATCCACGAGGAAGATGATTTTTGCTCTTATACTAATGGAGGATCATACCGAGCAAATCTCAGGGGAGTTTTTCTGTTCTAATTCTTTTATTTTCCAGTTTTTAACCTTTTATACAAACAACGAGGACGTTGTTTAACTTAAGTGGGGGGATTGGAGAATTAGAACACTTAACACTTACTTGTCCTAAACTTTTCAAAATATGCTTAAAATGTGCTTAATATATCAAAACTTAAAATTTTTTAGCATGTTTTTGTTTAAGATCTAAGTTGCATAGCTGCACACATGACGTTATTTTCAAAAATTGTGATTTTTCAAAATTCACAAATGTATGAGTATGCCGGTGACTTGTAAACTTTAGAACTTGGCTTGTATACTATTCGAGACCACCATAATAAGTATTATTTATATAATTGGAATGACTTGTCTAAATTGGTAAATTTCTAGGATTACACCCAAATAGCCTTTATATGTTATGTGTTATTAGCTAACTACACTGGTTAGTTAACCCCCGTAAAAACCCTTTTGTTACTCTCACTTTTAGAGTAAGATACCACTAGAAAAACATTCAGAGCCATTCCTTTCGTTTCTTACACCTTTGTTAAAATGTTTCGTTACACCCTTGCACCTTAGCCTACCCTATAGATTAAAATCCGTGGTTGGTTAATTGCTTTAGGCAAAGTGTGTTTCATTACATTACCTGTGTTCGCGTGCGTAATTCATTATCTATGGTTAGGTCGGGAAATTGCACAATGCAATTGGAGTGAAAGTAAATATTGTATATCTTTGAGTTTATTTTTTTCGTGTGTTTACTACTTTCACTATTACCGTTATTTCTGAAGTCATGAAAAGTATGGAAAAATTATCCAGGATTATCATTATATTGATGTGGTGAAATTTTACACATCTATGTTTATGTTTCAAGATTAAAAAAAAAAAAAAAAAAAAAAAAAAAAAAAAAAAAAGTCGAAAAAATAGAAAAGAAAAAGAAAAAGGAAGAGTTGGATGTTTGTTTTAACCAACTTATGTAAAGTTTTGTATTAAGTGGTCGATATCACCACTAGTTGTTGTATATAATATTTATGGATTGAATGGGAGTTAGCAGTTATGGGAACACCAACTAAGGTTTATTCTTTGATTGAGATCTTGTTGAGTATAATTCGTGTCTACCTAAAGCGTGTGTTTCAAGTGTTAAAGCGTGAGTTATTCAATGATATGAGTCTTATTCATGGGATGGTTGGGATAGTGATTAACCACACTTAGGATTTTAATTTATCTGTTTTGTTTATTTTTTTATTTTTACACCAATTTATATCCCAAATATTATCCATACCCTGTATTATTCTTTATCCAACCAAACCTTTGATTTATTGAGATTAGGGATTTGAGCAATCTTAAGTATCGTAGTCGTGGATTCGGCTATGTATTTATGATTTTGTCGCCCTTTTTGATATAATATTATTGGTAAAATTTGGACCTATCTTTAGCCTATTCGAGTTAAGGATTTGAGCAATTGCAAGTATCATGTTCGTGGATTCGATCATGTATTTGTGATTTTGTCGCCTTTTCTGGAATTTGAGATCGATAGAGATTAAGGAGAATGATTAACCCTTAAACCTCAAAACCCTTTTTACCGCTTTAGACTTGTTATTCCTTGGCTTTAGTGGGGGAGATGTGTATACTTGCCAAGCTTATGATAGAATATTCGTCGCGACTGGACAGTTAAACGATTAGATTTGCTTTTATCAAATTATTTTATTTTACTTCTAATTCGTTAAGTGTTTGGTTGTGTGATTATGACAAAAATGAATACATGCTTAAATATAAAAATAAATCCTTATATCCTTTAGGATACATTTTCATAAGATTAATTCTAAGGTTTATTTGGGGACAAGTAAAGTTCAAGTGGGGGGATATTTGATGAACTCAAATAAGTACATTTTATTACTATCATTTATCCTATTTATTTGACTTGTTTTATTATGTTATGTATGAGAATTGATACTTAATCGTTTACTTTTGTAATTCTCAGGTAAAAACAAGCATTTGGTGAAACTTGGCGATTTTGGACTAATTATGGAGCAAAAAAAGCAAGAAGTTAAGAGTCTACCGAAATGTACAAGATCAAGACATTCTGCTCCAGATGCGCCGCATCTCACTTATTACATACGGCGCATCACTATCCAGATTTCACCAGATATGATCCAAGATACAAGAGGACATGCGCCGCATCCAAGAATGAAGATACGCCGCATCTTCTGGCGGTGTACGAATATTCCTGAATATATTAATCTTGGACCCCACGCGAAGTTAAGTCAATGCGCCGCATCTACTTATTAGATGCGCCGCATCTTACCCTCAGACTGAAACTATAAATACCCCAAAGACCAGACGAGTTCCGAGTTTCGAGTTCCAAGTTCCGAAGTTCGACAGAAGACCGAAGTACAGAAACCCTAGGACGAATTCAGTCAAGGCAGCAGCACAAGGCACACCTTGAACGAAGATACAAGAGCTGTAAGATGGTCCTGCATGTATTTAATTCATTAAGTAGTTTTGTTTTATTGTGTTAGAAAAATTTAATTCATCAGGATTGGTGGCTTGTGTAATGTGACAACAGAAAGATTGCACTCCCTTAAAACTGCTTTCCCATTAATTAAAGTTTATATGTTGATGTCTTTGGTGACTTTTATTAGTGCATTGATAACCTCTGTGTCTAGCTGAGCGTTGATCGGGTCGCCATGCCTCTGCCCTCGCCTATTTATTAGATCGTCTATGCATTCTATCGTCTGTAGAAAAGTAGGAAGAAAGATAAATAGGATAGTCATAAGTAATCATTAAGGGTTTACTCGCCGATAAGATTAGAACCAACGAGAAAGGACTTAATCTCGGTGCGTTGCATCGAACTATACACTTCATTTAAAACTAGCAATAAAACAAGTGACAAACTACTTATCTATCAGGACAGGTCTTCTTATTGTCTCATGTATTTATCTGTGTACGTGTGTGCTACTTGCTGATTCGTGCCTATTGGTTTAGTTTATTATTTTATTGCAACCAAAATGTGCCAGTCTCTCAGGCTGAACCCCCTTGCGTTAGATTAGGTTGTATAGCTAACTTAGAATATTAAAATACTGATTAGAATAACTAGATAATACGTTCCACTCTTAGTGATCGACACTCTACTTACCATTATATTCATACTGACCGGGTACACTGCTCGTTAAGTGTGTGTGTTATTCATAAGTCGGCTAAATATAAATTTAAAACTTGAGTAGGCATTAATACTGCTAAACCGCAACGACACATCGCACGCATCACATAATTAGAGGTGTCTATGTGCTAGGATTAAGAGAGCGTACGGACCTCGATCTTGAAGCTAGGTTTATGGGAGAAACCTTGATAAATAATGAATCACTTGAGACCTATAGTGGAGACTACATTGAATTAAATGACCTTAATTTACCATTAGGAATCAATGATCAATTTATGGAGGATTTAGAACTCGGAATTGAAGTAGGAGAAATTATGGATATACCTAGAGTCAATATGATCAACACTAAGAATTATGATGAATTTGAAGGATATCCTAGTTTCTGTGATTATGGTAGAAAGATCCATGTAGATTGTGCTTATAATTTACAATTTCCTTGCATGATAGGATTTAAACAGGTTTGCGCCAACTTTTTCCCTATTTTACCAATTAATGTAATGTCAAAAGATTTCTATAATTCTATAATAAAAAACAAAATTGAGTATAGAGGGAAAAACGTAGTTGGAATGTTCATGAATGTACCTATTTTTGTTGGAAATTTAACTATTGTTACATATTTCACTGTGGTGGAAAACAAGGATGCTTATCGTGATGTTGAAATGGGTGACATGATCGTTGGGATACCATTCTGTAAGGAGGTCGAAATCAACGCTAAAAGATTTGAAGGAAAGATCACCTTTACAAGTGGAAGCAACGTTATCACTTACATGATGCCTCGTGTTCACCCAAGGTTTGAAAATGCCCCTAACAAATTTTGTTACAAATATACACCATTTCTTTTTGTAGATGAAAATGACGCTGAGAAAGGGATCGAGTATCCGTACCAAAAGATGAAAGGATTCTACAAAGGTGTACTTTAATTGGGGCCGGAATATGTTCGTGACGATGTAATTCGCAACTACATCGTGCACAGATATATGGGGATCGATGGATCTGAATAAAAAGCTGAACGTGAGTCTAACTTGAAGACTCTGGAATAAAGACAAGTGCTGACCGGGAGACAACCCGGAGAATTTTTACTATTCTGTTCTGTGTCGAGTCAGTCAGGCCCGCAGAAGATACGGCGCATCTCCATCCTAAGATGCGACGCATCTCCTGCACTGGTCATATCTTACTTTATTTTTCTGCATTTTTATTTTCGACATTAAAAACTTTTTGTCAGTTTATTTTAATGCGGCGCATCTCTGGTTAAGGATGCGATGCATCTTTTATTCTGATTCGTATTTATTCCAGGCTCGATACGGCGTATCTTCTTCCATAAGATACGGCGCATCGACTGACCTGATGATTTTCAGTTTTAATTTTTACATTTTATTTTTACTAACTACTAATGTATTATGCAAGTTTGAACCTTCTTAATTTAGGTGTGTTTAAAGTCTTGGTGGTATTATAGATTCCTGCATTTCTTGAGGATACATCAATTATGAAGCTTAAACGTTCTCATCCACAAGAAAGATGATTTTTGCTCTTATACAAATAATGGAGGATCATACCGAGCAAATCTCAGGGGAGTTTTTCTGTTCTAATTCTTTTATTTTCCAGTTTTTAATCTTTGATACAAACAACGAGGACGTTGTTTAACTTAAGTGAGGGGGATTGGAGAATTAGAACACTTACTTGTCCTAAACTTTTCAAAATATGCTTAAAATGTGCTTAATATATCAAAATTTAAAAATTTTAGCATGTTTTTGTTTAAAGTCTAAGTTGCATAGCTGCACACATGACGTTATTTTCAAAAATTGTGATTTTTCAAAAATTCACAAATCTATGAGTGTGCCGGTGACTTGTAAACTTTAGAACTTGGCTTGTATACTATTCGAGACCACCATAATAAGTATTATTTATATAATTGGAATGACTTGTCTAAATTGGTAAATTTCTAGGATTACACCCAAATAGCCTTTATATGTTATGTGTTATTAGCTAACTACACTGGTTAGTTAACCCACGTATAAACCCTTTTGTTACTCTCACTTTTAGAGTAAGATACCCCTAGAAAAACACTCAGAGCCATTCCTTTCGTTTCTTACACCAATGTTTAAAATGTTTCGTTACACCCTTACACCTTAGCCTACCCTGTAGATTAAAATCCGTGGTTGGTTAATTGCTTTAGGCAAAGTTTGTTTCCTTACATTACCTGTGTTCGTGTGCGTAATTCATTATCTATGGTTAGGTCGGGAAATTGCACAATGCAATTGGAGTGAAAGTAAATATTGTATATCTTTGAGTTTATTTTTTGTGTGTTCACTATTTTCACTATTACCGTTATTTCTGAAAGTCATGGAAAGTATGGAAAAATTATCCAGAGTTATCGTTATAGTGATGTGGTGAAATTTTACACATCTATGTTTATGTTTAAAGTTAAAAAAAAAAAAAAATCGAAAAAATGAGAAAAGAAAAAGAAAAAAAGAAAAGTTGGATGTTTATTTTAACCAACTTATGTAAAGTTTTGTATTAAGTGGTTGATATCACCACTAGTTGTTGTATATTATATTTATGGATTGAATGGGAGTTGAACGTTATGGGAACGCCAACTAAGGTTTATTCCTTGATTGAGATTTTGTTGAGTATAATTCGTGTCTACCTAAAGCGTGTGTTTCAAGTGTTAAAGCGTGAGTTATTCAATGATATGAGTCTTATTCATGGGATGGTTGGGATAGTGATTAACCACACTTAGGATTTTAATTTATCTGTTTTGATTATTTTTTATTTTACACCAATTTGTATCCCAAATATTATCCATACCCTATATTATTCTTTATCCAAACCTTTGATTTATTGAGATTAGGGATTTGAGCAATCTTAAGTATCGTAGTCGTGGATTCGGCTATGTATTTATGATTTTGTCGCCCTTTTTGATATAATATTATTGGTGAAGATTACTTGGTCCTATCTTTAGCCTATTCGAGTTAAGGATTTGAGCAATTGCAAGTATCGTGTTCGTGGATTCGATCATGTACTTGTGATTTTGTCGCCTTTTCTGGAATTTGAGATAGATAGAGATTAAGGAGAATGATTAACCATTAACCTACAAACCCTTTTTACCGCTTTAGACTTGTTATTCCTTGGCTTTAGTGGGGGAGATGCGTATACTTGCCAAGCTTATGATAGAATATTCGTCACGACTGGACAGTTAAATGATTAGATTTGCTTTTATCGAGGTATTTTATTTTACTTCTAATTCGTTAAGTGTTTGGTTGTGTGATTATGACAAAAATGAATACATGCTTAAATATAAAAATAAATCCTAATATCTTTTAGGATACATTTTCATAAGATTAATTCTAAGGTTTACTTGGGGACAAGTAAAGTTCAAGTGGGGGGATATTTGATGAACTCAAATAAGTACATTTTATTACCGTCATTTATCCTATTTATTTGACTTGTTTTATTATATTATCTGTGAGAATTGATACGTTAATGTTTACTTTTGTAGTTCTCAGGTAAAAACAAGTATTATGTGAAACTTGGCGATTTTGGACTAATTATGGAGCAAAATAAGCAAGAAGTTAAGAGTCTACTGAAATGTACAAGATCAAGACATTCTGCTCCAGATACGCCGCATCTTACTTATTACATACGGCGCATCACTATCAAGATTTCACAAGATATTATCCAAGACAGCAAAGGACATGCGCCGCATCTAAGAATGGAGTTACGCCGCATCTTCTGGCGGTGTACGAATATTCCTGAATATATTAATCTTGGACCCCATGCGAAGTTAAGTCAATACGCCGCATCTACTTATTAGATGCGCCGCATCTAACCCTCAGACAGAAACTATAAATACCCCAAGACCAGACGAATTTCGAGAGCCTAATACAAAAGAAGACCGAAGGCCACAAAACCCTAGGACGAATTCAGACTTGTTAGCAGCACAAGACACACCTTGAACGAAGATACAAGAGCTGTAAGAAGGTCCTGCATGTATTCAATTCATTAAGTAGTTTTGTTTTATTGTATTAGTACACTTTAATTCATCAGGATTGATGGGCTTGTGTAATGTGACAACGGAAAGATTGCACTCCCCTTAATATTGCTTTCCCATTAATTAAAGTTTATATGTTGATGTCTTTGGTGACTTTTATTAGTGCATTGATAACCTTTGTGTCTAGCTGAGCATTGATCGGGTCGCCATGCCTCTGTCCTCGCCTATTTATTTTATCACCTATGCATTCTATCGTCTGTAGAAAAGTAGGAAGAAAGGATAAATAGGATAGTCATAAGTAATCATTAAGGGTTTACTCGCCGATAAGATTAGAGTCAACGAGAAAGGATTAATTACATACACTTCATATAAAACTAGCAATAAAACAAGTGACAAGCTACTTAACTATCAGGACAGGTCTTCTTATTGTCTCAAGTATTTATCTGTGTACGTGTGTGCTAATCGCTGATTCGTGCCTATTAGTTTAGTTTACCTTTAATCATAACCAAATCGTGCCAGTCTCTCAGGCTGAACCCCCTTGCGTTAGATTAGGTTGTATAGCTAACTTAAGATATTAAAATACTGATTAGGATAACTAGATAGTACGTTCCACTCTTAGTGATCGACACTCTACTTACCATTATATTCATACTGACCGGGTACACTGCTCGTTAAAGTGTGTGTGTTATTGATAAGTCGGCTAAATATAAATTTAAAACTTGAATACTGCTAGAACCACAACGACATACCGTGGGTATAAATTAGAGCACTACGCACACGCGCATCAACAGCCTAGCATTCCCAGTTGTCTAAAATTATGTTCAAAACACATGGGGTAAATTTAGTTTTAAAAAACTGATGAGAAATGAGGAGAGTGTTTTCTTATTCAAATTTGAGTCTAAAACGGGCATTAAACAAGTGAAAGAAAGGGGCCGTGGATGATCCGCAAATCACCTATTATCCTGATCTCCTGACTTATCATTGAAAAAAGGAGAAGTTAAATGTTGGGAATTATCACAAGAACATACTTATATTTGAAGAACAGACTTAAGTCTGCCGGAGTTACTCGTTAAGTCTGTTAGTTATAGTTAAGTCATAGTTAAGTCTGCCAGTACAAAGTTAAGTCTGGCAGACATAGTCACACAGTTAAGTCTGTTTAGCC
Organism: Artemisia tridentata subsp. tridentata; assembly: GCA_021014915.2. Classification (NCBI taxonomy): domain Eukaryota; kingdom Viridiplantae; phylum Streptophyta; class Magnoliopsida; order Asterales; family Asteraceae; genus Artemisia; species Artemisia tridentata. Next base: position 385,601,822 of record CP139504.1, read on the forward strand.
GTATTTAGTTAAGTCTGTTTATATTTATTAGTAAAGTTAGTTAGCTATAAGTTAGGAAAGGATACGAATGAATTAGTTATCTTTTTATTAGATATGTTTATCCTTTCACACGTATTGTGTCTTTAGGGTTTCCTTGGTGTATAAAAGGAACCCTACGGCTTAATAGTTTGTACGACATTGTAATCAAAAGATTAATAGAATTACGAAGTTAGTTTATTGTGTTCTTCATTGTTATTGTTAAGATTCCGCATTAGCAATCAACAAGCAGTTTTAGAGTTTCTCACGTAGAACACTTTGGATTTATTCAAGTTGTCTATTAAGTAACACATGCTACTTAGATCCATAACCAGTGGACCTACAAGTGGTAACAGAGCCAATAGAGGGACTCTGAGTAAGAAGACACAACAACCACAAACACACTTTCACTCAAAAACATCCTGCACAATGTCTGCTAAGGCTGGTGATGGATACTCAACTCATCTCAGTGATGAAGACGTCTCAAACCATGAAGATGATACATCAGAAGCTGGCACATCCAAAAAACAATAACAAAACATCCCTGCAACAACCACCATATCAAACATTAAACTCCCAATCCTTAAGAAGGAGGAGTATGACATTTGGGCTATGGAGATGGAGCACTATCTTGAGTATGTTGACAATGAGGTCTGGAAGGTAATTTAGAATGGGAACTCAAAGAAAAGGGTTTCTGTTGGCAAGGATGGAGTTGTCAGAGTGCTTCCACCAGTCTCTGCTGCAGAGATTCATGCTATGGAAAAAGAGAGAAAGGCCAGGACTATCTTGCTGATGGCACTTCCCAAGGAACGCTTGAGAAGATTTCATGGGATGGACGATGCTAAGGAGATTTGGGAGGCTATTAGAATTAGGTTTGGAGGGAATGCTAACTCTAAGAAGATGCAGAAAGCTGTTCTCAAACAACAGTTTGAAGCATTTACAGTGACAAGTTCTGAGGGTTTGGAGAAAGGATATGATAGATTCCAACATCTTCTATCACAGTTGGAAGCTCATGGTGCTGCTATGTCTACTGAAGATGCTAATCACAAATTTCTCAGATCATTGCCAAAAGAATGGTCACATCTGGCAATGACCATGAGAATGAAGGAAGAAATTGACACCTTGTCAATTGATGATCTGTACAATAATCTTCGGGTTTTTGAACATGAAATTCAAGGAAGCACAAAGGCATCTTCAAGTGCTGCTAATGTTGCCTTTATTTCTCAAAGCAAGGGCAGTACTAGCAGAGTTAATTCTGGTAGTCATAATTCTGGTAACTATGATACCTCTTCAAGCAGTCAAAGAGAAAAGGATGTTCCTGCTGGTTTTGCTGATGCAGTTGCCTATTCACTCTTTGCTAACAGATCAGAAGAAAAGGACCTCATTAGTGAGGACCTTGAATAGATCAATGATGTTGATGTTGAAGAGATGGATATAAAATGGCAAATTGCAATGAATTCTCTAAGGGTGAAGAAGTTCTACAACAGAATTGGAAGGAACATCAGGTTTGATGGGAAGACACCGGTTGGGTTCAATAAGAAGACTGTGGAATGCTATAGGTGTCACAACACTGGTCACTTTGCTAGGGAGTGCATAGCAAAAGTGACCACTGATGGAAAGAAGAAGAAAGATTCAATCTTTCAAGAAGTGGACAAGCAGGACAAGAGCCAGATTGGTATGTTGACTATAGAAGCTGGTGCTGTGAATTGGGAAGATCACATAGAGGAGGAAGAAAAGCCAAATCATGCATTCATGGCTATTGGTTCTAGTTATGAGGTATCTTTGTGCTCTAAAATATGCATTAATTCATACAATAGTCTAAAAGCCTTGTGTGATGAACAATTAAAACAAATAGGTGATCAGGAAGCCCAAATTCTTGCTTATACCAATGCTGTTAAAACTCTAGAAGCTCAAGTTGTAACCTATCAAAAACAGCAATCTAGCTTAAATGAAAAACTCACTTTTCAAGCCAATGAAATTTATGAGAAAGATGAAAAACTTAAAAAATATAGAAGAATTGGCATGAAAGCTGTAAAGGATAGAGAAGAATTGCAGAAAAGAATAGATACATGGAATAACTCAGCTAAAAATCTGCATAGGTTAATAGATTCTGGTATGAGTTCAACCTGCAAAATTGGCTAAGGTTATGAAATAAAATCAGACAGTGAGATTCTAAGCTATAAGGAAGAGATGGAGAGAACAGTGTTCATTAGTACAGATGATGATGTTGCAGACAAACCTGTATACAATAGGTTCATAAAAACTAATGATTTTAAACGGGTTCCACCTCCATTAAATGGAGATTACACTCCTCAACAAAAGGAAGAGCTTGATGATTCTTTGTTTGTGTATGGTAAAAAGGGTCCTCAAATACCTGAAACAGGCAACTTAAATGATAAATCCAATGAATATTCTACCTGTCAATCTAATGACAGTGAAGGATCAAATGGAAATATCACTGAGCACTCTGAATCAGAATCAAAAAGTGAACCAAAAGAGATATCTGAGTCAAAATCTATTAAGAATAGTGAACCAGTTGTGACTGCACCTAAACCTAATACAGTTAAACCTAGTTGTGTCTGACACATAAAATCTCCTAGGCAATCTGTTAAAAGTAAAGAGTCACCAAAATCTGATAGGATGAGAAGAGAGCAAGGGAAAAGTTACACATTTGCTCCTAAAAGGTGTTTTGTTTGTGGTAGCCTTAGTCATCTAATTAAAGATTGTGATTTTCATGAAGAAAGAATGATGAGAGAGGATGAGCTTAAGAAACAGAAGAGTGTAAATACTAATAATGTGATGGCCAAACCAGTATGTGTTGGGAATTATAATTTGATGATTACAAAACTACATATGCATAAATGATGACGAGTGAAACAACAAGGACTAAATGTAATAATATAGTTAGCTTCTAGGGGAAGTTAGGTTTTCTTGTAAACCCTATTTATAAAGGGTGGTAGTAGGCTGGAATAAGTATCCAAAAACATAGAATTCTCATTGAGAGTCTAATAGTAACGTGTGTGTGTACATGTTAGGTAGTAGTAGTAGTTTGTTTTATTTGTTTAGTATTGAATAAAGATGAAGCGCGCTTGAATAAAAACCTTGTTAAGCATTATTGTTCTTTGTTAATTCCGCGTCAATGATGTTTGTAAAACATATCCTAGATGGGCTAAACGATTCTCAACATGTGGTATCAGAGCGGGTTGCTCTTGATATCTAGGATCTACAAGGTTGTTACTGTAGATGAGAAGCAGATTTGAAGAAGAGCAGATTTGGAAAAAGATATACTGTCCAAGAAGGTACGATCGTTTTTTTAAAAGGTTATTCGAATTTATCGATTTTAATGGTATCGACTTTAATTGAATATAATCCTCGTACAAAATTTAATAGGTGGAACATAATATATCTGATTGGTGGATCTATTTTGTTGACATATACATGCGGTAATTAATTGAATATTCAAATAATATTTCATACTGTTTGGTCGAATTATTAATGAAGTGGGTCAGTGGTTTGTCGTCATCCGCATGTGGTGAATTGGAGGCAACTGATTCGATTATTATATTAAGGTTGATTGCTTGAGGCTGTTATGAATTACTTAATTGGTCATGGGTTTTTAATTGGTCTGAGTTAACAGTAGTATGGAATTCAGAGATGGGATTGCAGTTAAAGCAATTGGGTATTTTTAATACTGCTGCTACGCTTCTGATTAATTCTGGTTGCTGGCTTTTGAAGTGAACATGTGCTACCCCGTACTGATACAGTGGGACAGAATTTTTATCAATTGAATTAATACTGCTGCTACTGTTTTCAATATTAATTCTGGTTGGTGATTAATTCTGGTCGGTATCCACTTAAGTCTGCTGGTTAAGTCTGCTCTTGGGAATATGTTAATACTACTCTCATTCACTTTGTACTGCTCACCTTAGCAGTTAATACTGTTTGGCTTTCGTGTTAATACTGCTGGCTCAAGATAGATCGCGGACATAACTTTATTTTTTTTATGGCTCGTTTTGGGGATTATTTGAAGAAGACAATTGAATATTGCTTATTTGATGTTGTAGTTGAGTTTCACAGGTGCGTGTTCTTATCATATCTCAAAGTGGGTGTTACACTTTGGAGATAACTTGTTTGTTTGTTAATGCGGTGACAAAAACTTGATGAATCTAGCAAAAGTGTGTGATCTACAAACTAGGGCGCTTAATGCTCACATTTGCTATCACTTTAAGGATTTACATTGTAGTGCTCAGTGTCTCATATAGTTAAGGATTTATCAAGAGGTTGCGACCTACTTCTAGTATGAGTTTGGAGTCACGTAGATAGTACAAGATATAAGACACAAGTTTGGGAAATTCAACTTCTTCATCAAATTTGTTATACTCGGTTTTCTTCATCAGTAATCAGTTCATAGAGCCTACGGAGTTCGTGATTCAAGAGATGGTAAACATATTGGCTTTAGGGGAAGCTTGTTGATTAAATGTTTAACCATCTACATGCACCACTTAAGGGGAAGCATTTTGATTCAAGTTGCATTAAAGACCCCTATTCGATGATTACAAAAAGGGGAAGATTATTCATTGCAGCTTATCGTGTGGTGACATGTTCAAGAAGACCTTAAGGAATCATTGAAGATTGTTTCATGGAGATTGTTTTGTAATATCAAATATTGTTGGGAATTATAATTTGATGATTACAAAACTACATATGCATAAATGATGACGAGTGAAACAACAAGGACTAAATGTAATAATATAGTTAGCTTCTAGGGGAAGTTAGGTTTTCTTGTAAACCCTATTTATAAAGGGTGGTAGTCGGCTGGAATAAGTATCCAAAAACATAGAATTCTCAATGAGAGTCTAATAGTAAAGTGTGTGTGTACACGTTAGGTAGTAGTAGTAGTTTGTTTTATTTGTTTAGTATTGAATAAAGATGAAGCGCGCTTGAATAAAAACCTTGTTAAGCATTATTGTTCTTTGTTAATTCCGCGTCAATGATGTTTGTAAAACATATCCTAGATGGGCTAAACGATTCTCAACAGTATGGAATAATGGAAACAGAATTAATCATGCTAACCAATTTGCTCCTAGACCAGTACAAATGAATGCTGGTAAATCATATGTTAATTCTGTTCAATCAAACATTAATTCTGGTAGGCCAAATGTTAATCCTGTCGGGCAAAAGTTTAATTCTGTTAGGCCCAAAGTTAATTCTGGGTATGTTAGACCCAAACAACCAATTGCTCACATACCACAGGTGAACAGATATAATCAAAGAAACAATTTTGTTAAACCACGCTCACCTGTGAGAAGACCCATAGCTAAGAATATAGCTAAAATGTCAAATTCTAATGCTGTTAAGGGACATGGGGGTCTGCTGTTAAGGCCTCAGCATGTTGGTCTTGGGATCCATTTCAAAATGAACTTACCTATAAATCCCAAAGCAACAGTGGATCAGTTTAAAACAAGACATACAAATATGTTGATCCACAAGGCAGACCCAAGCCTGCAGAGGCCTGGGTCCTTAAGAGAAACTAATTTCTCTTCTTTATGTGCAGGATCATCCACTCAAGAACATGGGAGATAGAGGAATATTTGATAGTGGATGCTCTGCGTACATGTCTGGTAACAAGGATCACCTGAGAGATTTTGAAGAATTCAAAGGAGGTTCTGTTACCTTTGGAGAATGGTGATAAAAGTTGCTGCACAAGATCAGAAATGATGATATGAAGAGTTAGAGATCAAGATAATCCCAAGAGTTTAAAGTTCAATCCTCAGGAAGCTTATTCAGAAGGAACTTGAAGTTCATGGAGCATGAAGATCAAGTTAGGGGAGGATTGTTGGGAATTATCACAAGAACATACTTATATTTGAAGAACAGACTTAAGTCTGCTGGAGTTACTCGTTAAGTCTGTTAGTTATAGTTAAGTCATAGTTAAGTCTGCCAGTACAAAGTTAAGTCTGGAAGACATAGTCACACAGTTAAGTCTGTTTAGCCGTATTTAGTTAAGTCTGTTTATATTTATTAGTAAAGTTAGTTAGCTATAAGTTAGGAAAGGATACGAATGAATTAGTTATCTTTTTAGAAGATATGTTTATCCTTTCACACGTATTGTATCTTTAGGGTTTCCTTGGTGTATAAAAGGAACCCTACGGCTTAATAGTTTGTACGACATTGTAATCAAAAGATTAATAGAATTACGAAGTTAGTTTATTGTGTTCTTCATTGTTATTGTTAAGATTCCGCATTAGCAATCAACAAGCAGTTTTAGAGTTTCTCACATAGAACAATTTGGATTTATTCAAGTTGTCTATTAAGTAACACAGGCTACTTAGATCCATAACCAGTGGACCTACATTAAAAATGTTCCAGTATGGGTTAAGTGTTTTTCACTTGATGAGGTACTGTGATGTTGAGTTAAGAAGGTTTGAATAACTTGTGGTTTTGTGAACTGGTTTTAACTGAGTGGTGTGAACCTATGAGTCGGTATTTTGAGGATGTAAGAAACATGAGTACACGTTCTTTAATGCGAAAAGACAATTATTGAATGAATTTCTCTCCCCCTTAATCGGTGGACATCCAACATAATGTGTAATGTATCGAATGAAGAAATGACTATGCAGGTTAATTGAAAACGATGAGTCTTAGCAATGTTTTTGCTGATGTTGGTTAGCATACAAATAACTTCATCCTTGAAGTCACGTAGCTCTTTTCTATCAATGCGAGATGATCGCATGATGAGGTATGTGGTTTTCCTTATGAGAGGTGTATTGTTATAACTAAAAGATGATGGAGATGCTGTTAGTAAAGCGGAAGCAACAATACGATTTGGAGAGAGATATGTTGAAAGATATCCAAACACAAATTTCAAACCTCTAAAATTTAATCTTATTCGCTTTTAAAGTTATATGCAAGAAAATGGATCCCATAAACATATTACTAATCTAAGTAGCAATAATGGGACAACAATTATACAAAATAAGCATAACAAAGAGAAATAATAAATAATTTGTTATCAATTTACAAGACAAAAGTCTTAATAACAAAAGATGTGAATATCATAGAAATCATAACATCTTATGTAGACAAATATTTATTTACTACACAAAAAGCTACCACATAGCATCAAGACAAATAATCATACGACATTGTTTGAGATACTATATTATGAAATGGTTTCGAAGTTAGGCTTAGTTACTTAAGCATACTTACCCATTAATGACTTCTAAATGTTTATCACTTAGACATGTTATACGTGCACACATGGCAAATAAATAGTGTGACAAGGTCACAAAAGAAATGAGACGACAGATTCATGCAAACAATTTTAACATTTTAGAAGCATGCATCATTTATCCTACGAAAAAGCTCAATGAATGTCAATTAAGGACAAGAACCATGTATTAAAAATGACATATCCTAAGTTAACAAGTACCATGTTAATCTTGTGAAATATCATATAAAAAGTATCACGTTAATTTGCGAAACAGCGTATAATGAAGGAATGAAAATATCATATAAATCATGTTAACATGAAACATACAAGCATGCAGACAAAACCTTTCTAAGGTTTACACATTTGACAATCAATCAAATAATTATCACGATAACATCAAGATATCAAACAAATATCATGTAATCAATACACGTATATGTAATGCAAGTGATTTTATTAATAAGCTAAAGAAAAATCACATCTACTCCTTGTTTGATTAATTATTCCTAAGACAAGATAATTCACCAATACATGACTTAATGAAACTCAATTATTTCTATTAGAACTAAGGTGATGAAGATGTTATGATATACACGGGAATTTGATAAATATGTGTCAACAGATTTTAATCTTTGTGTTTGGAATCTAAGGTTGAATGATCTAAAGAATGACATCTTTTATGTTGAGTTTAAGTATGTGTTATGCAAGTGATTTGATCATCTAAGATGTGTTTGTAATGGGATATGTTGGATTTAGAATGATCTCAGGAAAATTCTTTGGAACAAGAATCTAAGTAAAGTTACCAACTTTAATAGATCTTGTGTATGCTCCAGAGATGTGGATATGCACAAGGTTTGACCAAGGTTTGGTTGTGCTAGTTCATAGAACTTGCAGATGTTTGTTTAAGATCATTTAGCCAATGAGGTGTGATTTAATTTCTTGTAATACAACCATTCATGTTGCAAGGAGAGAATGATCCATAGGATATATGATATCCTTTTAACAAGATGAAAACTAAACACATAATGTTTTTCCGAAACATCATTTTTTCCTAAATGACGATATGAACTCAGAGGTTTGAGTTGGATAGATCTATCCTAAATTTACTAGATGGTGACAAGAGGAATTCACTTGAGTTTCTTATGTATACTTCTCAAGAGTCATTGTTACTTGGGGTGCATGAGGTTGTCTTTGAGATTTAGCATTTTGACATATGTTGTTAAAATATTGATTTGAGACATAAGCAGAAGCTTGGTGTCAAAGTATTATCAATACTTTGATTACTTGTGAAAGTGGTACTCCTTAAACATAGTGTAAATGAATGTGAGCTTCATGCTCATTTGATGTTGAAGGTTCTAATCCTATAGGTGGTAAAGTATGGTTGAGTTTGTTTAATGAGTATTTGAACAAAGGGCTTTTTGAGCAATGCAGTCAATGGATTCAAATGATAATAAGGATTGTGGTGATGTAGGGGTTTGTTGTGCTATGAAGGTACTTAGGTTTTATGGATGTTGAAAACAACAATGATGGAGACTAATTTTTGTGATCCATAGTAAGGTACAACTAGTGTGTGATGTGATCTGAAGCTTAGGGCCTGAGATATATCACAGAGATGAATGTGACAGGATGATGGTGAAAGTACAAGTGTACATGAATGTTGAAGATGCCAAGAATGGATACTGATTCTTGTGGTGGATGAAGTGCTTAGTTTTGTTTGGGAAATCTAAGGGCTGAATGTGATGGGTTGATGAAAGAACACATGTTCTAGTTGGGATAGGATAAGTGTTTTAACATACGTTGTTAAAATACTTGGGAGTTGATTGTTTCAGATATGACTTTTAATCACTATAATCGTAAGTCAGATATACTTGAATATTTCGGACGAAATACTTAAGTTGTCAATCCTACTTTGAGAAAAGGGATAACAAGACTCGATAATTACATCTATAACCTAAGTGTGAGTTATGAATCGATGTAAATCATCTTGAAGGATGACATGTTAATCAAGTGAGACAACAATCGTGAATACAAGATAATATCTACAGACATGAGTTGGGTTTGCAATATGTGATATATTTGCAAACAGTGAGTCTGGATTAGTTTGGAAGTTGTCAATTTACAAATCAAGCTAGTGAATGAGTAAAGGACGGGAAGATGCAGTGAATGTGTGTACTGATCATAAATACACAGTGGTTTTACGGAAGAGATGCCTTGGAACATTTTCATGAAATTTGAAACTGTGATTAGATGTGATTATCCTATTGGTGTAAGTGTGATGTCTTGATCCTAATAAGAGTGAGTATTAGTGGAAGGAATCCTAGTGGTAAACGTGAGTGATTTTCAGTGTGGGATTTAAACTAAAAATTAAAAATCCAACTGTTTGTTCTGGCGGATCCAAATTACAACACTGGCGGAACCCTCTTTTTGGTTCTGCGAGATCCGTGAGTTCAGGACTGGCGGATCCAAAGCATACACTAGGCGGATCCAAAATTTGGGATCCGCCATATCCGCCATATGGAGGTTCTAATTCTAAATAGAACATATGTCGAATTTTTCGTTACTTGTTCAAATTCCGAAAATTGTCCTCAAACATATGTCACTACTAATATGTAATAGACTAATACTAAAAACACGGATTCTAATACACGTTTACACATAGATTAATCTGATGATAATAACTTACCATAAAAGGAGGTTAAGCCAAACGGTGGCTTAAGCACCGAAAATCGATAACATCGAGTGTTATCATCCTGCATTGTTATGTTAGTTCATATAAAAGTAAAATACCAACATAATATCCTAATAACACAACAAGTCATCACATCATTGTTTGAAATTTTCTTATACCAAACACTCTTTTTCAAAGTTACTACATGTTTACACATTTTAACATTAGAGCTAGAGTTTGTGTAAGACAATACTTTTTAAGACACTAAACTAGTTTCACTTAGTTCATATTTCCATGTAAGTTATGTAAGGTTTCCACATAACATATGCAAACAAAAATATTTAAGTCTATAATTGAAACAAACACAGTTTATCAACTTAGTGCACAAGATCTAGCAAAAGTCCTATTGTGCATCAAACAAGCAATTAATTGTCATGGGAAAACACTTATGTATTACCTATCAACAAATGCAATCACAATTACCAACAGACAAATCACATGTATTCAAATAACTTAGAACAGATAGCCACATAGCATAGCATAAATGAAAAGATACATTTCGTCACTTTGCATTTAAATATGACGAAGTATGCCAAGCTTGATTTGTTTCCTTTATATTACCAAATTCTTTAGTTTTAAAAGAAATCATATCAATGTTCAAAGGATACCAACTTGCATTTCCTGACGTAAAAGTTTAAGTTACTGTGTCAAAATGAAACTTAATATTTTGAACAGGTTTTAGTATTTGATTTTTTTTTACCTGTTTCAATTTAGATTTAGGATATGAGATTATTTTTAAATGAAAGTAGACTTAATTCCCTTCAAAATGATAGGTGGCACGACTCCTACGGACTTACGGTTAATTAGTTATGATTTTTTGAAGTTTGAGAAAAACTGTGCACTGTATAGACGGATCTGGCGGATCCAAATCAAGGGATCCGTCCTTTATGTGATTTGTATCCGCAGGACTCTGTACCAGATTCAAAAGAACTAGTATTTTGACATAGGGAAAGTGTGTAGGGCTTACTAGATTAGATATTAAACATATCTTACACATATTTATTAACATTTCTACTTATGTGACTTATCTAAACATTTACGTAGGTGATTTCTCAAATAAATTAATAGTTATCCCAAACACTCCTTTAAGACCCATGTTTTTCGTAAATTAGCTTTACGCACACAATATGACACTCAATCCTTTTAAGGAATCTTTTCTTTTGATTTTCCAAAGACATCTTCAAGCTTGTACACAAAGTAATATTTAACAAAATTTCTAAGTATACTTAGCGAAACATTTTTCATATTATATTCCGCTTCAAAGGTAATTTGATACATGGATCATACTCTATTTTAAAAACCATTTATTTTGAAAATAAGAGCCACATGGCTCTGATACCAATTGTGAAAAACGTAGAGGGGGGTGAATACGTTTCTGTTTTAAAAACTTAAAACTCGTTGTATCAAATTTCCAATTTGGCTTGTTCTAATATGAAAGCTGTCTGTTGTAGTTTATGTCTAGCATAAACTAAAGTATGTTATCACACAAGTATTCTCAACTAATCACAACACAAGCAATCACATAATGCAAACATAAAAGTAAAAAGATAAGTAAAAGCAAGCGCAAACCGAACACGATGATTTATAGTGGTTTGGTCACGGAGCTCCTCTCCGCCCTACTCCACTTCCCGAGTACCCAACTCGAGAGTTACTTCACTAGATCAACAAGCTCCCTACTCGGTGGAGAAAACCTTACAATCGTCGCTTACACTTTATCCGGTACAAAGCTAAACACCGGGTTCTTTACAAGGGTACAACCACTCCCGTCGTCGCTTATACAATTTCTGAAACTTAGCTAGATGTCGAGTTCTTTACAAGGGTACAACCACTCCCGCTATGTTTTATGGCCCAACATAGAAACCTTGTGTTTTATGGCACAAACACATAAACCACCTAATCTAGTATGATGTGTTACAATGGTGTTTACAACGATCAATGACATAAGTGTATCATGGATATGAATGCCTACTCTATATGAACTTCCATTGATCGGAAGCCTTCAATGTTCGAAGATGATCGCCTTCTAAACAGTCAACTAATATTGACCTAGTAAATGGTAAACAAGAGTCAAACAATCTAGGGCACAATGCAATTATCCAAGGAGTTAGTGTATCCCCGGGTCGTTAAGTCCCAGCGAGATGTGAATTCTGTAGTAAAACGGATCTGTGATCTGGTGAATATTGAATGGAAAAGGGGTTTTTGAATGATTGGTTTACTGAATATAAGTAACAATAGCTTAAACAAGCTATATCAACAAATATGTAAGATCAAATACTCGGAAAAACGTAAAGGAACTAGAAACGTACGTTTTAGTTTAAATAAACGTCAACGTACAAAATAAAATGTGAAAATGAAGAAATATTAATCCTACTGATGCGTGGTTTTGTGACCTTACAATAGGTTTTACCTCTCGAGGGATCTCAAGAGGCTTACAACCCCACCAGGCAGTGTACCTGACCGATGTAGTATAGTGTAGTGGTAAGTACGGGGGATTGATCGTTCTCCACAGGGAATAGTGTTCGTTAGGTATGAAAGGCTACTCTAATTAGGTCTAAGGGTTGAGGAAGATTCTTTTTATGTTTTTATAGTTTTTATGAAAGCAAGTAAAATCTCGGGTTTGAAAGAGTGGGCGGAATTAGTTGCTAGTCAACTAACCCAAATTACTACGAATGCAATAAAATTAAATAACTGAAAATAAAATGTGGTGAGAAACTTATGTGTAGAGAAATGTGTTTACTTAGATTTCCTTACTCCCTAACTATCTTTTACCGGTTAATTAGTGTGTATTAGTCGCGTGGATGACGGGTGTATTCCTTAATACCATTCGTGGGGTGGCGTACTTACTTCCCCAACTCTACAAGCTCCTACTTCACTCCTATGTCGAGCCGGCTAGGAAGCTCCTAACATGGGATCACTAGAATTCGCTTGTGCATTAAATACAACCATAAAAACCTTTAGTACGCATTTGGTTCATGTTTCTTAAGACGTTCAAGCAAGTTACCGAATAGGAAGTTAGCCAGTTTTCTTAAGCCTAACATAGATAAACAATCATCCAATACAACTAATAACACACTCACAACCAATAATCAATAGCTAGGTTTCATTAGATCTAAGCAAACACAAGATAAATTTAGCCTAACATGTTAAACAAAAGACAAGAATAAGATAGAATCAAACAACACATAGACATATTGAATGATTAATTGATAACTTATCTTTCAATGAAACATGGAAGATCTCAAGGCAAAAAGCCCTGAAAAAGTAGCTAAAATCGTCTTAGGGTTTTATCCCAAAATTCCACACACTAAGCTCTCCCTTTATGACAAAAAATTAGAAAACTATATATAGATTTTTGGATCTGACGGCGTCACCTTATGGAGTGTGACGCCGTCACCTCGCCGCTTTTAGGGTTCCCGGATGACCTTCTTGACGCCGTCCCTCTTTAGCTCTTCAAAAATCCATTCTGGCCTATCAAGGCTTGACGCCGTCGAACCATGAACGTGACGCCGTCCCCTTATGATTTAAGCCGTGACGCCCTTGATCAAGTTAAAGCGTGACGCCGTCAGAATTCACATGCTATTTTCACTGGCCCGTCATGAGTAAATTTCACGTCCACTTTTTCTTGCCAAGGCATGACGCCGTCTAGAGTAAAGTCTGACGCCGTCAAGAGTAACTTTTAGCCGATTTTTGAGACTTTGCCGTTTTCTTCACTTTAATGCTCCAAAAACGTCCAAAATGCCTCCTTTTCCAGATTTCTCCTCAAAAGTACCTAAAATGACAAAAGGAACGATTTAGGGCAATATTTGATCAAATAAATACGATTTAAGGCTTAAATGACCCCTTAAAAGCGGTACACTTTTCGCTTCATCAAATACCCTTACACTTGAGATTTGCTTGTCCTCAAGCAAATGTGCTTTTATTCTAATTAAAATACAAGTTAGGGGTCATTTAATGCTAACATAAAAGTAATTACAACAAATATTCGTTCCACTTCAATCATAATAAGCACGGAGATTTAAACTAGCACCTCACAAGTAGTGTTTAGATACTCACATCTCTCAAGTGTCATCAAAATAAATCTCATAAATGAAAACGGATAATATCTCTCACTACCTGTCATAGCAAATAGATTACCATAGGCTTGGGAAAGGATCGAAAACCTCCTCCACTAGGCGTAAGCACCTAAGATAAACTATCAAAGAGGGCTTTTAAATGGGTTATAACGTTAGGTGTAGGGAAAAGGAAAAACACGGTTTGGTTGGATAAGGGATATTTTACTGGTGGCGAGTTAAAGATCTTGATCAATTACATGTACTATAGAATGTTTCTAAGCCAAGACTAGACTCGATCTTAAGCTAGAAACGAAATAACAAAATAACAAAAATATAAAACAAACATAAAATGAAACGGGATGGTAGTCCGTATGTTTTTTCTATTTTTCATTTTCTCATTTTTTTTTGTGTTTTTCTTTAATTTTTTTTTTTTTTTTTTTTTTTTTTTTTTTTTTTTTTTGCATACACTTTTACCCTACCATCCAAAATAATACATCATAGGGGCGTTGCATTCCCCTTACACTTGAATCTTTACATAACTTTACAAATACTAATCTAATGACTCGAATTAAGATAATTGAAAAACTTGGAGTACTTTTAAAACATTTAGCACATATGGGGGTAATAAATGATGTTCTTCCCCATTACTCCATTACACTAGTACTTTACCCATGAGTCCCAATCGTCCCAAAACAATATGTACAAGGATATGACTCGACTTAGCAACCATGTAATCAATTAGATAATTAACTTGGGTTTAAACAAATGTTGTCACAAAAATGCACTAAAAATGAGTGCATACAAGGTAGGCTAAGGCGATTTGGGTGTACATTTAAGTGGGGTGTAAACAAATTCTTCCTTTAAGTAAAATGCTTAAAGGTCGAAACGAAAAGATAGGCTCTGAGGGGTGTACTAGGGGTATCGTGTACTAAAAATGAGTACAACGCAAAGGGTGTGGGAGAATTACTTGACCAATGTAGCCAAAGTAATTATAACAAAAACACAGGTGTAAAACAATGGGTTAATCCTAATGCTTCTTATCATGTAGTAAATCTAACTACACGAATGTAGTCTCACTTGTGGCCTTGGAATGGTCCTAACGCAAGTTCTAGAATCTAAGTGCTACCGGTACACACATCATAGCATAAATGCTTTTCCTACCAATTCTAGGGGCGAACCTCACATATTTGGGGGTGGAAAATTTTTTAGTGGTACGGCTTTTGTGCTAGTTATATAACTCCTATCCGTGAGACGCTCATTAAGATCAAAGTTTCACTCCTATATGTTGTAAAAAATTTTAAATTTGGCACTAAAATTACCTTAACAAGTATTTCTCTCAGTTTTATTACACATCTACTATTAAACAAACAAAAATCAAGCGCAATTGTATTTTCTAAAATCGTACTTTTACCCTCCCTTACACTTAAGATGAACATTGTCCCCAATGTTCAAGTAACAAGATGTAAAAGCATAAAAGTAAAAGAATGAAATCAAATACTCCCCTGATTCGCTCGGTGGATAGTGAAATTACACGGTTAGATCTTCCTCCAAAGAGAATGTTGAAACTCCATGACTAATGCATCGCCATAAGCTTGATTCAACAAGCATTTCCTTGTCCAAAATAACCTGTTAAACCTGAGAAAACAAAAACGAAAACCTGCATAACATCGGCGGGATAAATCTATATATAAGGATATAATGCTTGTGGAATGATAATTTTGCAGATTCCTGGAGATTATAAGTTGGAGATTTTAATAAAAACTTTTCTAAAAACAAAACTTTCAAAAATTTCTGGAAATTAAATCTGACGCCGTCAGGTTATAACCCCTGACGCCGTCAGAAATGACCTGACAAAAATTTTCATTTTAAGTTTCCGGAAAATTTCTGGAAAAACCTTTACCTTACTTCCTGGAAATCCTGCAAAACATCATTATGACTCGATACAAGCATTTGACTCAAACAAATACTAATATGTATGCTAATTTATTATTATTACGATTCATGTTAATTTGTGTTCTAATAAACCGATTTAGATTTCCCTTACACTTATCTTTTGCAAAATACCTTTATATGTAGTTAAGACGAAGTTAAAAACAACATAAAGCATTTTCACAAATTAGTTTTTAACATGAATCAATAATAATAAAAATTAAACACACATACGGAAACAAATAAAATCAAACAAACAAATAAATAAACACACAAAGCAAATAAAACAAATAAAGCTTGGGTTGCCTCCCAAGAAGCGCTTTTCTTTATTAACGAGTCTTGTAGCTAGACTCAAAGTCACGTACATTACGTGACTTCTTCATCGAAAGTTATGTCTTCCTCATTGATCATTTCATTACCATTCTCTTGATAATGCTTGACTCGTTGAATATTCACAGTGAATTCTCTATCCTCGTCGTCAATTAATACAACGGCTCCGGTTTTAGAGGAGCTCCTTACGGTAAAAGGTCCATACCATCTAGATTTAAGTTTCCCAGGAAATAGCCTTAAGCGAGAATTATATAATAAGACCTTGTCTCCTTCTGAAAACTCCTTGGGTCTCTTAATCCGTTGGTCATGCCATCTTTTCGCCCTCTCCTTGTATGTGATGGAAGATTCATAAGCCTCTAATCTCAATTCATCAAGCTCTTGGAGCTGTAAGAATCTATTTGTTCCCGCAACTGTATAATCCAAATTACAAGCCTTAAGTGCCCAATATGCTTTGTGTTCCAGTTCTACTGGAAGGTGGCATGCCTTGCCATATACCATACGGAACGGGGTTGTCCCGATTGGTGTCTTATAGGCGGTTCGAAATGCCCACAAAGCCTCATCGAGCTTAAAAGACCAATCCTTTCTGTTTTGATTAACCGTTTTCTCTAAAATTCTCTTTATGGCTCTATTAGTGTTCTCGACTTGACCGTTTGTTTGAGGATGGTAAGCGGTGGAAAATCGGTGAGAGACTCCATATCTTTTCATGACCTTCTCCATTTGTGAATTGCAAAAATGGGTTCCCCTGTCACTAATAAGAGCCTTCGGAATTCCGAACCTAGCGAATAATTTTTTTAAGAAATGAATGACTACCCTAGCGTCGTTAGTCCTAAGGGCTTGTGCTTCCACCCATTTCGAAACATAATCAATGGCCACCAAGATGTATTCATTCCCTCCAGAAGATGGGAATGGTCCCATGAAATCAATTCCCCAGACATCAAAAACCTCACAAACTTGTATATAATTCTGTGGGGCTTCATCCCTCCTAGAGATATTCCCAGCTCTTTGACATGCGTCACAAGTTTGTATCATTCCCTTCACATCACGAAATATTGTAGGCCAATAGAATCCCGCGTCGAAGACCTTTCGTGCAGTAGTGCTTATTCCGTGATGTCCTCCAGATGGACCCGCATGACACTCTTTCATAATTCTGACAGCCTCTCTTTCCGAAACACAACGCCTGATTACCTGATCTGGACATCTTCGAAATAAGAAGGGTTCATCCCAAAAGTAGTACTTTAATTGATTAAAGAACCTCCTTTTTTCATGCCTGCTCATATGCTCAGGGATGACTCTACTTGCCAGGTAGTTAGCATAATCCGCATACCAAGGTTCAGAATCATTTATTAACATGAGCTGCTCTTCAGGAAATGTTTCCCGAATCTCACTCTTGTCAGATTCAGCGAGGCTGGGGTTTTCGAGACGAGAGAGATGATCAGCCGCAAGATTCTCTGCTCCTTTCTTATCACGAATTTCAACATCGAACTCTTGCAATAGTAGGATCCAACGAAGTAACCGTGGTTTAGCATCCTGTTAAGCGAAAAGATATCGAATAGCTGAATGATCCGTAAAAAAACAACCGTTTTAGAAAGGAGAAGATACTGGCGAAATTTATCAAAAGCGAATACCACGGCTAGTAATTCCTTTTCAGTGGTAGTGTAGTTTTCTTGAGCAGGATTCATGGTTTTGCTAGCGTAGTATATTGGCTGAAAGTGTTTGTTAAGCCTTTGGCCTAATACTGCTCCAACAGCATAATCACTAGCATCGCACATGATTTCAAAGGGTAACTCCCAGTTAGGGGTAACCATAATTGGAGCTTGGGTAAGTTCCTGCTTCAATAGATCGAATGCGTCCTTGTACTCTTGAGAGAAGTCGAACGGGGCATCCTTCATGAGTAACTGAGTCATTGGTTTAGCTACCTTTGAGAAATCTTTAATGAATCTCCTATAGAAGCCAGCATGACCCAAAAAACTACGGATTGCCTTGACAGTTGTTGGATAGGGAAGTTTGGATATAGCTTCAATTTTTGCCCGGTCTACTTCGATTCCACTTCCTGAAATTTTGTGCCCCAGCACAATCCCTTCTTTTACCATAAAGTGGCACTTTTCCCAGTTTAGTACCAAGTTGGTCTCCTCACAACGTTTGAGCATTTTCTCAAGGTTAGCAAGACAGCGATCAAAAGAATTTCCAAAGACTGAAAAATCATCCATAAAGACCTCCATGCTGTCTTCCATTAACTCATGGAAGATTGCCGTCATGCAGCGCTGGAAAGTGGCGGGGGCGTTACATAGTCCAAAGGGCATTCGCTTGTAGGCGAAGGTGCCATAAGGGCATGTAAACGTGGTCTTTTCTTGGTCCTCAGGAGCGATAGGGATTTGGAAATACCCTGAGAACCCATCTAGGAAGCAGTAGTACTCATGCCCTGCTAACCTTTCCAACATTTGGTCGATAAATGGGAGAGGGAAATGATCTTTTCGGGTTGCATCATTCAACTTCCTATAATCGATGCACACACGCCATCCAGTTACTGTTCGTTGAGGTACTAACTCATCCTTATCGTTCTTTACCACCGTCATTCCTCCCTTTTTTGGTACAACCTGTACAGGACTTACCCATGGACTGTCCGAAATCGGGTAAATTAGTCCTGCATCTAGGAGCTTAATGACTTCCTTCTTTACGACTTCCTTTATGTTGGGATTTACTCGCCTTTGAGGTTGCACGGTGGGTTTATAATCCTCCTCCATGAGGATTTTATGCGTACAAAAGGTAGAGTCAATACCCTTGATATCGGCTACACTCCATGCTATAACTCCTTTATATTTTTTTAAAACTCCTAAGAGTTTATCTTTTTGTTCACTTTTCAAGGAGGAGCTTACGATTACCGGAAGTTGATCTTCTCCTTGAAGGAAGGCATATTCAAGGTTGTTCGGGAGTTCCTTGAGTTCTAACGTGGGTGGCTCGATGATGGAAGGTTTAAGTTTGTTCTCGGGTTTACGAAGCTCAAGCTGTTCGATTTCTTGTCTGGGATAGAAGGAGACTGCATTCACATCTATAGCCTTTTCCTCCTCTAAGATGGGTAAGAAAGCTGCATCTCGCAACCAACCAGCTTCCACCTGTTCATCTACACAATTATCGATCTCGTCGGATAGTTCATCGATTTCTTCAATGAAATACAGTTGATTATCTGCTTCGAGAGAAAGATTCATTGTGTCCTTGATGTCGAAGGTTAAGCTATCGGCCCCCACTCGTAAGGTTAGTTTGCCGTCATGAACATCAATAACAGCACGAGAAGTTGCAAGGAAGGGTCTTCCTAGAATGATGGGCACAAGATCATCTTCTTCCATTTCTAGGATGACGAAGTCAACTGGAAATTTAAACTTCCCTACCTTAACCAGCACATTCTCGCATATTCCTAAGGGGTATTTGACTGATCTATCGGCCAGTTGGATGCTCATACGGGTTGGTTTCAACCCAGAATACCCTAGCTTGAGGAACAGGGAATGCGGCATAAGATTGATGCTTGCTCCTAAGTCGGCTAAAGCATTTTTGACTGAAAGAGATCCAATTGAACAGGGCAAGGTGAAACTACCTGGGTCGTCCACCTTCTTTGGTAGCCCTCGTTGAGTCACCACAGAACATTCTTCTCCTAAGGTTACAAGACCCTCGAGCCCTTTCCTGTTGGTGAGCAGCCTCTTGAAGTATGTACTATATTTGGGCATATGATAACATGCATCAAGAAGGGGTATGGTGACGACCGAATTCTTCAAATATGACAAGAATCTTTTATTATCACTTTCGACCTTTTGATTCTTGAGGCGAGATGGGTATGGGACTTTAAGGGGCTGTTTGGCAGGAGTAGGTGGGGATGGAGTTACCGGAGGGGTTTGCTCGGGATTTTCATCGTTCACATTATCGTTCCCCTCATGAGGGGTGTTGGGTTCCATGACGTTAGATGGTTGAGCTGGGTAGGGCGGATCCTTAGTAGTCGTTCCAGCACGAGTGGTGATGGCGAGTAAAGGATCTCTTTGCGGTTCGCCAAGGCCGTCGAGAGTGGCGTTGAGTTCTGCGAATTTGGCCTTTACGTTGGTTTGTTGGCAATTGATAAAGTTGTCAAGACCATTTAGTTGCAGATTCTTTTCAAACGTGAAATGCCCGAGATCATCCTCAAAAGTGCTCCTAACCTTATAGTCAGGATATTCTCCTCCTCCCTCTTCTCTCACAAGATTTCCCCAAGGGGTGAAATCATTGTTTTGGTAGAAAGTTAAGAGCGAAGGATCATCGAAGATGTCGTGGCTTGACAAGCATGCTTGTTCGGTGGTGGTATCATCCTCACATTCCTCCACTTCATGCGGGCCACCACATTGATCACAGATCAAGTATGGGTTTGATAACCGCTTAGTTGGTTGCGACTTGTCTAGATAAGATACCTGATCATTCAATCTACTCACCCGGCTAGCAAAAGGAGGCTCTTTCATGATCTTGGAAACGCTCATGATCGAATCGGGTTCATCCCAGGTATCGTCTTGATCATTCGCGTATTCCTCAATTCTATTCCATCCTTCCTCAACGCTTAGTTTGGCTATTTTTCCTTTTGATGAATTATTAATGCCCAATTGGTCGTTTTTGGAGACACTGTCATAAAAGATTTGGACAAGAAGCTAGAGTTCAATGCCATGATGAGGGACCTGTCTAATTAGATCCTTGAATCTAACCCAAGATTTGTGAATAGGTTCTGCTGGTCCAACATGGAAGCGGAGGATTTCGTCTCTCAACTTTGAAGTTCTTCCTATGGGAAAGAATTTCTCATAGAATTTTGAGATAAGCTGTTCCCATGTGAAGATGGATTCGGAAGGAAGTTGGTTATACCAGTCTCCGGCTCTTTCATGAAGGGTGAAGGGAAAGAATCGCAACCGGGAGGTATCTCTAGTGGCTCCGTCCGTATGGAGGGTATCCACTATTTTCAGGAAGTCCTTGATGTGTTGGATTGGATCTTCAGTTTTCAATCCGTGAAACTTGCATACACTTTGGACCAGCCAAATATCAGTTGCACGCAAGACCCCATCCGTGTGTTCATTTGGAAAAACGATAGCATTGGAAAAACCACGAGGGGTGGGAGAAGAGTAGTCCTTGAGACATTTAGGGATTGGGATTTCGGGAACTTCCATATCGTGATTGGGTTGAGGGCTAGGAGGTGTAGAATGATGATTGGATTCTTCCTCGGAGAGGGCATCATCAAAATTGATCGTGGATGGTTCAGCCGCTTGGTGGAGTCGCCTTAATTTATGCATTTCCCTTTCGGGTTCAGCATAGGGTGTGGCAAGAGTCTTTATCGAGCTTCGGCTCCTAGTGATTCTAAGATTAGGGGGGTCATCATCCAAAATTAGGGAATATCCTCCTAGAGTGCGGGCTCTAGGAGGTGGTTGTGGTTGTTGTGGTGGGATATTACCATCTTCCATGATGTCGGATGGTATGGTTACGAACAAAGACACGAAGAAAATAGATAGACTAAAGAAAACCTAGAAAAATAAAATAAAAATCTCACTAGAAAGGAATCTAGTGAGTAGACCTAATAGAAATAAAAATTCAACCTAAACAATAACTATTCCCCGGCAGCGGCGCCAAAAACTTGATGCGTGGTTTTGTAACCTTACAACAGGTTTTACCTCTCGAGGGATCTCAAGAGGCTTACAACCCCACCAGGCAGTGTACCTGACCGATGTAGTATAGTGTAGTGGTAAGTACGGGGGATTGATCGTTCTCCACAGGGAATAGTGTTCGTTAGGTATGAAAGGCTACTCTAATTAGGTCTAAGGGTTGAGGAAGATTCTTTTTATGTTTTTATAGTTTTTATGAAAGCAAGTAAAATCTCGGGTTTGAAAGAGTGGGCGGAATTAGTTGCTAGTCAACTAACCCAAATTACTACGAATGCAATAAAATTAAATAACTGAAAATAAAATGTGGTGAGAAACTTATGTGTAGAGAAATGTGTTTACTTAGATTTCCTTACTCCCTAACTATCTTTTACCGGTT
This sequence comes from Artemisia tridentata subsp. tridentata, assembly GCA_021014915.2. Lineage (NCBI taxonomy): Eukaryota > Viridiplantae > Streptophyta > Magnoliopsida > Asterales > Asteraceae > Artemisia > Artemisia tridentata. The sequence goes on from CP139504.1 coordinate 385,624,116, forward strand.
AATTAGTGTGTATTAGTCGCGTGGATGACGGGTGTATTCCTTAATACCATTCGTGGGGTGGCGTACTTACTTCCCCAACTCTACAAGCTCCTACTTCACTCCTATGTCGAGCCGGCTAGGAAGCTCCTAACATGGGATCACTAGAATTCGCTTGTGCATTAAATACAACCATAAAAACCTTTAGTACGCATTTGGTTCATGTTTCTTAAGACGTTCAAGCAAGTTACCGAATAGGAAGTTAGCCAGTTTTCTTAAGCCTAACATAGATAAACAATCATCCAATACAACTAATAACACACTCACAACCAATAATCAATAGCTAGGTTTCATTAGATCTAAGCAAACACAAGATAAATTTAGCCTAACATGTTAAACAAAAGACAAGAATAAGATAGAATCAAACAACACATAGACATATTGAATGATTAATTGATAACTTATCTTTCAATGAAACATGGAAGATCTCAAGGCAAAAAGCCCTGAAAAAGTAGCTAAAATCGTCTTAGGGTTTTATCCCAAAATTCCACACACTAAGCTCTCCCTTTATGACAAAAAATTAGAAAACTATATATAGATTTTTGGATCTGACGGCGTCACCTTATGGAGTGTGACGCCGTCACCTCGCCGCTTTTAGGGTTCCCGGATGACCTTCTTGACGCCGTCCCTCTTTAGCTCTTCAAAAATCCATTCTGGCCTATCAAGGCTTGACGCCGTCGAACCATGAACGTGACGCCGTCCCCTTATGATTTAAGCCGTGACGCCCTTGATCAAGTTAAAGCGTGACGCCGTCAGAATTCACATGCTATTTTCACTGGCCCGTCATGAGTAAATTTCACGTCCACTTTTTCTTGCCAAGGCATGACGCCGTCTAGAGTAAAGTCTGACGCCGTCAAGAGTAACTTTTAGCCGATTTTTGAGACTTTGCCGTTTTCTTCACTTTAATGCTCCAAAAACGTCCAAAATGCCTCCTTTTCCAGATTTCTCCTCAAAAGTACCTAAAATGACAAAAGGAACGATTTAGGGCAATATTTGATCAAATAAATACGATTTAAGGCTTAAATGACCCCTTAAAAGCGGTACACTTTTCGCTTCATCACCTACAAATATGAAAATAACTTTTTTATAAACCTAAAGATAAAAGAAAATTTTAAGAAAAAGAAAACTAATTATTTAACTATTTAATTAATTATTATTAATTAATAACTATTTATTAATTATTTAAAATGCACTAAATTAAAAGAAAATAGGAAATTATCCTTGAAAATTAAAATTTTAACTTAGATAAATCTAAAATAACCTAAAACTTATTTTAAAACTGAAAATATATTTATTACACTTTTTATCTAACTATTATTAATTAATTACTAATTAATTATTATTTAAACTATTTTGATTTTTAATAAATACTAAATAAACAAAGAAAAATCTGAAACTTTTTCTATAAATATTCTAAGGTGACAGGAAGATAAGAAAAATATAAAAATGAAAAGAGCTTAATGAAAAAGCAGAAAAATAAGCCAAATGGCTTAAATAGAAGCTATCACTTTTTTTATGTTGTTGATTTTCTGATTTTCTTTTTACAAAACTATTTAACTACTGCTAATAAACAACTTTAATGAAGACAAAATTATTAAAACTTAAAAATAAGCAGTTTGGAAGCTTATGAGCTTAACAGTCAAGCTTTTGGCTTGAAATTAAGAATTTAAGCTTTGAATAAGCTTGAAATAAGCTTCACAGAGGGAACCAAAGATAAAATAAGATGAAACTTAGTAAAAGGAATTGGAAATGAGCAAAATGGAATAATGAAATACACTGATAAGCTTTTAATAAGCATATAAGCAATTCCAAAATACCCTCTGAGTGAACCAGGCCTGCAGACAATTCTACAAGCAAATTAAGCTTATGAAATAAGCTGAAAAGCTCAAAATAATGACTGAAGTATTGAGATGGCTTGCTGAGCTATTCAAAAAGCCAAAGCTTTCAAAGTGGGACCCACTAATGAGCTTTTGGAGGGCTTTTAGACTGCAAAAACAGGAAATATCATTTGATTGTGTTTTTATGTGTTGCAAGTGCAAAAGGATTGAAAACAGTTAAAAAAGAACATAGTTTGCATAATTGTCAATTTCAGTCCTTTAACTTTCAGAAATTGGCAAAAATAGTCCCTGGTGTTAAAAATATCATTCAAGGTCCCTAAGCTATTTAACTTTTACAATATTGGTCCTTGGATGAAAGTTTTAAAGAAATGGCAGTTTTGGTCCTTCAAGTTTCAAAAATGGCAAAACAAGTCCCCCGGGTTTTAAATATTGAAATTTAACATCTTAAGTCCTTGGGGAATTGAAACTTGGCATAAATGGTCCTTTTGACAACTTTGGTGAAATTACAGTCTCAACCCTTCAAGAATTCAGAAAATACAATTATGGTCCTTGTGTCTAATTAACAAACCAATCCGAACTCTAATAAAACCCTACCCACTTAAATAAAACCCAAGCCCAACTAAAAATAAACCCGACCCACTCCCCTTATTTATAAAACCAGGTCAACCCTCCGGTCAAACCCACTTTCCCTATTCACCCTTTCCCTCTCCCTCACAACCTCCAAAACCATCACTGCTCCATTACCACTTCCAAAACCACCACCACCTTTCCACCTCACTGCCTACTCTACACCACCACCTCATCCTTCCACCTCCATATACACCCAATATGCATTTAATGCTTCCCCACCCTTCATACTCCACTGTAACACTCACAAACTAGGTTTTTGCTTTACACCTCACTCCCACTCCATAACCTACTATCTAAATTGTCCCCTCCACCTCCACAAACATCCATCTTTCTTTAATTGCTTCAAAACTGCCCATATTTGCTTTTGTACCTTTTGGCGCCAAAAATGCCACATGTGCAGTTTTGATGAATGCAGAGGATCCAAGGGCTATAATGAAGTGGGATAGTCTTAGAGGACACCTAGAAGTGCTAAAGATCAATAAAAAGCAGCGAAGGAGCAGTTTGGAGATATATCTAGTGTAATTTATTTTTGCTTATGTCGACTTAGTGTAATTTTAAATTTCCAGTGTAAACTTTAGCTTTCAAGCATTTTGTTAAGTAATTTCAGTGAAATATCAACTCTTTCCAAGCTTTAATTTCAATCTCAGTTTCATTTTCAGTTTATGCAATTTCTTGTTCAAAAATCTCATATAGCTTGAATGTTGTTATTATTGTTGTTTATGGACTCATAAGCTCATATAAGCTCCTAGAAAGCTTCTGAAAGCTTTTAGATACTATAAAAGTCAGTGTAGTTATAAAATTCAAAAATACAAAGAAATCACAAAAAAATAGCAATTAAATCAAAAAATTCAGTGAAGATGATCAAGAAAGCTGGAGCAGGGTAGATTTTGGATGGCCTTGAGTTTAGAAGCTCAGTGGTAAGCTATTAGGATTGAACTTGGTCCTTGTTCTTGGTTCTTTAGCTGGATTGCAAAAAATTGTAAGCTTTTCACCATTTTTTGCATTTCACTGTGGTTCTGTGTTTCATGCTAGTATTATTGTTGTTTTATGCTAATAAGGTCTTGTGTTATGATAATATAAAGTTTGAAATCAGTAATAAGGTCTAAATCCACTAGTTGCTTTGAAAATCACAAATCAGTCTCTTTATAGGGTTGTTTGGATTAACTGCTATCTGTGGTCTACAAGTTGTTTTGTTTGTTGTTCTTGATTACTACATATTGCACTGAGTTGCTTTAGGTCAGACAAACCATAAAGTTCAGGGTTTATTTGTAGCAAGGTCAAAATCACCTTTGATTTCATCTTGTTTGTTCACTGTTAGTATAATTAATCCTATAATCATCATTTTGTGTTTATAAGTTGTTTATCTAGATTAATTTCATGTTCTAATAGATTAATATAACATAATCAGTAAGTAGAATCAATCCTAAGTTCATATAAGTCAACTTAGCTCATTTCACTAAAAAGTCAAATTTCATAGTTGTCAGTTTTTGATCAACCTAGTTAATTTTCTATAGGTTTTAATATTGAGTTTCAGTATTTGTGCTTTTAGATAATTAATATTTTGCTGCTTATCTTCATTAGGATAATTTTAGTTTAATTTTATTCAGCTTATAAACTGCTTATTTGCTAGTCTCAAATTAGAACTTTTTCACAAACCTCCCCTGTGCATAGGTTCATAGTTTTTTCATAAGCTTGCATAATCTTCATCATTTAGAATTAGTTTGTGTGATTTGGTGTTTTGTGAAGCCCTTCTGGCTAGCTTGATTTGCATGCTTTTGTTTTCCCATGAATTGCTTATTCTCAGTGCTTATTATGCTTCTATATTTTCTCAAAAAAACACTCATTACACTGAGTCATCAGTATATACTGATAGTTCAGTGTAATTGAGCCTTTTTCATAAGCTCTTAAAAAGCTCTCTAGTGTACTTCAGCTTAAGTAATTTAGCTTTTTGTGAAGCTTAACCACCATTCTCAAAGCTCCAGTACTCATTTTGCATTTTCTAGCTTATTTGATAGGGCTGCTATTAGCTTTTAGTTTGTCCCATTTCACTGCATACACTGAGTACTCAGTGTATTATAAGCATTTTCACAAGCCCTCCAAAAGCTCATTAGTGGGTCCCACTTTGAAAGCTTTGGCTTTTTGAATAGCTCAGCAAGCCATCTCAATACTTCAGTCATTATTTTGAGCTTTTCAGCTTATTTCATAAGCTTAAATTGCTTGTAGAATTGTCTGCAGGCCTGGTTCACTCAGAGGGTATTTTGGAATTGCTTATTTGCTTATTAAAAGCTTATCAGTGTATTTCATTATTCCATTTTGCTCATTTCCAGTTCCTTTTACTAAGTTTCATCTTATTTTATCTTTGGTTCCCTCTGTGAAGCTTATTTCAAGCTTATTCAAAGCTTAAATTCTTAATTTCAAGCCAAAAGCTTGACTGTTAAGCTCATAAGCTTCCAAACTGCTTATTTTTAAGTTTTAATAATTTTGTCTTCATTAAAGTTGTTTATTAGCAGTAGTTAAATAGTTTTGTAAAAAGAAAATCAGAAAATCAACAACATAAAAAAAGTGATAGCTTCTATTTAAGCCATTTGGCTTATTTTTCTGCTTTTTCATTAAGCTCTTTTCATTTTTATATTTTTATTATCTTCCTGTCACCTTAGAATATTTATAGAAAAAGTTTCAGATTTTTCTTTGTTTATTTAGTATTTATTAAAAATCAAAATAGTTTAAATAATAATTAATTAGTAATTAATTAATAATAATTAGATAAAAAGTGTAATAAATATATTTTCAGTTTTAAAATAAGTTTTAGGTTATTTTAGATTTATCTAAGTTAAAATTTTAATTTTCAAGGATAATTTCCTATTTTCTTTTAATTTAGTGCATTTTAAATAATTAATAAATAGTTATTAATTAATAATAATTAATTAAATAGTTAAATAATTAATTTTCTTTTTCTTAAAATTTTCTTTTATCTTTAGGTTTATAAAAAAGTTATTTTCATATTTGTAGGATTAATATTTCTTCATTTTCACCATTTATTTTGTACGTTGACGTTTATTTAAACTAAAACGTACGTTTCTAGTTCCTTTACGTTTTTCCGGGTATTTGATCTTACATATTTGTTGATATAGCTTGTTTAAGCTATTGTTACTTATATTCAGTAAACCAATCATTCAAAAACCCCTTTTCCATTCAATATTCACCAGATCATAGATCCGTTTTACTACAGAATTCACATCTCGCTGGGACTTAACGACCCGGGGATACACTAACTCCTTGAATAATTGCATTGTGCCCTAGATTGTTTGACTCTTGTTGACCATTTACTTGGTCAATATTAGTTGACTGTTTGGGAGGCGATCAAATTTTGGCGCCGCTGCCGGGGAGGTGTGCTGCGTAAAAACGTATTTGAAGAATCAGTGTTGTTGAATATACACCCATTGTATATTTACCATCCTTGTCCATATTCTCTTATTTTCAGATAAAACCAAAATTATCATGAAGTTAATTCGTTTGACGGCTCGATAAGCCAAAAATATCGTATTTCAAGTTTCCAAAAAAAAAAAAAAATCTAAAAAGAATCTTCTTCCCCTTTTCTAAGTTTCCACCACTATAAAGGATTCTTAGACTCGTCTTAGTGCATGCGCACTCGTTCTTCTAGGTCTTCAAGCCCTTTTCGTGAGCTTGTAAACATACCTCGAAGACGTCGTAGACGTTCTGCCCCATCAGTCGTATCTGAGGTACGTACTGACCCTGTCATCATGGCAGATTTGCCGATGAATGAGCTTCTCCAAGCACCCATCGAGGGTTATGGAGATGCCATTGTTGTTCCAGCCATCGTGGCTGATAGTTTTGAGCTCAAAACCGGGTTACTGAATCTTGTAACCTCAAGTCAATTCTATGGTTTTGAGAGGGATGATCCCTATGCTCACATTCGATGGTTTAACAAGATTACATCTACCATCAAATACAAGAATATCCCTTCTGAATCAATCAAGCTTCTTCTATTCCCATTTTCTCTCGAGGGACAAGCCCGGATATGGCTTGAAAAACAACCCCCTCGTTCAATTGAGACATGGGAGGATCTAGTTACGAAATTTGTAAACAAATTCTTTCCCCCGTCTAGAACGACAAGTCTTAAAAATGAAATCATCAAATTCACACAAAGATTTGATGAATCGTTTAGTGACGCGTGGGATCGTTTCAAAGAATTGCTTCGTAAATGTCCTCATCATGGTTTCACCGAGTTGATGCAAATCGACACTTTCTATAATGGTGTGAGCCAATCTGACCAAGATTCTCTCAATGCCTCCGCTGGAGGTAACTTTTTGAGCAAAACCACCAAAGAAGCTTTAGCGATTATTGAAAATAAGTCTAAGGTCCGTACTGCACGAACAAAGCCATATCATTCTCAGGCTAGTACTGGTCCTTCTACTTCATCTCCAGTGAGTACTTCTAGCACCGATGCTAAGATTGACAAGCTCACGGACGCTATTCAAGATTTGGTTCTCTCAAACCAAAAGAATGTCACTTTCACACAAAATCCTTCACATGCTGAAGTGAAGAAAGTGGAAGTCTGTGTTACTTGTGGTGGCCCTCACGCATACTACAACTGTACTGCCACCGATGGTAGTCCTTTTGAAGCTAATACTATAGCCGGTACTTCAAATCAGGGAGGTAATCAATACCGTCCTCAACTGAACCAAGTTACCGAGCTAACACCTACCAAGGACCACCCGGTTTTAATCAGAACCAGAATTTGCAAAACCAAAACCAAAACCAACCTCGAATGAACCAAGGTTATCAAAACCAAGGGAATTTCAATTCTGGACATAATCAAGGTTTCCAACACCAAGGAAACTTTAACCGAAACAATTCCAACCAGGGAAATCATTTTTAGGGAAATGGTAATCCAAATCAAGGGAATTTTCAACATCAAGGTTATAATCAAAATAACCGAATCCAAAATTTCCCTAATCAACCTCAAGCCATTCCAGCCCCACAACCATCATCTGATGAGTTTTTGAGGCAATTCATGAAAGCTCAAGAGGACACAAACAGGTTGTTGGTCAGCCAGATCTCTGAGATTAAAAAATCTTTAAATGATCAACCTTCGGGCTCAGGAAAACTTCCGAGCAACACGATCGCTAACCCGAAGGGCGATGTTAAGGCGATCACAACCCGAAGTGGTGTTTCATATGATGGACCCACTATTCCTACTACCACTTCTTCTTCTTCCCCCAAGGTAGTGGAAAGTGAACCTGAGGTGACTAAGGACAAGATACTTCCTTCTAATAACGGAGGTACCGACAACGTCCAACCTCAAGTTGTCCCGAAACCCAAGACTAAACCTCGAGTTGTCTTTGAACATCCTGAAACCCCGGTTGAAAACCCTAAATCCAAACCTTCTATTCCCTACCCATCACGTTTAAATGAGCAAAAGCTCCGCGAAAAAGCTAGTCAATAAATGGATAAATTTTTCCAAATTTTTCAAGAATTACATTTTGACATAAGCTTTGCGGATGCTATCATTCTGATGCCCAAGTTTGCATCCACAATCAAACACTTGTTAAGCAACAAGGAAAAACTGTTTGAAATGGCAAAGACTCCATTAAATGAGAACTGCTCAGCAGTTATCTTGAAAAAGCTTCCCGAGAAGCTTGGAGATCCTGGAAAGTTTCTAATACCTTGTGTATTTCCGGGAATGGTTGAATGTGTTGAATCTAACACACCTACTAGATCTTTGAGCCTTAGTGGATCGGTAGGATGCCTATGTAATCACAAGCACACTACAAGAGAATCTCTGAATAAGAACTAATAAGAAGAAGAAGAATAACTAATAATGCTTTGATCCTCTATGGATCTTTTATTGATAACTGATAATGTTTTTCTTGAAGTGTTACAAAACATATGGCTGTATGTTTCTTATATAGACCATAAACCCTAATACAGCCTGGCTAACAAACCGTGTAAAGAGATAAACATCAATCTCTTCTGAAAATAAATCTAACAAACATACTAAACATACGGGATAACAACTAACACTACCCGCAGCAACAACTACTATCAGCAGAAACAAGATATAACTATCAGCAGCAATGAGCTTCAGCAGGAACCAAAACTATCGGCAGGAACCAACTTTCACTATCGGTAGCAACAAGAAATATCTTATTTCCAGAATTCCCAACAATCCTCCCCTAATCTTGAGGAAATAGTGTATTTCCGAAAAGATTCCCTAAGCGTACACTCTATTCTGAAATGACTCTGAAGTTCATAGGGAGAGGATTAGACCAGCAGCAGCATTAGTAAGTAACCAGCAGCAACACTTGAAAGTTCCAGCAGCAACTTTGATAGTTCAGCAGCAATAGGAAATCATCCTCAAAAGAAGATCTAAGCTGGTCACCATATCATTCTCGATCTTGACTGCTACTATGACAATATGTACATCAAATCACTTAAGTTTCATACTATTCTCATCACATCCAGGTGTGTTAACTCCTGTGAGAGGTGAATCATTGAAAATTAATGGATTTGATATCTCTTTACCAATAGCCATCACTACTGGAGTAGCCAATGTTTAGGTGTGTAAGACCATGGTACATTGATAACCATCTGATTTTGAGTAAACCAGCAACTATAAACGGATTTGAGTTGTCTTTACCTGTAGCCGTTTGCTCAGGACTAGCCAATTCTTTGGTTTCAACTGAACCTTGGTGAATTGAATACCAAATATGGATACCAAATGTCTTTACCACAAACCATACTTTTGTGGACTAGCCAATTCTTTGGATCCCATAAAGGGTTACATCCATGGTGAATTGAGAACCATTTTCAACTCTCAGGAATAAACCATGGGTGAGTTGAAGTACCCTATAGCTTTGAGCAAGCTATTACAGCTATCAACGGATTTGATGATCACACCAGAGCCGTACCCTCATGGTGAGTCAACTCTTTCTTGTCTGCAAGACATGGTGAGTTGAATACCATTTGCTGTGTAGGTGCAAACACCAACACTGTACCTGCAAGGTGTTGCTCAAAACCAACTTATTAGCACACAAAATATACAATTTTTTTTTCTTTTTTTTTTTAATAGCAGCAGAATCCGAACAGCAGGAACCGAGCAGCAGGAATGGTGTAACCAGCAGGAACTGGAATACTATCAGCAGAAACAGTTCAAGCTTAGCAGCAGGAACCATGTGAGAGCAGTAGAAACAAATACCACTAGCAGCAGAACCAGATAATGGTAACAGTAGTATTAAAGTGCAACAACAGAGAAATTAATGCAGCAGCAGAATTAATTCACCACTGACACAACAAGAGTCAACAACAGCAGCAACATCCAATATCAAATCTCACCAAATGAATTAAAATAAGCCATTTACTTCCACTTGCGACAAGAAGTATTGACCACCGACCACTTTAATTCATTGATTTAATTTCAGAAACACAACAAACAATATGACCTGTGACCCATGTGCTCCATCTATCAGATCCAATCGACCCAATTAATTCTACTCGCCCACTGATTCAAAAGGCTATTGAATCCATTAATTAATAATAATCCATGACCAATAATAAATTCCCTTGACTAATCAAGTCACACGTACCCATAATCAAACAGTACGAGAATAAGTAATTGCCCCATGTCTGATGCATTGACTGACCCTACTGACCCAGTTGCTTTAACACCAATCACAACAACCAATGATACTGACCCACGCAAGCTTTGTATATCAACAATAAGAATCAATATGAAGAAACCCAATCAGCCAAACATGCGACAAAACTGACACCATTCGCATAGAGTTCCTCGACAAACAAATCTAATTGGTCAACCATAAGCAACAATCAATCAATTCTTATCCCAACATGCGGATTGACCAATAGCCAACAATTCACATCAGACTCACAATCACATAAATCAAATAATCAGTACCATGATTTTAATTGACCCTTAATATAATTATTCACCATTGACCCACAATAAATGTAAACCAATGACAAAACCCTTTGAATAACACAGCACATGCGACAAACAGATTTCCATCTCCACTAGTGCATTAGCTTTTGACATCCACTTGCATATGATAAAAAATACCAACAAACACCAGTATTCTTGACCCATATGTACCACGTAGCAGATGGACAACATACTGACCTCACAATAAACCAAACTTTCAACCAAAACCAATGCATCCGCTCATGTTTGACCAATGACACCAATTAAGTAATTTAATAGACAAAGCCCCATGTGAATCAAACGCCAACACCAATCATAATTAATTCATCACTGACGCTTGCATAACCCATTAGCCCCATTAATTTGACCAAAAATACCAAGCGACAAACAACTTGTAAACAAATCCTTAATCAATTTAATATACCGCTGATAATGAAGACTTCGCTGACCCCACCAACATAATGCAAGGTAATTTAAACAGACAGCAGCATCATAAAATGTGTCCTCCAATCACCACATCACTTAAAATGAATTAATAGCAGCAGCAGCCATACGATCCAATAACTGACACCAACCATTGACCACCGACTAATTAAATCCATCTACTTGATGCAGTACACGACTAATGATGTAACGGCAGAAACAAAAGTGTACCCACGTGCACACCAATTTACTCATCAGCAGAAACAAATGACAATGTGAATACCAATATGAGAATAACTGGCCCCACAATCAATTTACTTCCAACTCCAAGTAATTGTGATGATAAATTGATTTAATGAGTACGAGATATGTGAAGTAAATACCACCAATATTACATCATCTCATAAGCTGCTACTGACACAACCCTCATGCCATCCAATACCCATGTGATGACTGACAATCAACCATCCAATATTGATCCATTATTGAAATTCAGTACCAAATAACCCAATACATGACAATCAATATACATCTCCCAAGAATACGCCAACATCAAACTTTGACCAATCATACTCCAAGAAGCCATGCGATATCAATAAGAAATATTGTATTACGTTGACCACCAATTGGTCAATTAAAGAATATCAAGCCTCAACCGAATATGAATGATGCGAGCCCACGATATCAGTAACATACCATCCAAAAGCAACAAACAGATCAGTCATGAGCGACAAATCAAATTGATCAATCATGCGACAAACCCATTCATTGAATCATTATGAACCGAATAAATAATCCATGAAGCAGATACTAACTCTTCACCCCACATGAGCACCAATCAATATACCCTTGACCCCATAATCAAATAATCCCAGTTGACTAAAACCAATTTGCTTCACTTCATTGATCACCCACGTCTGACCACACGAATAAAATAAAAGCCAACTAGTATGAGGTCAAATGACTAGCCATTAATGTCCATATATGTGATTGATAATAGCTATCAATATTGCTCGAGAATGGAAACCAATCAGATTGAGGTTGTAAACAGATTTTTCACCATGTGCATCAGTTCCCACAAAGATCAGTAATAGAACAATTTAATATCCAACAACAGTAACCACTCACTCGATAATAAGAAGCAACAAATTCAACAGCTGCATTATTTTAGTTAGAGAACACAAAACAAACTAAACAAAAAGGTTAGTTAGCACAAAATATACAACAATAAGCCTCCCCTTAGGCTTATGCCTCCCCTTAATACCAACCATTATGCCTCCAAGAACAACCTGCTGAGTATTGATCAGCAGTTTCCCATCTATTAACCCCCATATACATCGGGCCATAGTAACCAAACCTATAATCATTTTGAAAGAAAGTGCTTGTAGGTCTGTTAAATGGTCGAGCAACATTCCTTTTCCAACCAGCAGACTTGGTTTGACCAGCTGGAACTGGCTTACCAGAAGGAACATGTGCGGGTCTAAAAGGCCTACCAGCAGGAACAGGTGCTGGTCGTTTTGCATTACCAGTAGGAAATGCATTTGCTCTAGGGACAAATGGGGGTATACTCTCTACATTTTTCCATAAAGATCTAGGTTGCACAGCACACATACTCGATTTATTCTCATAAAAATCACAATCCTTAATTAAATGAGAATAACTTCTACAAACAAAACAAGATTTCCTTTTAACCTTTTTGTTCTTAACCTAAATTTTCTTATCATGACCTTGCTTATCACACAAAGACTTCTCACAAACAGAATCAGAAGAACAATTGTTTTTAACCGGACTAAAAGGGATGTCATCAAAAGTAGCTTTCTTTGAATTGGATTCCATACTAGCTACTTTTGGTGAGGAGTCATCAGACTTGGGTGTGGTTGACTTGTCATTTGAATCACAAGAGGCAAAGTCATTGGTCTTGGTCTTAGAGCAAGAGACAAAGTCTTTGGTCTCTGGTTCTGAGGACTTGTCACTGGAAGAACAAGAGACAAAGTCATCAGGTTTAGGCAAGTCATTTGACTTTTTGCCATAAGTCATGTGTGAATCATCCATGTCTAATTGAAGGGCTGTGTGCATAGGAACAGGCTTAAACACTCCTCTTATAGGTGGAGGAACAGCATGCATTTCTCCTTCTTTGACATACTTTACAGGGATTTGGTAATCAACTTCCTTAGGGGTAGGGTCAAATATTCTAGGGTTATATTCCCCAACATCATATCCCAACCCTTTCTTACGCCACTTAGGATTATTAGTATAATTAACAAGATATGTGTCTGATTGTTGCCAAGAATTTATCCTAGCCACTTCACTATCTAGTTTAGCCTTTAAATCCTGATTTTCTAATTTGATCTTAGCAACTTGAGATTCAGAATATTTAAGACAGTTATTGGAGTTCTCTAAATCTCTTTCCAAAACCCTTATCTTTTGTTCATATGCTAGCTGATTAGCTTCATGCCAAGCCTTTTGTTTTTCCACAGTTTTAAGAGCCTTTTTATAACCTTGAATTTCAACAAATAGTTTATTATATTCAGGCTCAATCTCATCAAATTCCCTTTTTAACTCAGTGTATTTAATTTCACTATCCTTTTGCAATTTAGTATATTTAATTTCACAATCAAAAGGACACTTGAGTACCTAAGTTGGATAGCCCATTATTCCAAATTCTCCAGCCACTTGTGTCACAGCACCATATCCAGCTATCATCCCATAGACTTGAGTAGCTCCAGCATTAGTCACATTTGCCTCACCTTTTGTCTTATGTCCAGCAACCTTTTCCCTCACTTGAGTGGCACATTTTTCCTCATCTTTTCCTTCATCTTGTGACAAGTCTACCCTAGAACGAATAGGTAGCAAGTTTCTAATCTTCATGGCAAATGCATCAAGAGAGTCACCTGATCCGAATGAAGTCATGGTACGAGAGTTTAAGAGAATGGTTTGAAAAAGGTTTCTTCTTTGACACTAACAATAGCAATCAGTCAAACCCACAACTGATCCTTAAATCATCCACTAACCCCACGAATGAATTCACCAATCGACCAATAGCAATTAGTAGTAGTTTCGATCAGTACAATGGACAGCCCCACAAGCAATTAATCCAAAACAAATACTGATCCCATCACTTGCAATATAATAATCAATGAATTCAATCTGCTCTCAACTTGCATAAAACGCCAAAATCAATTTGACCAATTAATTGCAGTAGCCAACCCACGTGATATATCCAATAGCAAAATCACAAACGACAATTAATAAAGTCAACAAAAGCAGCAGAATCCAGTACACAAATTGTGTACGAGGAATAGTTAGCCCCGCAAATAACTAAACCACCGACCAATTGAAATTAATTTCTGCTAGTGAAAAACCACATGATTAGCAATTGAATTGAATTCGAATATCACCGACCAATTCAATACAAAGCAGCAAGCAAATAATGACTGACCAATTAATTGTACGAGGATAATTAATTATCAACCCCACTATCGATTAAATAAAACATAAACAAATAGACCTCCAAAACAATCGAATAATTAACCAGATCTGCTTCCTTCAAATTGCTTCAAAACCGATCTTCTTCGACAGAGATCCTCACGAGGCTCTGATACCACTTGTTGAATCTAACACACCTGCTAGATCTTTGAGCCTTAGTGGATCGGTAGGATGCCTATGTAATCACAAGCACACTACAAGAGAATCTCTGAATAAGAACTAATAAGAAGAAGAAGAATAACTAATAATGCTTTGATCCTCTATGGATCTTTTATTGATAACTGATAATGTTTTTCTTCAAGTGTTACAAAACATATGGCTGTATGTTTCTTATATAGACCATAAACCCTAATACAGCCTGGCTAACAAACCGTGTAAAGAGATAAACATCAATCTCTTCTAAAAATAAATCTAACAAACATACTAAACATACGGGATAACAACTAACACTACCCGCAGTAACAACTACTATCAGCAGAAACAAGATATAACTATCAGCAGCAATGAGCTTCAGCAGGAACCAAAACTATCGGCAGGAACCAACTTTCACTATCGGCAGCAACAAGAAATATCTTATTTCCAGAATTCCCAACAGAATGCTGTGCCTTGGCCGATCTTGGTGCAAGCATCAACCTGATGCCTCATTCAGTGTGGAAGAAACTTTCTCTTCCGGCTCTTACTCCTACATGCATGACTCTTGAGCTTTTAGATCATTCAATATCTTGTCCTCGTGGCATTGCTGAGGATGTATTTGTGAAAGTAGGAAAGTTCCATTTTCCAGCTGACTTTGTGGTTGTTGATTTCGATGCTGATCCTAGGGTTCCTCTCATTCTTGGAAGAGGATTTCTAAGAACGGGCCGTGCTCTCATAGATGTATTTGAGCATGAAATCACATTACGTGTGGGTAATGAAGCTGTTACCTTTAACCTCGATCAAACTTCGAGGTACTCCTCAAATTATGATTCTGAATCAGCCGAATCGATGTCATTGATATTGCTTCAGAGGAGTACTCTCAAGAGTTTCTTGGTTATTCTCATAATTCTGTGAGTGGGGATCCCACCACATCTTCTCTACCTATCATTTCCGACTCTTCCCCTTCTCTCACTCCATTTGAGAGAAGTGATTTCATTTTGGAAGAGATCGAGGCTTTTCTCAAGTGTGATTCATTTCTAGAAGGGATTGATAACGCTGAGATTGATCTGGAGGGAGATATTCTTCTTCTTGAGAAATTGTTGAATCAGGACAATTCTCCTCCACTCCCTTCCGTTGAACTTCATAATGAGGAAATTAAATCAGTTGAGAAAACCGATGAATTTCCTGAGGTCGAACTCAAAGACTTACCACCTCATCTTGAGTACGCATTTTTGGAAGGTAATGATAAATTACCCGTCATTATTGCTAAAGATTTAAGTGATGAGGAAAAGGCTGCTCTAATAAAGGTCTTGAAGTCACACAAGCAAGCCATTGCTTGGAAACTCTCTGACATAAAGGGTATCAACCCTGAATTTTGTACTCACAAAAATTTAATGGAGGATGACTTTAAACCAGCAGTCCAACATCAAAGAAGGGTAAATCCTAAAATCCACGATGTTATCAAACAAGAGGTTCTCAAACTTCTTGATGCAGGATTGATTTATCCCATCTCTGATAGTCCTTGGGTTAGTCCCATTCACTGTGTTCCAAAAAAGGGTGGCATAACTGTTGTCACAAATGATGAAAATGAGTTGATTCCAACTCGATTGGTTACGGGGTGGCGTGTTTGCATTGACTATCGTAAGTTAAATGATGCCACCCGTAAAGACCATTTTCCTCTACCTTTTATGGATCAGATGCTTGAGAGATTAGCGGGAAACGAGTATTATTATTTCCTTGACGGTTTCTCAGGTTACTTTCAAATCCCCATTGATCCACAAGATCAAGAAAAGACTACCTTCACGTGCCCTTATGGAACCTTTGCTTATAAACGTATGCCTTTCGGCTTATGTAATGCTCCAGGCACGTTCCAGAGGTGTATGATGGCCATATTTACCGATATGATCGGGAAAACAATGGAGGTCTTTATGGATGACTTCTCGGTCATTGGGGATTCGTTCCAAGCATGTCTCTCCAATTTAGAAAACATGTTGAAACGGTGTAAAGACACCAATCTTTGTCTAAATTAGGAGAAGAGTCATTTTATTGTCAAAGAGGGCATTGTCCTCGGCCATAAGATATCAAAGAACGGGATTGAGGTTGACAGAGCTAAAGTTGATGTCATTGCTAAATTACCTCATCCCGCTACCGTCAAAGGTATTAGGAGTTTTCTGGGTCATGCCGGTTTCTATCGTAGATTCATACAAGATTTTTCTAAAATCGCCCGGCCTATGACTCATCTCCTTGAAAAGGATGCTCCTTTATCTTCTCACCCGAGTGCATCGAAAATTTTGAAACATTAAAGAAAAAGCTTACTGAAGCACCCATTCTAGTTGCCCCCGACTGGGATCTACCCTTTGAGCTCATGTGCGATGCAAGTGATTTTGCTATAGGTGCAGTCCTGGGGCAACGAAAAGCCAAACACTTTCAGCCTATCCACTACGCAAGTAAAACTATGACTGAAGCTCAAACTCATTATACCACTACAAAAAAAGAATTATTAGCTGTAGTGTATGCCTTTGAGAAGTTTCAGCCATATTTAATCTTGACGAAATGTGTAGTGTATACGGATCACTCGGCTCTCAAATATCTCTTTGCAAAACAAGATGCAAAGCTGAGATTGCTCCATTGGGTTCTCTTCCTGCAAGAATTTGATATCATTATACGTGATAAAAAAGGAGCTGAGAACCTAGCTGCTGATCATCTATCCCGATTAGAGAACCCACACCAAGATGTTTTCGAGAAAAAGAAAATAAATGAAACATTTCCTCTCGAGACACTCAATGCGGTTGCTTTTCATGGAGATTCTACTACCCCATGGTTTGCTGACTTCGCAAATTACCATGCTGGTAACTTCATAGTGAAAGGGATGTCGACCCAACAGAAGAATAAATTCTTCAAGGATGTTAAACATTACTTCTGGGACGATCCCTACTTATTCAAAATCTGTGCTGATCAAGTCATTCGACGGTGTGTTTATGGACAGGAAGCTATTGACATTCTCAAAGCTTGCCATGCTGGACCCACTGGGGGCCATCATAGTCCAAACTACACCGCCAAAAAGGTGTTTAATTCCGGGTTTTATTGGTCCACAATCTATAAGGATGCCCATGATCTCATTAAAACTTGTGACGCTTGTCAGCGTCACGGAAATATTTCGCAACGAAATGAAATGCCACAAAATGCTATTCAAGTTTGTAAAATCTTTGATGTCTGGGGCATTGACTTTATGGGGCCATTTCCATCATCTCGAGGAAATAAATACATTCTCGTGGCTGTTGACTATTTATCAAAATGGGTTGAAGCGAAAGCTTTACCCACCAATGATGCCCGAGTTGTTGTAAAATTCCTGAAAGCTCTTTTTGCCCGTTTTGGAACTCCACGTGCTATAATCAGTGATCGTGGTACGCATTTTTGCAATGAAAAATTTGATAAAGTCATGCAAAAGTATGGTGTAACTCACCGACTTTCTACTGCGTATCACCCACAAACAAGTGGGCAAGTAGAAGTTTCAAATCGGGGTATTAAAATAATCTTGGAAAGGACTGTAGGAGAAAATCGTGCATCCTGGTCGGATAAATTGGATGATGCACTATGGGCCTTTCGTACAGCTTACAAAACACCCATCGGGTGTACACCTTACAAGCTTGTGTACGGAAAGGCATGTCATCTTCCGATCGAATTAGAGCACAAAGCCTACTGGGCCTTGAAACATGCTAACTTTGACCTCCAAACTGCGGGTGATCAACGTAAAGTTCAAATGAATGAATTAAATGAACTACGTGATCAAGCTTACGAGAACTCTTTGATCTATAAAGAAAAGACAAAGAAGATTCATGACTCTAAAATCAAGAACCGCGTTTTCAACGTTGGTGATCGAGTCCTTCTTTTCAATTCAAGATTGAAGATTTTCTCGGGAAAACTCAAATCCCGTTGGTCTGGTCCATTCACTATTACAAAGGTTTATCCATATGGTACCGTTGAGTTATCTAAAAATGACGGTCGAAATTTTAAAGTGAATGGCCATCGGTTAAAACACTACTTTGGAGAGGACATACCACCCATGGTTGTCCCGGATCTTCAAACTTTTCCCATGGACCAATAAATTCGGGGATCGAGTCAAGCTAGTGACTCGGTGATCAAAAACATTAGCACAACATGGGTTTTCACCCATGTCTCTGACTTCTTTCTCTTTTCTAACACCCAAGTGTGGGGGAGATACCCCACATGTTGTATATATGTACATTTTATGTATATATATATATATATATATATATATATATATATATATATATATATATATATATATATATATATATATATATAAAATAAAAAAATAAAAAATAAAAAAAATGGCTATTAGTATTTCCTTTTCACGTTCTAAGTGTTGGTTTAACAACCGGTACTTTGAATATTGAGGGCAATATTCAGTTCTAAGTGTGGGGGGGGGGGGGGGGGAATTCTAGCGAATTTGATCATATGTACCATCTAGTACCCCCATTTTGGTCAAAATTTAAAAAAAAAATTTCTCACTTAGAACGCAATAAATGGTTATCAGTCCGCCATGTCTAACCCACATAAGGATTGGCTAATCCAGGAGCAAACGGCTCTTGGTAAAGATAAATCAAATCCGTTTATGGCTGGCAATTTGCCAAAAATTGTATGGTATTCAACTCCCCATATCTTTATAAGTGAAGAGTTGGCTAGCCCGCAAGGTTATGGCTTGTGGTAAAGGTATTGGAAAACCATAATTGGTAATCAGCTCACCAAAGATAATAACTGTATTTTATCTAAGAGTTGGCTAGTCCAGAAGCAAACGGCTTTTGGTAAAGACAAATAAAATCCGTTGACAGCTGATGATTTGCTTAAAATCATTTGGTTATCATTGTACCAAAGTATCACATACTAAAACATTGGCTACTCCAGAAGTAATGGCTATCTGGTAAAGAGTAAAATCCATTAAATTTTCAAAAAGGATTGCTAGGGACTAGCAATAGTTTAGTGTGGGGGATTGATGAGTGTCTAAATACTCATCATTTCTGTCACATTTAGACTGCAAAAACATTTAAAAACATGCAGATGTGCTTCAAAATACAGGAAATATCATTTGATTCTGTTTTTATGTGTTGCAAGTGCAAAAGGATTGAAAACAGTTAAAAACGAACATAGTTTGCATAATTGTCAATTTCAGTCCTTTAACTTTCAGAAATTGGCAAAAATAGTCCCTGGTGTTAAAAATATCATTCAAGGTCCCTAAGCTATTTAACTTTTACAATATTTTTCCTTGGATGAAAGTTTTAAAGAAATGGCAGTTTTGGTACTTCAAGTTTCAAAAATGGTAAAACAAGTCCCCCGGGTTTTAAATATTGAAATTTAACATCTTAAGTCCTTGGGGAATTGAAACTTGGCATAAATGGTCCTTTTGATAACTTTGGTGAAATTACAGTCTCAACCCTTCAAGAATTCAGAAAATACAATTATGGTCCTTGTGTCTAATTAACAAACCAATCCGGACTCTAATAAAACCCAACCCACTTAAATAAAACCCAAGCCCAACTAAAAATAAACCCGACCCACTCCCCTTATTTATAAAACCAGGTCAACCCTCCGGTCAAACCCACTTTCCCTATTCACCCTTTCCCTCTCCCTCACAACCTCCAAAACCATCACTGCTCCATTACCACTTCCAAAACCACCACCACCTTTCCACCTCACTGCCTACTCTACACCACCACCTCATCCTTCCACCTCCATATACACCCAATATGCATTTAATGCTTCCCCACCCTTCATACTCCACTGTAACACTCACAAACCTGGTTTTTGCTTTACACCTCACTCCCACTCCATAACCTACTATCTAAATTGTCACCTCCACCTCCACAAACATCCATCTTTCTTTAATTGCTTCAAAACTGCCCATATTTGCTTTTGTACCTTTTGGCGCCAAAAATGCCACATGTGTAGTTTTGATGAATGCAGAGGATCCAAGGGCTATAATGAAGTGGGATAGTCTTAGAGGACACCTAGAAGTGCTAAAGATCAATAAAAAGCAGCGAAGGAGCAGTGTGGAGATATATCTAGTGTAATTTATTTTTGCTTATGTCGACTTAGTGTAATTTTAAATTTCCAGTGTAAACTTTAGCTTTCAAGCATTTTGTTAAGTAATTGCAGTGAAATATCAACTCTTTCCAAGCTTTAATTTCAATCTCAGTTTCATTTTCAGTTTATGCAATTTCTTGTTCAAAAATCTCATATAGCTTGAATGTTGTTATTAGTGTTGTTTATGGACTCATAAGCTCATATAAGCTCCTAGAAAGCTTCTGAAAGCTTTTAGATACTATAATAGTCTGTGTAGTTATAAAATTCAAAAATAAAAAGGAATCTCAAAAAAATAGCAATTAAATCAAAAAATTCAGTGAAGATGATCAAGAAAGCTGGAGCAGGATAGATTTTGGATGGCCTTGAGTTTAGAAGCTTAGTGGTAAGCTATTAGGATTGAACTTGGTCCTTGTTCTTGGTTCTTTAGCTGGATTGCAAAAAATTGTAAGCTTTTCACCATTTTTTGCATTTCACTGTGGTTCTGTGTTTCATGCTAGTATTATTGTTGTTTTATGCTAATAAGGTCTTGTGTTATGATAATATAAAGTTTGAAATCAGTAATAAGGTCTAAATCCACTAGTTGCTTTGAAAATCACAAATCAGTCTCTTTATAGGGTTGTTTGGATTAACTGCTATCTGTGGTCTACAAGTTGTTTTGTTTGTTGTTCTTGATTACTACATATTGCACTGAGTTGCTTTAGGTCAGACAAACCATAAAGTTCAGGGTTTATTTGTAGCAAGGTCAAAATCACCTTTGATTTCATCTTGTTTGTTCACTGTTAGTATAATTAATCCTATAATCATCATTTTGTGTTTATAAGTTGTTTATCTAGCTTAATTTCACGTTCTAATAGATTAATATAACATAATCAGTAAGTAGAATCAATCCTAAGTTCATATAAGTCAACTTAGCTCATTTCACTAAAAAGTCAAATTTCATAGTTGTCAGTTTTTGATCAACCTAGTTAATTTTCTATAGGTTTTAATATTGAGTTTCAGTATTTGTGCTTTTAGATAATTAATATTTTGCTGCTTATCTTCATTAGGATAATTTTAGTTTAATTTTATTCAGCTTATAAACTGCTTATTTGCTAGACTCAAATTAGAACTTTTTCACAAACCTCCCCTGTGCACAGGTTCATAGTTTTTTCATAAGCTTGCATAATCTTCATCATTTAGAATTAGCCTGTGTGATTTGGTGTTTTGTGAAGCCCTTCTGGCTAGCTTGATTTGCATGCTTTTGTTTTCCCATGAATTGCTTATTCTCAGTGCTTATTATGCTTCTATATTTTCTCAAAAAAACACTCATTACATTGAGTCATCAGTATATACTGATAGTTCAGTGTAATTGAGCCTTTTTCATAAGCTCTTAAAAAGCTCTCTAGTGTACTTCAGCTTAAGTAATTTAGCTTTTTGTGAAGCTTAACCACCATTCTCAAAGCTCCAGTACTCATTTTGCATTTTCTAGCTTATTTGATAGGGCTGCTATTAGCTTTTAGTTTGTCCCATTTCACTGCATACACTGAGTACTCAGTGTATTATAAGCATTTTCACAAGCCCTCCAAAAGCTCATTAGTGGGTCCCACTTTGAAAGCTTTGGCTTTTTGAATAGCTCAGCAAGCCATCTCAATACTTCAGTCATTATTTTGAGCTTTTCAGCTTATTTCATAAGCTTAAATTGCTTGTAGAATTGTCTGCAGGCCTGGTTCACTCAGAGGGTATTTTGGAATTGCTTATTTGCTTATTAAAAGCTTATCAGTGTATTTCATTATTCCATTTTGCTCATTTCCAGTTCCTTTTACTAAGTTTCATCTTATTTTATCTTTGGTTCCCTCTGTGAAGCTTATTTCAAGCTTATTCAAAGCTTAAATTCTTAATTTCAAGCCAAAAGCTTGACTGTTAAGCTCATAAGCTTCCAAACTGCTTATTTTTAAGTTTTGATAATTTTATCTTCATTAAAGTTGTTTATTAGCAGTAGTTAAATAGTTTTGTAAAAAGAAAATCAGAAAATCAACAACATAAAAAAAGTGTTAGCTTCTATTTAAGCCATTTGGCTTATTTTTCTGCTTTTTCATTAAGCTCTTTTCATTTTTATATTTTTCTTATCTTCCTGTCACCTTAGAATATTTATAGAAAAAGTTTCAGATTTTTCTTTGTTTATTTAGTATTTATTAAAAATCAAAATAGTTTAAATAATAATTAATTAGTAATTAATTAATAATAATTAGATAAAAAGTGTAATAAATATATTTTCAGTTTTAAAATAAGTTTTAGGTTATTTTAAATTTATCTAAGTTAAAATTTTAATTTTCTAGGATAATTTCCTATTTTCTTTTAATTTAGTGCATTTTAAACAATTAATAAATAGTTATTAATTAATAATAATTAATTAAATAGTTAAATAATTAATTTTCTTTTTCTTAAAATTTTCTTTTATCTTTAGGTTTATAAAAAAGTTATTTTCATATTTGTAGGATTAATATTTCTTCATTTTCACATTTTATTTTGTACGTTGACGTTTATTTAAACTAAAACGTACGTTTCTAGTTCCTTTACGTTTTTCCGGGTATTTGATCTTACATATTTCTTGATATAGCTTGTTTAAGCTATTGTTATTTATATTAAGTAAACCAATCATTCAAAAACCCCTTTTCCATTCAATATTCACCAGATCACAGATCCGTTTTACTACAGAATTCACATCTCGCTGGGACTTAACGACCCGGGGATACACTAACTCCTTGGATAATTGCATTGTGCCCTAGATTGTTTGACTCTTGTTGACCATTTACTTGGTCAATATTAGTTGACTGTTTGGGAGGCGATCAGAAGATCACAAGCTCCCTAAACTTGTTGTGATGGATCTTCATATATGCATCTTCATGGTAGATCAGGAAGTATGCTATGGATGATGACTCGTGATCTTGAGCTTGCTTCACAGGATCATAACAAGTATATGCTTACAACATAATGAAAGTGAGTAACATTATGATCATTATGTAAAGGGAAATTAATGTATGAATCTACATGGTTTGCTACTGATCTAAGTGTGTGAAATGGTAGAGGGAATGTGTGTTCTAGTTGCTTGAACAATGGGTAAACAATGGGCTGCTATTTATAGCCAACAAGAATTATGCCCGGCGGATCCCATAAATTGGATCCATCCTTTATACCATTTGGATCCGCGGGTGTCAGACAGAAAAGATTTTCACAAATCTTTCCATATCTTGCCATATCTTTCTATATCTACCATATCTTTCAAATCTTTCCATATCTACCAAATCTTTCCATATCTACCAAATCTTTCCATATCTACCAAAGTCAACTTTGTTACATAAAAATCTTTCCAAAATATATTTCAAATCTTCCTAATATTTTCTAATGAGGTATGCCATGATGTCATGTGTTAATATTTCTAAATTAAGAAATAAAAGTAAAACATGTAAATGTATATATGTTTGTAACATGTATCCTAGTGATCATGGAGCATGTATATACTAGCTTAACTAATATATGTTTACCCAGATGTATTATGTTAGTTTGACACCTAAAGTGTACTTTATCCTATTATTCTTAGGAAACATGATGTACAAGTAAAAATACTTGTTTATGCAAAGGTGTAAAATGAGGTTCTAAGTAGAATGGTTAGCCTTTTAGAATACTTAATTACCTAACCGTATTTTAAACATTCTAAATGGTTTGTTAAGGGTTTGATCATAATGCCACATAACAAACATGTACGAACCTGTGTTGTATCATACGAGGACTCGAGAAGTCGAGAGGTGTTGAATGTATGTTGAGATAAGATAAGATTACAAGTAACTTGTACATTTTACGTTATGTATCAAGTTACATGTTTGTCATCAATCAAAACAAACGAGATTGCTTGCAGTAGCAATCTCCCCAATGAGACTGCTTGTACTAACAGCGATGACCTAGCGACAGAATAACCGTCGCTAACTGAAACCGATTCAAATAGTCGCGATGGTTCGCTCATTGATGCCTTTTTAATAGATATAACCGCCACCATTTCGATTAGACATGTCTTTAGGATGGTGATGGTTTATTAGAGACGGTTTAGTGATAGAAAAATAGTCACTAATCTCCATTTCGTGGGTAACTATAAAAATACAACAAAACTTTATTAGTAATATTCCAACAATACCCCACATTTTCTATTCAAACACCAATAATACCCTACATTTGAATAGAAAATAAGACAATTACTTATTATTCTATTTTCATCAAATGTAATATGACATGCATCAGATTAGGTGTCTTTTGGACTTGAACCTATCCTAGTGAGTACATATCGGATCTACTTTGTGGATAGTGAACATAAGTCTTGAACTAGCCACGCTTTGTAGTAAATTGAGACAATAAGTATCAAACATATCATATTTATGCAATAACATATTCTTACCGATGTGTTCATTTCGGTCATGAACATACCCTTATTCATGAGAATTTTAGAGAACTTAGCCATTTGGTTCCCAAAGATGCGACCACACATCAATCTCGTATAGGTAATGCCAATCAATAATATTCCGTAGTATTCCACTATAAAAGATATTAGCATTATTAAGAATTAAAATTCAGCCCTTAATGATCAACGGAAAAACACACAAAAATCATCATAGGAACGGGCATACCTGTGTGTTAGTATTTTTGAGTTTTCCTCAACTAGTTTTCCTATTGAACCTAGACCATGGGATCTCTAATTCTGCTAGGTCAGGTTTCCGCCGAGTAGTCACTTATTGTGTTGGCTTTAAGCCCATACCCCTCGATGTAAATATGACTTGTTCTCTACAAAGGCCTTTTGTCAAAGGATCCGCTACATTTTCCTTTGACTTAACGTAGTCGATGGAAATGATTCCATTTCTTAACAAGTCCTTTATAGTATTGTGGCGACATCATATATGTCTTGACTTGCCGTTATAGATATGATTCTTTGCTCTGGTAAGAGCAGCCATACTATCACAATGTATACACATAGCAGTCACAGGTTTTGGCCACAAGGGAATACCCTCTAGAAAGCTTCTAAGCCATTCTGCTTCATCAGAAGCTTTGTCTAAGGCTACAAATTCTGCTTCCATAGTTGATCTGGTATTTACAGTTTGCTTTCCAGAATAGCTAAAAGCTCACAACCTTTCACATTAAACTTTCTCTGAAACTTTTTTTCAGGAAAGAGTCGCAAACTAAACGGGCTATTATCAACTTCTACATGGTCAGGAAAAGGACCAAAAACAAAACCAGTAATCAATAGAAACTCCTAACGACCAAATTCCAAAACATTATCCCCAATTCTGTAGGAAATAGGGGGCAATGATCAAGCAATTTTGGAATATATACCTGATGCTGTAAAACGAAGTTTAGCAAATGGTTATCATTTTCATGACAAGGGGGTATATCTAACCATGGACCGAAAACACTTTCTTGGAACAGGCTAATTCAAGATTGATTATTTCCCAACTTACCTTTAATCGTTTCTAGATAATGTACCTTCGAACGAACAGTGATCTTTGCATCAAAGTATCTGCTTAGATTTTCCATGTAGGTCTTCAATAATTAATAATGGTTGCGTCTAGGGTTTCAGTAGATTGATCCCTTATTGGAATACAAAATTTAGGGTTAGGGTTTATACTTTGATTTTGATTTTAATTTTGGGTTTGATTTATAGTAGGAGTAAAGGTAAGTGAAGAGGTTTTGACACTGAGTATATGTGTTTTGGAGGAAGATGAGCGTGTGTGTGGGGGTTAATGTGGGGGTGTTGTTAAAAAAGTTGCTTAAAGAAAATATAGTCACTTAAATCTTTTTTTTACTTCTCTCAAGATTTGGAAATAAAAAAAGTGTTTATAAAGTATTTTAAAAAGTATTTAAAACATAATTGAAGAAGGTAAAAAGTACAAAAAGGTGAAAAGTAAAACAAGTCGCTCAAAGTACCATGCCGTCAGTCGCTCAGGTTGCTCAACATTGGGAAGGGGTAAAAAGAATAAAATACATTTTTTTGAAGTTTGACTTTTTTGTTGGAAAAAGACAAAATAGAAGGTCGCTTAAGGTATGAAAAGTCGCTGTAAAAAAATTACTTAAAAAGTACACATAGTGGGCTATGACACAAGTACCACTTTAATGATTGTGCGCCACTTTTTTGGGTGCCATATGTCACCTTCATATTAAGTCGCAAGTCGCTCGGGCTATTTCAAGAAACTCGCTAATCTGAGTCCTCAAAAGCCCAACACTTTGAGCGACTTGGCTAGTCTCAGAATTGCCCCAAGAAATAATTGATCGGGGTTTTTTACGAGCAACAATACATGAATACTGTTTACTTTTCTAATACAAGTAGATAAATATACAAACACAGTCGCATGACTGATTTAAACAATAGTGTTAGCTTTTATTGAAAGTGATAGTCATTTACGTATTTATAACTTTGTAATGTGTCATAGATAATATAGTAGAATAGTCAAAGGGCTCATGGACTAAGCTAATAGGTTGAAAGTTATGTATAAGATAATCCAATCCAAGTCCATAACGAGTCCATAGCAAGCCCATAAGGCTCATTTGTATTGAACTATAAAAGGCTCACTCCTCCTCATTTGGAGTGTGTGCTTGAGTGTGTAGTGTGTTTTATTAATTAAGTTTCTATCTCTAGAGTCTAACGCCACACTTCTATCTCTTGTATCATCCGAGCTTAGTGATTAGTGTGATAAGGTAGATCTAAGGTCCTACAAGTGGTATCAATCGCCAAACAATGATCTAGGTGTGTGTTTGTATGATTTACGTGTACTGTTCATCGAGTAGGATGTCAGTTTCTTCGAGTAAGAAGAATTTTTCCGAGTTAGGTCATTAGTTTCTTCGAGCAAGAAGAATTTTTCCGAGTTAGGTCATTAGTTTCTTCGAGTAAGAAGATTGTTTTCTAGTAAGGGTTTGAGTTGCTTCGAGTTAGAGGAATTCCTTCAAGTAAGGGTTTGAATTTCTTCGAGTTAGAAGAATTTCTTCAAGTTAGGATAGATTTCTTCGAGTAAGAAGAGTTTCTTCAAGTTAGGATTACTTTCTTCGAGTTAGAAGACTCCTCCGAGTAAGCAGAAACTTTCGAGTAAACAAATCCTCCGATTAAGATAGAAACTTTCGAGTAAGATAGAAACCTTCAAGTAAGCTGATTATCTTCGAGTAACAATCCTTCAAATTAGAAATCCTTCAACTTATAATCTTTCATCTTAAAATCCTTCAAGTAAGCAACCTTCGAGTAAGGACCAAACTTCAAACAACCATAACTTTTGAACCGTAACTCCGTTTTCAGCCGATAACCTATCAAAACGACCGTGAGAACGAGAAGAAGGACACGCTAAATAAATCCACTCTGAAAAGAAGTTGTCAACGTTTTTAAGTTTTGAGACCAAATTTTCCCTACAACAACTTACCTTAACCATCAACAAACACAACTCCTATATCGTTGAAACGATCCAAGATAAACTTTATCATACACAACTTCAACAATGGCAACTCAGCAAGATATTCATGCAGCCGGTCCGAAAAACCGTTCTCCTATGCTTGAAATAGGTGGGTATCATCCATGGACAAGCCGTATGCTTCGCTACATCAAAACTAAGCCTGATGGTAAACTCCTGCTCCAATCTATTAAGAATGGACCCTTCAAGTCTCAAAAGATTCAAGACCATGGAGAACCAAATGGAACACCTCATATTCCACCATTCTTTCATGAACAATCAGAAGCAGAATACACAAAAGAAGACAGGAAATAGATCGCAACTGATCATATGGCAATGCACTTAATCCAACTAGGATTACCACGAGAGATCTTTGCTGCTGTCGACAGTTGTGAAACTGCCTATGACATGTGGGAACGAGGTAGAAGGCTATGTCATGGCACATAAATTGGGCAACAAGATGTTGAAAACAAGCTACTAACTGAATGGGAGAAGTTTACATCCACTCCAGGAGAATCCATTGAATCATACTATACCAGGTTTTGCACTCTAATGAATGAGCTAATCAGAAACAAGTTGACACCAAGACAAATCGTGAGCAACATCAAGTTCATCAACAACCTTTAAGAAGAATGGGGACGATATGTCACTATTGTCAACCAAACCAAAGATCTACATCAAGTGAATTATGATCAGCTCTATGATTTTCTGAAGCAAAACCAAGCTGAGGCTAATGAAGTAAGGAAAGAAAGATTGGCAAAGAATCATGATCCTCTTGCATTAATTGCTCAAACACCAACACCTTTACCAGTGAATACACAACATCAACCATCATCATCTTCCACTCACAACTATATGCAACAACAATACATTCCACAACAACAAACTGCTATAATTCCACAACAACAATTCTACCCACAACGACAACAATATACACAATTCCAAGAACCAGAGATCACTGACAACGATGAGTCTACTGCTGCTTTGACACAAGCATTTTCTTACTTAACAAAGGCATTCCAAGGACGCTATTCTACACCAACCAACAACAACCAAAGAATTTCATCGAATACTCGCAACAAGCAGATTGCACAGCTGAGTTTCAATATGGGTCAAGGAGGAAAAATGGTTGGAGTTATTGGGAATCAACAGGGATATGCTACCAGATTTTATATGGGTAATCAAAATGCAGGGTAGTATGTAAGAAATCAGATGTGTCAGTATGCAGGGAATCAGATGGGTCAAGTATTTGGAAATCAGAGGGGTCAGAATATTGGGAATCAGACAGTAGGTAATCAGATTAGGAATGTTGCTGCTCCAATTGCTGGGAATTTTGAAAATATGAATCAGGGTAATCCGATAAAGTGTTTTAACTTTCAGGGTGTCGGTCATATGGCAAGAAACTGTCCCACTAACCCGAAAAAGAAAGATCCAACTTATCTACAGAAAGCTTTGCTGTTGGCACAGAAGGAAGTGGCAGGGTTTCAGTAGAAGGCTGAAGAAAATGATTTTATGGCTCTCATGGACGACATGGAAAACCTCGAGGACATCGATGCAAACTGCATATTCATGGCAAATCTTCAGGAGGCTAAGTATGACACGGATTCTGACACACCTCCTGTTTATGACATCAATGCAGCCTCTGGGGTACCATCATTCAATACATGCCACAATAATGAAATATTTGATATGTCTCCTCATGAGGAACATCATCCTGCGACTCTAGTATCTAATTATGATACATACCTGGACACGCGAAGTAGTAGCTATATTGATTTGGCAACTCCAGATATGAATCCTAATGGAGGCTTAGAGTCACAGCATGCTGAGAATGATGAGGAAACATGTGCTCTCTTTGAATCATTATTGTGTAATTGTAGTATTGAAATTGAGAAAGTAAAAAAGGTCAATCGCGATGTTAAGGCTGCGAATGAAAAATGACCGTTGAGCTTGAGAGGTATAAGGAAAACGAAAAAGCTTTTGAGTTTAATAATAAACGACAGTAAGAATTAGAAACTGGTTATCAAAATTCTGTTTTAAGAGAAAAACAACTGCAAATCAAGTTTGACACACTTGATGTTAATTTAAACATGAAAATAAAATCCTTAAACGCTGAAATTTCTGATTTGAAAAACCAACTTTCTAAACAAAAATCAACTTGTTCTGATCTTGAAAAAGAAAAGAAACAGTTGAAAGCAGATTTTTCAAAATGAGAAAAGGATCTTCTTGATGAAATTGTTGAGAAACAACAAACACTTAATAAGTTGGAAGATTTGCTTGTGAAAACGGGTCATTCTGCTCAAACCATTCATATTCTAATTAAAGATCCAAACCCTCTTTTGCACACAATGAAGAAAATGGCTATCGGTTGTGAAAACCCTTATACTCTCAAGAAAGAACAGAATGTTTTGTACAATTGTAATGTGATATATGCTAAACATGATCCTCCCGCTGTTCGGGATTCTGATGAAACAATTGAGCTTGCTGAAGAGAGTCGAATTAAAATGAAACAAAAGAACCCAGAGATAAAACCAATTGATTACACCAAACTCAACATACTTTCTGGAGTTAATTTTATTCAATAAAAAGAAACACCAAAGATTTCCAAAAAACCAGTTGTTACGACACCAGTTGCAAAACAAAAAGTTGTTTCTAAAACTCTTTCAAACTTGAAGCAAATGTCCTCAAACAACCCTTTTAACACCCGTGCTGCTAGAGGATATTTAGATGATCTTAAAAAGAGAATTGAAACACTTCAAAATATTGTTGCATCTAAAACTACTATAAGTATTAACAACTGGCATTCAAGTTTTCATGCTAAAATGAAAAAGGTGATTGAAACAGAAATTACTACTCCACTGAATGGCATCCATGCGAGAGTAATTCATTTTGAACAAGCATTTTTTAAAGAAACAGCCGACTTTGTCAAGGACCACAAATCCCTGGTGAAGGAAGCTAATGAAAACATTGAAAACATGAAAGTTTTGGAAAACCTAAATGACTCTCTCTTCGAAGCAGTTGTGTCGACCGATATTATGTCCATCATTTTACAAACATATTCTATTGAAGACGATGAAAGACTGCGAACTGAGACTTCTGCAATTGTTTTAAAATATGAAAATGCTCTTACTAAACTTGAAAAAGAAAATGTATCATATTTTAAACAACTTGATCGAAAAACCGAGGAATGCAAGTATGACAAATTGTCATATGAGCGTGCCTACAAGGACATGAAAGTGTAAAATGATCTTTTGAGGTCTCAGCTGAAAAGTCAAAAAGGGAAGGGTGTGGAAACTAAGTTTGCAAAACCATCAACTTTGGATAAACCAAAAACGTCGATTTCCAAATTAGTTCCAAAAGTCGATGTGAAAAATGATTTGACAAAACCAGTCACTCCAACACCATTGCCCAAACCAAATGAAAAAGAAAATATTGTTGATAAAGGAAAAACGGTTGTCGAAACACCAAAAGTTATAGCACCTGGTCTTTATAGGATTAGTCCCACTATTGCGTCTGTCTCCACATCTAATTAATATGGGACAAATGACAAGAGTGTAACAGTTAACCCAAAAGAGTCTAGGAATGCTAAAACAACTTCAAAGGACAACAATATAAATCATAATGCGTATGCCTTACCTTCTATAGGATTGGAAAGCACCTCTAAGAGCAGCAGACTACAACCTAGGCGTAATACAAAGAACAATAGAGTCTCGCCAGTCACAAAGAGTAGATGCCAGAATAAAGTTGAAGAAGTAGAAGAACACCCTAGGAATTTATCGCTTTGTAATAAGAGACATCTATCATCTGAATGTAATGTCAAAAGTACTATTTCTAATGCATGTAATGACTCTGTTTGTTTAATGTGTAAGAAATATTTATCTAATGATGTTTGTGATGATTATGTTTCAAAAAATGTGACTGTTACACTTGAACAGAAGAACGTTCCAAAAGGAACTAGTGCTAGATCTAGAGCTATAGGAAGACTAATAGCAAGATGTAGGTCAACCACAAAGTAGTCATATGCATAGGAAGTATCTTAAGTATTGTGTATGCAAACCAATGGGTAGAGGGATCATACTCCAGAATGGCAACTTGATAGCTGTTCAAATTGAACTAGTAGAAACTTTCTATGGGTGTGATTCGGATGTTACCCCTAACCCCATGGAACCAAATGTTAAACGGCTTCTAAATACAAACACTTCTATTAATCGTAGGTTATCGAGATATGTCTATGGATCGTCGACTCGGGTTGCTCCAAGCACATGACCGGGAATCTAAAGCTGCTGATCAATTTCGTCTGGAAATTCATGGGAACTGTACGCTTTGGAAATAATCATGTAGCAGCTATTCTGGGTTATGGAGATCTTCAATTTGGGAATTACTTAATCACTCGAGTTTACTACGTCAAAGGGTTGGGATACAACTTGTTTTCAGTTGGGCAGTTTTGTGATGCAGATTTAGAGGTTGCATTTAGGAGAAACACGTGCTTTGTTAGAAATTAGGTTGGCGATGATCTCTTAACTGGGAATCGTGGCACCAACCTATATGCTATCGACATCAACCAAACGGCCTCTTCATCACCAATTTGTCTTATGACAAGAGCATGCGGAACAAAGTCCTGGCTGTGGCATAGAAGATTATCCCATATCAATTTTGACACCATTAACAAATTAGCCAAAGACAAAATCGTCAACGGACTTCCTAAGTTCAAATACACCAAAGATAACTTATGTCCATCATGTGAACAAGGAAAAAGCAAAAGGGCATCATATAAACCTAAAACCGTACCCAGTTCAGAAGTAAAGTTACATACGTTGCACATGGACTTATGTGACCCAATGAGATTTGAAAGCATAAATGGGAAGAAGTATATCCTTGTTATCGTCAAAAGACAAAGCACCAGGCATCATTATCATCTTTTTGAATCGTATTTAAGTCCTACTTCAAGCTCCAATAAGGATTATAAGAATAGACAATGGCACAGAATTCACAAATCAAGAGTTAAGAACTTATTTTGAAGATGATGGAATCACACATCAGACATCTGTTGTTAGAACTCCACAGCAAAATGGGGTAGTTGAAAAAAGCAATAGAACTCTTGTGGAAGCTGCTCGCACAATGCTGATTTATTCTAGTTCACCGTTATTCTTATGGGCTGATGTTGTTGCCACTGCGTTTTTCACTCAGAACCGTTCCCTAATCCATCCAAGATTCAATAAAACCCCATATGAACTAGTGAACAACAGAAAACCTGGTATCTCTTACCTTTACGTGTTTGGCGCTTTATGATATCTAACGAACGACAGAGAAGATCTAGGGAAGCTGAAAGCTAAGGGTGATATTGGAATCTTCATTGGATACTCATAAAACTCGAGGACATTCAGGGTGTATAATAAAAGGACTAAAAGAATAATGGAGACAATTGATAACGCTCAAATCTAACATGTTTTAGTCGCGTTATTTCTATATTTATGCATTGTATTTGGTTGAATTTATGAACATATTATGCTTAAAAAGTGAAAAAGATGTATTTTAGTTTAGGTTCAATCAAGTTCAAGGAAAAGCTTAAAAGATGTGGAAAAGTTGTCAAATCAAGAGCCTGTGCAGAAATGTAGGAATCGTCTCACAATACAAGCTTTGGAAGGATTGATTAAGATGGAGAATCAAGATTACAATGGTTTTTTAGTTGAATAAAAGTTCATGAAAAGATAAATGTTAAAGATCATATTCTAAACCCTAGGTTTCTATCTCATGCCTAAGGTTTAAGAAGTCACTTCCATGCCTAAGGTTTAGTATCCAAACCTTAGGTCCAGCAATATTAAAGACTTCTAAGTTACATTAAAAGGAAGAGTTAAGTGCCATTATTCATCTATTAACTCAACTCCATCATTATGACACTTGGAGCCCAAGATGTATGCTTGTTGGCCAAGGGTAATCTCCCTACATAAGGATAGAAAAACAAAGAGAGAAAAAAGAATATACAAAAAACTACAACAAAAATCTGTCACAATTTTCTCTTATATTTGGGGCGACAAGAGGAAGAAAAACGCAGGAAAAGGAAGCTAAAAATCGTACCAATCATAACTTCAATTACGCAAGGATCATTGTTGATCATTTCACAAGTGTTCTTCATTACTTGTAATCATCATTACAACACTTTGTCTATGAGGGTTTTACCTTATGTATTGACCATTTCATAAGAAACTTAATTTAACTTGGAAAACTAAATAGTGTGGTTGTTAATTATTTGTGAAACGAAAGCGAATCGGGTAATTGAGTTGTGTTAATCTTGGATTGATCAATTCTTAAATATTGTTTTTTATAATCTCTAAATCTTGACGAGGATTGAAAGTGTGGGAAACAATATAATTAGTACACCACTAATCGAATTGGAACACCATCTAATTTGTTGATCATAATCAAATGGAACCAATGTCATAATCATGTCAAAGGAATTGTGCAAACTAGTCTAGGCAAGTGTAGTCTTTTAATTATTGAATTTACATCATTTTCATTTGCTTGCTAATTAGAATCGATAAGTTGGATGGCTCTTTATTCACAAAAACTTACATCATACAAACAAAACAAATCCTAGTGAACGACCTCGGCTTACCTCAATTATCTCTTACTACACACGGACGAGTATACTTGCTCGTATGTGTTTTGTTTGAATCATTGGTAAATCGTGTTAAAAATTTTAAAACTTGGACTCCTAACGGGTATATCCCTTGAAACACATCAAGTTTTTGGCGTCGCTGCCGGGGATTTGATCTCGTTTGTGTTAGTTTTTGCTTATAATTCATTAGCTCTAATTCTACTAGTATTGATACTCTTTAGCGTATTCTTCAGATTCTTAAAAAAAAAAAAAAAAAAAAAAAAAAAAAAAAACTTTCACTCCCAAACCGCCGGTATAAACATAAACCGGGCAGTTTGAAACCTTCTGTTTGCCCTAACCGCCGGTTTTAATCCCAAACCGCCGGTATTGTTCGTATAAAAAAAAATTCTTAAGTCCCAAATCGCCGGTATAAATCCAAACCGGCCGGTTTGAACTTTCTGTCCCAAATATCTTTTTCGCAACTCGACCAAACCGCCGGTTTCACTTTCAAACCGCCGGCTTGGCCCCCCCCCCTTTTTTTTAAAAAAAAAAAAAAAAAATTAATCCTTTTCGATAGGCTCGTTTTTCTCGTGTATGACCACTCGTTCTTCTAACGAAGAATTAAGTTCACCTTTGTCTAATCCCGAACGTTTATTTCGCAAAAAGAAAAATCCATTCATTCCACCCGATCAATGAATTCCAAAAACCGTTAATCCACCATTTGAAAACCTTTCCGAAGTTTATCCAATCGTCAATCTTTTTCAAGAATTACCATTTCCAATGGCTGACGATCAACCCATGTGGGGTACCAATAGGGTTGTAGCTCCTACACCCGAAGCCGCAATTATTCCCGTGAATCTAGGAGAAAATTTTACTATCAAAGGTCATCATCTCTCGATGATTAAAGACAACCAATTTGATGGTAGAGTTAAATCTGATCCACATAAACATATCGCCGATTTCCTTGAAATTTGTGACATGTTTCGTTATGGAACTACCGATCCAAATTCAATCCGACTTAAACTTTTTCCATCGTCTCTCACCGGAGAAGCGAAAATTTGGTATAATGAATTAAGCCCCGGAGTGATCACAACTTGGGACCAAATGAGAAGAGCGTTTGTTGGACGTTTCTTTCCACCAGCCATGTTTGATCGTCTCTTAGGTGAAATTCGTAGTTTTACTCAAAAAGAAGGAGAAAATCTTGTTGAAGCTTGGCTTTGAATGAAAAACATGCTCTGTAGTTGTCATGTGCATGGATTTTCTGGTGGTAATATTATCCAAATCTTTTACCATGGTCTAGATGACGCAAGTCAAGGCATATGATGCGTGGTTTTGCGACCTTACAACAGGTTTTACCTCTCGAGGGATCTCAAGAGGCTTGCAATCCCCACCAGGCAGTGTACCTGACCGATGTAGTATAGTGAAGTGGCAAGTACCGGGGGATTGATCGTTCTCTAGGGGAATAGTGTCGTTAGGATTGAAAAACTACTCTAATAGGTCTAAGGGTGATGGAAGATTCTTTTTGTATTTTTATATTTTTATGAAAGCAAGTAAAATCTCGAGTTTGAAGGAGTGGGCGGAATTAGTTGCTAGTCAACTAACCCAAATACTATAAATGCAAATAAAATAAAATAACTGAAAATGAAAAGGTTGTGAAACTTATATGGAGAGAAATGTGTTTACTTAGATTTCCTTACTCCCTAACTATCTTTTACCGGTTGGTTAGTGTGTATTAATTGCGTGGATGACGGGTGTATTCCTTAATACCAATCGTGGGGTGGCGTACGTACTTCCCCAACTCTATAAGCTCCTACTTCACTCCTATGTCGAGCCGGCTAAGAAGCTCCTAACATGGGATCACTAGAATTCGCTCATGCATTAAATACAACCATAAAAACCTTAGTACGCATTGGTTCATGTTTCTTAAGACGTTCAAGCAAATTACCGTATAGGAGGTTAGCCAGTTTTCTTAAGCCTAACATCGATAAACAATCATCCAATACAATTAATAACACACCAACAACTAATAATCAATAGTTAGGTTTCATTAGATCTAAGCAAACACAAGATAAATCTAGCCTAGCATGTTAATTAAAAGACAAGAACAAGATATAATCAAACAACACATAGACATATTGAATGATTAAGTGATTACTTATCTTCAATTAAACATGGGAGATCCAAGGGTATAAAACCCTTAAAAATAGCAAAAAATTCGTCTTAGGGTTTCTCCTCACAAAGTTGCACACAATGAATAAAAATTGCAAAACTATATATAGAATTTAGGGGCTGACGGCATCACGTTGTAGGAGGTGACGCCGTCACCTCACCGCGGCTAGGGTTCCCGGATGGTCTTCCTGACGCCGTCCCTCTTTAATCCTCCGAAATCCGCTCTAGCGCGTCAAGGGTTGACGCCGTCAAAATTATGCTTGACGCCGTCTCTCTTTAACTTAAACCGTGACGACCTTAATCACTTTAAAGGGTGACGCCGTCAGATTTCCATTGTAAAACTCTCTGGCGCGTCACGTGTATTTTGTCATATCCACCTCTTTTGCCAAGCCGTGACGCCATCAGGAGCAATCCTTGATGCCGTCACGTGTACTTTTCCAGCAGCTTTGGAGACTTTGTCGTTTTCTTCACTTTTATGCTCCAAAAACGTCCAAAATGCTTCCTTTTCCAGATTTCTTCTCCAAAGTACCTAAAATGACAAAAGGAATGATTTAGGGCAATATTTGATCAAATAAATACGATTTAGGGCTTAAATGACCCCCTAAAAGCGGTACACTTTTCGCTTCATCAGCATACTTGATGCCGGAGGAATTTTCCTTTATAAAACTCCTAATGAAGCTTACAATTTACTAGAAGACCGTGTACTTCTTAAGCTTGATTGGTCTAAAGATGCAAAAATTAAACCTCAACGAAAATCGGTTGCATTTGCCGAAGCAACAAATGAAAATTCCAAAATCCTGGATATGATGAAAGATTTTACCTCTAAAATTGATTCCAAATTCGAAAGTATCCAAAAAGAAATCAAAGAAATGCGTGAGGGATGTACTCATTGTGGTGGAAATCACTCCTCATCCGAGTGTGATGATAAACCCATGGGAGGTCCCGAAGCAGAAGCTATTTATGTTTCTAGAGGATATCGAGGAGGAGGATATCGTGGAAACTACTATGGTAGGAATTCTCGAGATTGGCAAGATCGTCCACAAAGGGATGATAATTGTTCACAAACTCTTGATGAAAACCGTCAAACATCTTTTCATGATGAAAATCGTTCTCGTGAAACAAAAAACGAAGAATCAGAATTCGAAAAAACCATGCGTGAATTTGTGCATGCTCAAAAACAAACGAACGAATTCATGAAAAATCAATTCTTTATGCTCAAAAGCAAGGTTGAGCAAGGTCAAAAGAATCATCAAGCTTCTATCCAAGATCTTGAGACCAAATTTGGTCGTCTTTCTGATCAACTCGCTGCAAGACCATCCGGTACCTTGCCAAGCAATACTCAAACCAATCCAAAACCATCATCATCTGGAAGTTATCGTCCACCTCAAACAAGAAATGAGCATGTGAATGCTATATATACTCGTAGTGGTATATCTTATGATCCACCACCCAACCCAACCCAAACAACTCCTGTTGTCCAAAATGATAGTGAGGATGAAGTAGAAGAAGAATCTAAAGAAAATGAACCAGTTTCTACACCAGTTGTTAAACCTACTCCAACACTCAAACCATATAAACCAAGAATTCCATATCCTCAACGTTTGAGGAAGGAAAAGATGGAAGAACAATATGGAAAGTTCATTGATTTACTAAAAGAAGTTAGAATCAACGTTCCTCTTGTTGATGTTCTAGCTGGAATGCCCAATTACGGGAAGTTTTTGAAAGAACTTGTTAATAATAAAAGCAAAATGGAAAACATTTCCGCTACTTTCTTAAATGCAGATTGCTCTGCAATAATTGAGAATAAATTACCAAAGAAACTCGGTGATCCAGGAAGTTTTCTTATTCCATGTACCTTGGGAAATTCAATCACTTGTGATGCTTTAGCCGACCTTGGTACAAGTATAAATCTTATGCCATACTCGTTGAATGCGAAACTTTCAATCAAAACATTAAAACCAACAAGAATGAGTATACGATTAGCCAACCATACTATCCAATATCCTGTTGGAGTAGCTGAAAATATGCTTGTTCAAGTTGGGAAATTTGTTTTTCCTGTTGATTTTGTGATCCTTGAGATGGAGGAAGATAGCAAAGTTCCATTAATTCTAGGAAGACCTTTCCTAAATACTGCAGATGCTATCATTCGAGTAAAAAACAAAGAACTCAACCTTGGAGTTGGGGATGAAAGAATTTCTTTTTCGATTAATCAAGCGATGAAGTATTCTCATGCGAATGATGACACTTGTTATAGCATTGATGTTATCGATGATATAACAGAAGAAACATTCGATGAGTTGCTTGATGAAAGAATTAAGACTCATAAAACATCTGGACAAATCAGTGAAGAAATTTCAGAGGAAGAAAATACTAACTTTGAAGAGTTGGAATTCAATGATGATATGAGAATCACAACCTCAATTGAGGAACCGCCAGTAGATCTAGTCTTGAAACCTCTCCCTGATCATTTGGAATATGCATTTTTGGAAGGAAATTCTCTTCTTCCAGTTGTCATATCTTCAGAACTTAAACCAGATGAAAAGGAACGACTAGTTTCTATACTCAAAAAGCATAAAGAAGCTT
The DNA here is from genome assembly GCA_021014915.2 of Artemisia tridentata subsp. tridentata. NCBI lineage: Eukaryota > Viridiplantae > Streptophyta > Magnoliopsida > Asterales > Asteraceae > Artemisia > Artemisia tridentata. Next base: position 385,663,518 of record CP139504.1, read on the forward strand.
TTGCTTGGAAAACTTCTGATATTCCTGGAATAAGTCCAAACTTTTGCAAACATAAAATAAATCTTGAAACTGATTCTAAACCAGTTGTTCAAAGACAACGAAGACTCAATCCAAATATGAAGGAAGTAGTTAAGAAAGAAATAACCAAACTTCTTGATGCTGGAATTATTTATCCTATTGAGGATAGCTCATGGGTGAGTCCGGTTCACTGTGTTCCTAAGAAAGGAGGAACAACTGTCGTAACTAATGAACGTAATGAACTTGTTCCTACAAGAACTATCACTGGTTGGCGGGTATGCATTGATTATAGAAAATTAAATGATGCCACCAGAAAATATCATTTTCCATTACCGTTCATGGATCAAATGTTGGAAAGACTTGCGGGGAACAAATACTTTTGTTTTCTCGATGGATTTTCCGGTTACTTTCAAATTCCAATTGATCCAGCTGATCAAGAAAAAACCACATTCACGTGCCCGTTCGGCACATATGCTTATAGGCGTATGCCTTTTGGTCTTTGTAACGCACCAGCAACATTTCAAAGATGCATGATTGCTATTTTTCAAGATATGCTTGAAACCTCCATGGAAGTATTCATGGATGATTTTTCAGTATTTGGAGACTCATTTGAGTCGTGCCTTTCCAAATAAAATGCTTGAAAGATGCAAAACTTCTCATCTCGTACTTAATTGGGAAAAATGTCATTTTATGGTGACAGAAGGAATTGTCATTGGTCACAAGATTTCGAGTAAAGGAATCGAAGTTGACAAAGCGAAAATTGATGCTATTGCTAAGTTACCACCCCCAACTAACGTTAAAGGCGTTAGAAGTTTTTTAGGACACGCGGGATTTTACCGTCGATTCATTAAAGTTTTTTCAAAAATATCTCGTCCAATGACGAAATTGCTTGAAAAAGATTCAGTCTTTGACTTCAATGAAGAGTGCATCATGGCATTCGAAACACTAAAAAACAAGTTAACAAATGCACCAATTATGGTTTCACCAAATTGGTCGCTGCCGTTTGAACTTATGTGCGATGCAAGTGATTATGCTGTAGGAGCAGTATTAGGATAGCGAGATTGTAAACATTTTCGTCCTATATATTTCGCTAGCAAAACCTTGAATAGTGCCCAAAAAAACTATACAGTGACTGAAAAAGAACTGTTAGCTGTAGTTTTTGCATTCGACAAGTTTCGTTCCTATCTTGTTTTGTCAAAAACAATTGTATTCACTGATCATTCAGCTCTGAAATATCTATTTGCTAAACAAGATGCAAAACCACGTCTTATCCGATGGATTTTATTGCTTCAAGAGTTTGACATAGAAATCCAGAATAAGAAAGGTGCAGAAAATGTGGCGGCAGATCATTTATCCAGATTAGAAAATCCAAATTTGGAGGAACTCGGTGAAAACGAGATTGATGATTACTTTCCCGACGAAACTCTCATGGAAATTGAAAATGAAGAAGTTCCATGGTTTGCTGATTATGCAAATTATTTAGTTGGAGGAATATTACAAAAAGGTCTGTCTCATGCTGAGCGTAGTAAATTCTTTGCAGACTTAAAATATTATTTTTGGGATGAACCGTATCTATTCAAAATTTGCCCTGATGGTATAATAAGAAGATGCGTGTATGGTTTCGAAACTCAAAAAATTCTTGATGAATGTCATCACGGCCCAACCGGAGGACATTATGGACCATCCACCACCGCTAAAATAGTTTTTGATGCGGGATTTTATTGGCCAACAATTTTTAAAGAAGCCCATACGCTTGTGCGGAAATGTGACGCATGCCAAAAATCTGGTAATCTTTCTCGTAGAGACGAAATGCCACAAAAAAGTATCCAAGTTTCTGAAATATTTGATATTTGGGGAATTGACTTCATGGGTCCTTTTCCTAAATCTCGTAAATTCGAATACATCCTCGTTGCAATAGATTATGTTTCCAAATGGGCGAAAGCAGAAGCTTTACCCACTAATGATGCACAAGTAGTTGTGAATTTTCTGAAAAAGCTTTTCTCTCGATTCGGAATTCCGAAAGCTTTGATAAGCGATAGAGGAACTCATTTCTGCAACCATCAAATGGAAAAAGCTATGAAACGATATGGGGTCCACCATCTTTTCTCAACAGCATACCATCCTCAGACAAGTGGTCAAGTCGAAAACACCAATAGAGCTTTAAAAAGAATACTTGAAAAAACAGTTAAGGATAATCCTTCTGTTTGGTCAAGGAAACTCGATGATGCTCTATGGGCGTTTAGAACCGCATATAAAATTGTAATTGGTAAAACCCCGTGCAGACTCATATATGGAAAGACTTGTCATTTGCCATTTGAAATTGAACATCGTGCTTACTGGGCATTAAGACAATGTAATCCTGATTTAAAAATCGCTGGAGAAAAACGATTCTTGCAATTGCATGAACTCGATGAATTGAGACTCCAAGCATATGAAAACTCAAAACTATACAAAGCTCGAACAAAAGCTTATCATGATAGAAAGCTAAGAATCCGTAAAGAATTCAAGGCTGGAGACAAAGTTCTTTTGTTCAATTCAAAGTATAAATTCAAAGCTCCTAAACTCAGAACCAAATGGTTTGGTCCATTCGTGGTAAAACATGGTTTTCCATTTGGATATGTTGAACTATATGATAAGAAGGGTGGAACTTTCATTGTTAATGGACATCGAATCAAATTATACCATGATGAGGAGCAATTAAATGAAATGTCAAGTGAGGAAATTCCACTTGAACTGTTCGATAAAAAGAAATATACTGCTATTCCATTCATGGCACCTTTTCCAGCAGACTATAAAAAAGTAATACAATGGGCTGCGGAAACTGGTTACATCTGGGATGTTCTCCCTAGAACTTGCAATACCGCAAAGTTACATGATATTGATAAAACTAGAAAAGGAATAGTAAAAGGAAATGTGGTGTATATTCCAAAGACGTCAGGAAAGAATCCTAAATACAAACCACCAAAGTAAAGAGAGCTTGAGTCGGGCTGATGACTCATTAATAATTTAGCGCTTCTCGGGAGGCAACCCGTGTGTTTTTTTTTATGCCCCGATGGTTTCACCATAAGTGTCGGGGCCTTAATATTATGAATATAAAATACAAAAATATTTTGCATTTTTGTGTGTTTTTATTTTGATGATTATTTAGGTTAGGATGCTTGATCTTGAAATCAAATGGAATCCTCCTATTACAAAGCTCAGGCATTATCATTTCTCTTATGTTTCATTTCCCTATTTTTATGATTTATCGTTCTTAACATTGTGGACAATGTCAAACTTAAGTGTGGGGGGAGGAAATAGGAAATGATCTAGACTTTTAAATTTTTCTATAATTTGAGCCTATTTTTAATTTGTTTGCCCTTTTATCTAGTTGTTTTCGCACGTTGAGAATAATTGATAAAGAATAACTAGATTAATCCACTAATAAAACATGTAATTTTTGAAAATTTGAGATGTGTCCTGATTGGCATTGCAATCCATTTTTGGATTGATAACATTGACACCACAACCATAACCCAGTCCACTAAATTGTGAGAATTTGAAGCCTATTCTTATATAGCATATATCTTTTATGCTCTAATCTTTTTGCTATGAGTGTGCCAGTGATCATATTTATTCTAGAACTTGTACATGCAAATCATTACCAGACCGTAGTGAGATCACACTCGTGTGATATAAGTGTATTCGCATGATAAGAGGCTACCTTAGGAATTAAACCAAATGGCCTCCCATTTTACATATATTGATATATTAGCTAGCCAAATTGGTTAGTTAACCTTCCATGGACCCATTTGTTAGCACTCATTTTTAGTGCTAGATTCCATTAGTTCTGTTGGGAATTAAATATCCTGAAGTTAGAGTATGGGAAAATACTTTAAGTCAAACGTACTGCTAGTTCATGATCAAGGTACTGCTAGTACATCAAGGTACCGCTAGAACAAGAAGGTACTGCTAGTTCAAGTAGAAGGTACTGCTAGTAGAGAATGGTACTGCTGATCAGTGAGTCATAGAGCTACTCAAGGATAAGATCGAAAAGATATTTATTGTATTTTGGTCAAAAATATACGATAGATAATATCTTACTCCATGTGCTTAGTTAACAAGTTGTATACATAGATACATGTTGTATCTGATGTACTGACACTCAATAAGCATAAGTTAACCAAGTAAGTCGGCCAAGACTTTAAGCAATTTGTAAAGATCTCTTGAAACTATAAAAGAGATCTTAGACTTGGATATTGTGTAAACACTTCAACTAAGAACTTAGAACTGTTAAGAATATTGAACAAACACAAATCACAAGTTGTAACATAAGATTCAAGGTTTTGTAACCCTAGTGATAAGCACAAGATCACTCGTATTATTTTGAATAATATTGAATCGTTTAGTGATAAACTTTCTTTGTTCATTGTTAAGTAACAAACATAATTCTTCCATTTCCATAACATACATAACCTTCTAAGTGTGGTTAAGTAAATTCCGCGTACTTAATCATATAAACTCAATATATCATTACACACAAAGTATACAAGGTTTAACCACCTTAACCATGTGTCGAATCCCTCTCAGTTGGTATCAGAGCCAGGTTAATATAAATGAATTAGAAGAAACATAAATGGATGCACATGATGCTCAAACAAATGTTGCTGCAAAGTTGCCCATAATCAAACCAAATGAGTTTGAGTTATGGAGGATGAGAATTGAGCAATATTTCATGGTCCAAGATTACACTCTTTGGGATATCATTATATATGGTGATTCTTTTTCACCAAGCTATTCAGATGTTGTCCTAGAAGGTAAAACACTTAGGAAAAGAAATACTGGACCAGTGTCAAATGAAGAAAAGATACTTAAGAGAAATGACCAGAAAGCAAGAAATTTGTTGCTTATGACCATTCCTAGTGAACAGATGTTATCTTTTAACAAGTATCTTGATGCAAAAACTCTTTTTGAAGAGATTTGTGCATATTTTGGTGGTAATGAAACTACCAAAAAGACACAGAAGACACTACTAAAGCAACAATTTAAAAACTTTACTGCTTTTAGTAATGAGTCTCTTGATAAGCTATTCTCAAGATTACACAAGCTTGTCAGTCAGTTAGCTGTGTTGGGTGTTGAGACAGAGAAGGAAGATCTCAACATGAAGTTTTTGAGAAGTCTACCTGATGAGTTCAATACTCATGTTATTGTCTGGATGAACAAACCAGACATTGAAACCATGAAGCTCAATGATTTGTACAACAACTTCAAAATTGTTGAACAAAGTCTAAAGAAATCTGGTCATTATGGTACTAGTTCTGGATATGTTGCACTCTTGTCAGTTCCTAGTATTAGTAAGAGTGAAGAGGTAGATGAAGGTGAAAGTGTTTCTAATGCAAGTTATGGTGCTCCTTCTACAAGTTCTCAAAAGGATGTTGCTGGTCTTGGAGATTCAACATTCTATGCTTCTAGTACCAGTCAATCTAGTGGCTCTCCTCTCAACCATGAAGATCTTGAGCAGGTAGATGGTGATGATTTGGAAGCTATGGATATCAAATGGCAGGTTGCTTTGCTTAGCATGAGAGCTAAGAAGTATTGGCAGAGAACTGGGAAGCAAATTACCATAAATGGTAATGATACTGCTGGGTTTGACAAGAAGAAAGTGGAGTGTTTCAACTGTCATAGGTTAGGACACTTTGCTAAGGAGTGTAGAAGCCCAAGGAAGCAGGAGAATAGAAACACATGGTATAAGCAAGATAGGAGAAAGGAAGTTACTGTTGAAGAGCCAAAGGCTATGTTTGCTATTGATGGTATTGGTTATGATTGGAGCTCTATGGCTATTGAAGAGGAAGCACCACCAAATGCTGCTCTTGTGGCCAATGAATTTGCTCTAATGGCTCATTCTGATTCAGAGGTAAACAATATTACAACTTGTACTGAACCATGTCCTAATCTTAAAGCTTATGAAGACCTTAATAAGAGATTTGAAGCTCATAGAGAAGAGCTAATTGATGCTCTTTTTAATTTAGCTAATCACAAAAGAGGTCTAGGTGTTGTAGAAAAACAAGTCTTACATTTTAAAAGTAATGAATCTCATTTTACTAATGACATCAATATACTAAAAAATGACATTAAGATCAGAGATGAGTGTATTGTTGAGTTGAATGATTCATTAGCTAAACAAAAAAATGAAAGAGAAAATGTTAAGGTATCTGTGGATGTTTTGGCTCATTCCTCAGATGGATTCAATAAACTTTGGGAAGCTCAAGTTATTGATAAGGTTAATTCTGGTGTTGGATTTAAGTCTGTACCCCCACCATACAGAGGTGTTCATTCACCTCCAGGTATTGATTTAGCACACACAGGGTTAGCTGAGTTTCAAGAACCAATCATGGAGTATGGTTCTAAGGCCACTAAGAGTCCTAAGATAGAAAAGGTAAGTAAAAGTTTAGATAAAACTTTATCTTATCAAGACAAGGTGTCCTTTGTTAAGAAAGGAGATGCTATAGTTGTTGAAGATTGTACAACTGATAGTGATGATAATAAAGAAGAACAGGTTATGTCTAAACCTGTATTGGTTAAGAAAGTAGGAACAAGTGTTCCTAAGATAGTCAATCACAACACTAACAGGCCTAAGTCAAATGTTAAGACTGTTAGGAAACCAGTTAGATATTGTGAACAATATAGAACTACTAACAAGCCCAGAGGTAACCAAAGGAATTGGAACAACCTCAAGTCTAATCAATTAGGTGATGACTTTGCTTTTCACAACAAAGCTTGTTATACATGTGGTACTTTTGACCATCTTGCAGCTTTCTGCAACCAAAGGGTAACTGGGTATGAAAACAATAGGGTGAACTACAAAAGGCAAACTCCTCAAACTCACTTTCACTCTAAACTCATAGGACAAAACCCAGAACAGTCTCAAACAAGTCTGGACCAAAAGGTCCTGATAGACAAAAAGGTCCTGCTAATACAGACAAAAAGGTACTGCCAGTACAAATAAAAGGTACGGGTAGAACAAAAGGTATTGTTAGACCTTTGATGACTGTTAACCCAAAATCAACAGCTAAGGATGCAAAAACAACTTTCATACATGCATCTAAAACTGTTCTAAGGCCCATTCAAACAAAAGAAGTGGTCCACAAACAAATTTGGAGACCAAAGGGTGTGACTTCAAAGCTAGCAGTCACTTCTGCTAAGCATGTTACTCACCCTGCTGCTAAGGGAAATAGGGCAAATGCTGTTAAGGCCTCAGCATGTTGGATTCAAAAATCCAATGTTGCATCAACAGTCCTTAAAAGATTAAATTACATTGATGCAAGAGGCAGATCCAAGTCAGTAATGGCTTGGATCCCCAAAGAAAACTAACACTCTTATTTGTGTGCAGGAACATTCTTTTGATCATCAAGATCAAGGATACTCAGATAGTGGATGTTCCAATCACATGACAGGCAACATGTCTTATCTTTCAGATTTTCAAGAATTCAATGGAGGATATGTTACCTTTGGAGGTGGTTTTCGTGGCAAAATTTCTGGTAAAGGTACTATTAAAACTGGAAATTTAGATTTTGAAAATGTGTACTATGTACAAGAGCTAAAGTATAATCTTTTTAGTGTCTGACAAATGTGTCAAAAAAAGAACAATGTCCTTTTTACTGACACTGAATGTCTTGTTCTATCTAAGGATTTCAAGATGCCTGATGAAAATCAAGTGCTTCTTAGAATTCCTAGAAAGGCCAATATGTATAGTGTTGATATGAAGAACATTATTCCTAAAAAGGATTTAACTTGTCTTGTATCAAAGGCCACATTGGATGAATCAATGTTATGGCATAGAAGGCTTGGTCATATTAATTTCAAAACCATAAATAAAATTGTTAAGAATGGTTTGGTAAGAGGTTTACCTCACAAAAAATTTGAAAATGATCAAACATGCATTGCTTGTCTAAAAGGCAAACAACACAAAGCCACTTGTAAGCCCAAGATTTTTAACTCTATCAATCAGTCATTGTTTATGCTTCATATGGACTTATTTGGACCTGTTTCAGTAAAGAGTATGCAACATAAAAAATATTGTCTTGTTATAACTGATGACTATAGCAGATTTACATGGGTTTTCTTTTTAGCCACTAAGGATGAGACATCAAGCATCCTTAAGGACTTCATTACACTGATAGAAAACCAAGTAAGCAAGAAAGTAAAAGTCATTAGGTGTGATTATGGGACATAATTCAAAAATAGAGTTATGGATGATTTCTGCAAAGAAAAAGGTATTAGGAGAGAATATAGTGTTGCTAGAACACCACAACAGAATGGTGTGGTAGAAAGAAAGAATAGAACACTAATTGAAGCTGCTAGAACAATGTTAGCTGATTCTAAGCTACCTATAATCTTTTGGGCAGAGGCAATCAACACTGCTTGCTATGTTCAAAATAGAGTTTTAGTTGTGCAGCCTCACAATAAGACATCCTATGAACTTTTTAATGGTAGAACTCCTGCAATAGGATTTCTTAGACCTTTTGGATGTCATGTGACAATTCTCAATACCTTAGACCATTTAGGAAAATTCGATGGTAAAGCAGATGAAGGTTTCTTAGTTGGATATTCTCTTGTTAGCAAAGCTTTTAGAGTTTACAACTTAAGAACTGAGAAAGTACAAGAAGAACTACATGTGGAGTTTCTGGAAAACAAGTCCAATGTAGTAGGTCAAGGACCAAAATGGATATTTGATCTTGATTATCTAACAAATTCTATGAATTATATACCTGTTGTTGCAGAAACTAATGACTTTTCAGGTTCACAAGCAACAAATGAGGTGGAGTTAGATAAAGATCAATCTGATGTTATTATGCCATTGTGGTCAAGTAAAAGTGTGGAAACAGCTTCAAACAATGATGAATCTTCTTCTAGTAAAGCAAAAGAAGATGTTGAGGCTCAAAGAAAAGATGTTGGAACAGAGGAACAACACAATATTTCAAATATTGATGGTACTGCTGAGACAGAGCAAGGTACTGCTAGTTCCTCTAAAGGTACTGGTAGTTCATTTGAAGGAACTGTTAGTTCAGTTGAAGGTACTGCTGGTCCTTCACACTTAAAAGATGCAGAGTTCCGAGAAGATGAAGTGGATTTGAGTAATCTTCCACCATCTTATCATGTTCCTACTACCCCACACACAAGAATTCACAGAGTTCATTCCCTTGAAAATGTGATAGGAGATATACAATCTGGTGTGAAGACAAGGAGACAACTGGTCTCTTCAGACCAAAAAGGGATTCTTGATGCCCTTTATGCTTCAAAACAACATGAGCTTTCAAACTCTTGCTTATTTGTATGTTTTCTCTCTCAAAAGGAACCAAAGAACATTCTTACAGCCCTAGATGATTCAAGCTGGTTAGAGGCTATGCAAGAAGAGCTTCTTCAGTTCAAGATTCAAAAGGTTTGGGTGCTAGTTGATTTACCTACAGGTGTGAAGGTAATAGGCACTAGATGGGTTTTTAAGAACAAAAGGGATGAAAGAGGAATTGTGATCAAGAATAAGGCTAGATTAGTAGCACAAGGGTACACACAAGAAGAAGGGATAGATTATGATGAAGTTTATGCTCCAGTAGCAAGGATTGAGGCAATTAGGCTGTTTCTAGCTTATGCTTCATTTTTAGGCTTCACAGTCTACCAAATGGATGTCAAAAGTGCATTTTTATATGGTGAAATTAGACAAGAGGTGTATGTTTCACAACCTCCTGGTTTCATTGATCCATTACATCCAAAAAAAGTGTACAGAGTAGTGAAAGCTCTCTATGGCCTTCATCAGGAACCAAGAGCTTGGTATGCAACACTAGCTTCCTACTTATTAGAAAATGGATTTCAAAGAGGAAAGATTGATCATACACTTTTCATCAAACAACACAAGAAGGATCTTCTGTTAGTGCAGGTGTATGTCGATGACATTATCTTTGGATCTACTAGGAAAGAAATGTGTTTAGAATTTGAGAAGCTTATGAAAGATAAGTTTCAGATGAGTTCTATGGGAGAACTTACATTCTTTTTGGGTTGACAAGTTAAGCAATCATCTGAAGGCATATTTATTAGTCAAGACAAATATGTTGCAGAGATACTTAGAAAATTTCAATTTGCTGATTCAAAAATAGCAAGCACACCAATGGACTCTGAGAAGCACCTTCTGAAAGATGAAGATGGAGAAAATGTAGATGTACACAGTTACAGATCTATGATAGGCTCTTTGATGTACCTTACATCATCTAGACCCGATATCATGTTTCCTGTTTGTGTTTGTGCAAGATTTCAAGTCACTCCAAAGTTTTCTCATTTAACTGCAGTCAAGAGAATTTTTGATATCTCAAAGGTCAACCAAGGTTGGGTATATGGTATTCTAGAGAATCTCCTTTTGACTTGGTAGCATATTCGGATAGTGATTATGCTGGTGCTAGCTTGGACAAAAAGTCAACAACTGGAGGATATCAATTCCTTGGGTGTAGACTTGTCTCATAGCAGTGTAAGAAGCAAACAAGTGTGGCAAATTCAACAACTGAAGCTGAATATATAGCTGCTGCAAGTTTCTCTAGTCAAGTTCTATGGCTTCAAAACTAACTCCTTGATTATGGGTACAATTTCTTAAACACTGTTATTTATATTGATAATAGTAGTACAATTTGTATTATTAAAAATCCAGTACAACACTCTAAAACAAAACACATTGAAATTAGACATCACTTTATAAGAGACTGCAATGAGAAAAGATTAATTCAAGTTCTTAAAATTGCTTCAGAGCATAATTTTACAGATCTGCTAACAAAAGCTTTTGATGTTTCAAGGTTTCAGTACTTGGTAGCAAGTATTGGAATGCTTAATCTTTAAATTTTCAATATGATGTGTTTTTGTAAATAAATTTTTGTTGTTGCTGCTGATTTATAAGGTACTGCTATTGTATCATAAGGTACTGCTAATGTAACACCCCAACCCGACAAGGGCAAAGATGTCACAAATATATGGTTTCACATCAGAACAAACATAGCATTCAATAATAAAACAGCGGAAGTCTTAACATTAAATCCAAAATAAGTCAACATGACTTATATCAAATGCAAGACAAAATAACTGAAGTACAAAATCCAATATTCAAATGCCTAAACAATGGCATATCAAAATAAATAGAAGTCCAAATGGTAAAGCTAAAATCACTAAGGTCAAAACTCCAAGTCAGATTGCTCTCATCCCAAAGCTAAAACCCAGCTTCCTAGCTTAAGTACCTGCCGCAGGAAAAGAAATGCGGCTGAGCTACAAGAGCTCAATGAACAGATATATAGATAACAGATAGCAGTACAAAACAAATCAGGAATACAGATCATACAGATACAGAATCAAAGTGAAAGAATAGGAAAGGAAATAAGGAAAAGAAAAGAATGAAGAAGAGATAATGAAACAAATCAGGTTTAGGGAAAACAGAAATCCATCACGAGCCCAGATAACAGATAATACCATAGCATAACCATATAATGCAACAAACCTGTGTAGAGTGGCCAACTCCCAGATAATGTGAGAGACGTGTATCGCACACACCATCAGTCACCAGATATAATAATAAACATATAACATAAACAGATAACATATAACAGATAACATATAACAGAGTCAGAACTAGGATGCATCCATGCGCCCCCGGTGGCCAAAAACTCCTCAACACACCAGATAAAATAAGTCAGGGACGGGATAGGTCATCACTCTCCTACCCTAGAGTCATGTCAAAGGTGTATCAATGACATGAACATGAAACCCTCATGCCTAGTGATTGGCTCGGATATCAAACTGTAGGTCAGAGGTCAAATGTACTATCAAAATCAGAAAGTCATGTCTTAAGGGTACATGGCAAAAAGGTTCATGTCAAAATCCAGAGATATATGTCAAAGGTTCAAATCAGAGTTTATGCAAAGGTTCAGAATAGAGAATCATATCAGAAGGTTCAAACAAAGGTTCAAGTCAAACAGATTACAACAGAGATTCACAAACAGAGGGGAACATAGCAATGGTATAGGGAATCCTAATACGGAAAATGAAATACTGAGAGAAAAGGGAAAGAAACACCCTTACTGAAAAAGGGCAGAATATTTGTACCTTATTAGCACAGCAGACAAGCAAACAAACACAGAAATAAGATCAGGACTTCTCCTTCTTCACACCTAAGGAAGAGGAAGACAGAATTACTAAAGATTCTAATTTAGATTATTACTTTTAGTTTACCTCTCCATTTTAAGTACTTTCTATTTTTAGTAACTTTCCAGATTTAGTAAGTTCCCATAATTAGCAGGTTTCCAGAATTAACAGATATTACCATTTCAGATTAGGTTGAACCCTTATTCAAAGATTATTATGGAATAACAGTATATTTTATCAAGTTACAGAAGTTTAGGGTTAATTATGACATGATCACAAAGTTTAGGGTTTTAAATGTAAATTCATCTAATTCAAAGGTCTTAAGTGAAAATACTTTAAGTTACAGAATTATATGCTCATTTTATTCAGAATTACATTTTATTCTCTTAAGTTTCACAATTTACAGATTATACCCCTTTAGTTACATAATTTACAAAACCAACCTTATATTTACATATTTTACAAATTAAACCCTACAATATCCATATATACCAAACAAGCATATTATATTTCATAATTACAGAATGTATTATAAGAATTTATTACATTACAGATTAGACCCCTCAGAATTCAGAATTTACACAATTAGTCCCTTAAGTTTACAAAACTTATAAATTAAAATCATAATTCATAACAATTACATATTTAGTCCATAAATCCTCAAAATTACACATTACCCTTTTTATATCTGTATTTACTCAAAATAACTTCAAGATTCCAGAATTACACTTTTAGTCCCTCTCTTTTTATTTAATTTCAATTCGTATCCTTAATATGCCATTAATTCATTATATTGAAATATTTACACTTAGGACCCCAAAGTTATATTTTTCCCACATTCCTACAGATGTATATGACATTACAAAAATACCCCAGAAGTTTCAAAGTTGTCAAAACAGGTCCTTTTACTTTTTATTTTAGATCAGATTACACTTTTTAAAAAAATAAATACAAACCCTACTATTAACCAATCATTGCACCATCATTATTATATCCTTAAAACATCTTAAATGGTCAGATTTGTATCTAAGAACCCTAACCCTAGTAGCCACGATTTGTATTTTATTTGATTACTTTGTTTTATTAAAATCCGGTTTTAACAATAATTCATCACGCTTAAACTAAGCTTCCAAAAATCAAACTCATATTTTTCCCAGATCATAAGACATATAAAGAACCCATGAAAAATAAATAACATGCCCAGAAAAATTGTTTAGCATATATTTGATTTTTACGTACGTTTTTGATATTAAAATTACGACGACATGATCTAGACTACCATAATTCGTTCTAACATTTTTCCCAGGTCTATTACTTCATATGAGGTCTAAATAAAATACTTGTCATGCCCAAAAGTTCGGATTACATATATTTGTGATTTACGTGTTCTATGTTCATATAATTTTCGTACGTATAGATTAGCTTGCATGATTCGATTAACACAATTTATATGAGTTATATAGGATGTAAAGATCATAGGAAAATTGCTATATCAGATTTAGAACATGTAATCAAGGTGCACAAATTTGTTACCTAGCGTATGGAAAATTCGATAAGAAAAATGTACCAAGAACGAACCAGCGAATCCACGAGCAAATCCTTATTTTTCCTAGCTTGCTTGCACCTCCAAGATTCCCAGAAAAATGGTTGATCACATCCAGAAGTGGTGTGGCTGCTTTGGTCGATTTATTGTTGGATCGCTTAGGTTTTCTTTAGTTTTTGCGATTAGGGTTTTTGAAGAAATAATAAGCTTTGTTTATATATTTGACAACCGACCTAGGGGAGGGCTAAGATCAGAAATTCGGTTTTAGAATCAAATAATAATTTGGATTGATTTTATTTGACATTTTCTTTATTTATTTTTATATATTACTTAATGTAAAAGATTTAATCATTATATTTACTTAATTTTATTTATTTAGGATTTTAATAATAAATGTGCATAATAATTTTTGAACATTCGAAATGGTGTAACGTTGCCCCAGAAATTAGTTCGTTTCAGATATAGTTCGTTTTCAGAAGTTTCGGAATTGTTTCAGAATTTTATAAGTTATTTAATTAGGTTTTATGGTTTCAGGGGTAATTTGGTCATTTTACGGGTTATCTGAATTTCAGGTATTACAGCTAAGCACACATGGTGCTGCCAGTACAAATAGTAAATTGTGTTATTCATATAGTTGGTTCTATGATTATACTAATGCAAGACAAGTACTTTGTACATTGTTCTTTTGGTTTTAGACTAACTATTTCAGGTATGAATATGTGAACACAAAGGATATTTCAAGTGAAATGGGAGCAGCAGAATGCTTATCAAATTGCTGACCATAGTAGGTTTATAATGGACTAAGTTTAGGAATTTAACCTCCTTAAAACTTCTTTCTTGAAATCTAGTTATGATATTTCACTTTGAATTGATGACTTAGTTGATCAGATAGTAACTGATACAACTCACTTTCTATCATTTTTTACTTTTAAGTATAATGTGTAAGTCTGAGGACATCTGATAGACGGAACAACTAGTAAAAGTGAATCTAACACTTGTGTTGGAAGTAACAATTACTATGAGCTGGAAACCCTGTCAAGAAAATCTTTTGAATAGATTTATCTTTACACAGGCAGTTATTTATAACTGAAATACATTGGTTCTCACACAACCAGAGGTTGCTTTAAACCGAAATGCTAATTAAGTGTCTGTTATACACTTGATTCCTTCAAAATGGTTGAAAGTAGTATGATTTTTCAATTCTAAAATCATGAACATACTACTAAGTCAAAATGATTTCTTAAAAAGGATTTTCAAGCATTCACAAAAACCGTCCATTGTTGGATTATGAATTAAAATTTCCACTGATTCATCTCTCATAGGAGTTAACACACCTAGAAGTGATGAGGACAGCAACTTAAACTTTTAAAGAATTGATGGCTTCATGTACAATATTGTCTGACAACAAGGTCACATTGATAGATCAGTCAAAGGTACATAGTGAGATCTTCCAAACAAGGGGAGGAAACAAAAGTTATTTGCTTCAGGGGAGGTTACAATCTCAGGGAAGGAAATAATTGCCCAGAAAAGGAAGAATAAACCAATATATGGAAGGAGAAGATAAGAGCATACAAGATGATGTAGAGGTTGAAAATGACAAGAATAGATCATATATCTAGAAGGGATGAAGCATTCCTAAAGGAGAAAGTTCTATCTAGATCAAACAAAGAAAAGTTTCAATTTCACTTCAAAGACATGCTGGTTAGATGATTTCACTTGTTGAAACAAGCATCCAAGATACACAGCATCATTGCCTCTTACAATTCCTCCGTCCAAGGAAATTGCACCATCTTTTGGTACAATGTTTTGATATTGCTGAAGTCAAAGAAGAATAAAGCAGATCAGTTCAGAATTCATGAAGTGTTTGAAAGATCTTCTCAAGTCCTCATTTAATTCAGGAAAACATGTTTGAAATGATTCACATGTTGAGGGGAGGATTGTTGGGAATTAAATATTCTGAAGTTAGAGTATGGGAAAATACTTTAAGTCAAAGGTACTGCTAGTTCATGATCAAGGTACTGCTAGTACATCAAGGTACTGCTAGAACAAGAAGGTACTGCTAGTTCAAGTAGAAGGTACTGCTAGTAGAGAATGGTACTGCTGATCAGTGAGTCATAGAGCTACTCAAGGATAAGATCGAAAAGATATTTATTGTATTTTGGTCAACAATATACGGTAGATAATATCTTACTCCATGTGCTTAGTTAACAAGTTGTATACATAGATACATGTTGTATCTGATGTACTGACACTCAATAAGCATAAGTTAACCAAGTAAGTCGTCCAAGACTTTAAGCAATTTGTAAAGATCTCTTGAAACTATAAAAGAGATCTTAGACTTGGATATTGTGTACACACTTCAACTAAGAACTTAGAACTGTTAAGAATATTGAACAAACACAAATCACAAGTTGTAACATAAGATTCAAGGTTTTCTAACCCTAGTGATAAACACAAGATCACTCGTATTATTTTGAATAATATTGAATCGTTTAGTGATAAACTTTCTTTGTTCATTGTTAAGTAACACACATAATTCTTCCATTTCCATAACATACATAACCTTCTAAGTGTGGTTAAGTAAATTCCGCGTACTTAATCATATAAACTCAATATATCATTACACACAAAGTATACAAGGTTTAACCACCTTAACCGTGTGTCGAATCCCTCTCAAGTTCACCCTCCGATCCAGCCTTTTTATTTTGTTAAACCAGAAAAATATAAAAATATTTCTCACCTTTAGCCTTAACCTTACCCATAGTCAAGTCTTGGTTGGTTGCTAGCTACTTGGAAAGATGGTTGTTATATGGGAATCCTTGAAAATGAGAAAGTTGCAAACTCCCTGATAATCTCGTGGATGATCTATTGGTATCTTATGAAAAAAAATAGAATAAGTCATCTTCATTGTTTGATGACATGGATTGCCAATGAGCTATGAAAGTATGATATCATTCAAGGAAGAATCTCAATATCAAGGAAAGTGGTTGATGTAGCTAGTAGCACTTGGTTGTAGACTTTGGCTATTTGTAAAGTTTTTCAATATTAAAACCAATCATATATATATCCCATGTCTTATCCCTATCCTTTTGACTTTGTGAAGTTATCAAGTGTAATGACATGTAGTGACCATCCGATTTCTTGAGGAATTAGATAAGCGTTGTTAGCGATCTAAGGTTATCTTTGGTGACCATCCGTTATTTAATAATTCGAGACTTCGTTGTTAGCGAGCTATTATGTTTTGCATGAGATAGTTTCACATCAGTCTTATATAACCCTTGAAACCTTAAACCCGAATAAAAGTCCTCTTTGATGTTTACGCTTGGTGCTTATGCCACGTCGGTTGAGTTTTGTTTCTTGTACAAGCCTATGGTAATATTTTGTTGGGAATAAAATGTTCAAGTCAAAGAGCCTGCCAAAGATGTCAAAGAGCCTGCTAGTTGATTTTGAAGTGTATGAAGATGTTCTACCAGTACCTTCTGGGTAGAAGGTACTGCTAGTTGATGAAGAGCCTGCCAAGCTTATGTCAAGTTGATTAGATATTTTGTAATAGATATTTAGTGGAATTATTTGTCTTTGTACATTGTTATACGTTATGTAGAAGTAGTTTAGTCTTCTGTGAACCACAGAAGAATATTGCAGAGTTGTACATTGGTAGTTGTATTTAATTGTAGGCTAGAATAGTCAAAGTATAGTATTATACTCTTCCACTTGACAACTTGTAATAAGGATGCCTTATCGTATAAAAGTTTTCCTTAGTCACACTTCATGCATGTATCTTTCCAACTATTAACCAAAACCGAACTATCTCTCAAGTAACTTAGTTACTCAATTCACAAATCCTTTTACAATCTTAGATTCAAGATTACTTTGTAATCCCGGTGATAGTTAGATCATCCGTATTATTTCATCAATAATATTGAATCGTTTTGTGTTAACCAAAGTTGTATTCTTTGTTCGTTGCATTCTCTCGTTTACATAAACTCACCACCTTGTGTTCTTTTAAGTGTTTGCTCCAGTTGCAAGGGGTAGATTATGAAGAAGTGTTTGCTCCAGTTGAGGATATACTCAAGAAAAAGGGGTATAGTGATCAGAAACAAAGCAAGATTGGTAGCTCAAGGATATACTCAAGAAAAAGGGGTAGATTATGAAGAAGTGTTTGCTCCAGTTGCAAGACTTGAAGCAATTAGGCTATTCTTGGCCTATGCTTCATTCATAGGCTTCACTGTCTATCAAATGGATGTTAAGAGTGCATTTTTATATGGTGAAATTGAAGAACCAGTGTATGTATCTCAACCTCCAGGCTTCATTGATGCAGAGTATCCAGACAAGGTTTACAAGGTTACCAAGGCTTTGTATGGTCTACACCAAGCTCCTAGGGCATGGTATGAAACATTGGCTTGTTTTCTACTAGAAAGTGGATTCCAAAGAGGCAGGATTGATCCAACTTTGTTCATCAAAAGAACAAAGAAAGATATCTTGCTAGTGCAGATATATGTTGATGACATTATCTTTGGATCAACAAACCAAGACTTGTGTGTAGAATTTGAAAAACTTATGCATAGTAAGTTTGAAATGAGTTCCATGGGGGAACTTACTTTCTTTTTGGGTCTCCAAGTGAAACAATCTAAAGAAGGCATATTTATTAGCCAAGATAAGTATGTGGCAGAGATCCTAAGGAAATTTAATTTTGCTGATTCTAAGGTTGCAAGTACACCAATGGATCCAGATAAAGGGCTACTCAAGGATGCTGAAGGAGAAGATATGGATTTGCACAATTATAGATCAATGATTGGGCCTTTGATGTACCTTACATCATCAAGACCAGACATCATGTTCTCAGTATGTGTATGTGCAAGGTTTCAAAAACATCCCAAAATCTCTCATCTCACAGCAGTCAAAAGAATCTTTAGATATCTCAAGGGTCAACCTAGGTTGGGTCTTTGGTATCCAAGGGAATCATCTTTTGAATTGGTGGCTTATTCGGATAGTGACTATGCTGGTGCAACTCTAGACAGAAAATCCACAACTGGTGGATGTCAATTTCTTGGTTGCAGACTCATCTCTTGGCAATGCAAGAAACAAACAATGGTGGCCAACTCTACAACTGAAGCAGAATATGTTGCTGGTGCAAGTTGTTGTGGGCAAGTTCTTTGGATCCAAAATCAAATGCTTGACTATGGGTACAATTTTCTTAACACCATTATTTATATTGACAATAGCAGTACTATTTGTATCATTAAAAACCCAGTTCAACACTCAGAAACAAAACACATTGAAATCAGACACCATTTCATAAGGGATTGCAATGAGAAAAGGTTAATTCAAGTTGTTAAAATTGATTCTGAAAAGAATTATGCAGACCTTCTCACCAAAGCTTTTGATTTAGGTAGATTCAAATATCTTGTAGGAGGTATTGGAATGATAAATCTTTGAAAAACATGTGTTTTTGTATATACAATTAACTGGTATTGGCTTTTAAACTTGGTACTGCTAGTTAGTCAAAAGGTCCTGTTAGTTCATAATTGGTCCTGCTAGTATAAAATATGCTATGTTTTGTTCATATTGATGCTTAAATGTTTAAAATACTATAGATCAAGTGCTTTGCACTTTGTTCTTTTGGTTTGCAACTAACACATTTCAGGTTGATAACAAAACAAGAGTTCTTCCAAACAAAAGGGGGCAACCAAAGTTATACTAATCTCAAGGGAAATAACCATCTCAGGGGAGGATTTGATAGCCCAGAATGGAAGAGAAACGAATTTATGAAAGCAACAGACAAGAGCATACAAGATGATGCAGAGTTGGAAAAAGAGAGAGTTAGATCACATATCTAGAAGGGATGAAGCATTTCTTAAGGAGAAAGTTCTATCTAGATCAAACTAAGAAAAGTTTCAACTCAAAGGCATGCTATTAGATGATTTAACTTGTTGAACCAATCATCCAAGATACACAGCATCATTGCCTTTTTAAATTTCCTCCACCCAAGGAAATTGCACCATCTTTAGGCCAATATGGCTTTTGGTATTCAGCTCACCAAGTTTTTACAAACTTAAGAGTTGGCTAGTCCATAAGCAAATGGCTTTTGGTAAAGACAAATCAAATCCGTTGATGGTTGATAGTTTACCAAAAACTATATGGTTGTTAACTAACCATACTTAATTGTAAATAGTTAGCTAGTCCATAAGCAAACGGCTTTTGGTAAAGACAAATCAAATCCGTTGATGGTTGATAGTTTACCAAAAACTATATGGTTGTTAACTAACCATACTTAATTGTAAATAGTTAGCTAGTCCTTAAGCAAACGGCTTTTGGTAAAGACAACTCAAATCCGTTGATAGCTGGTAGTTTGCTAAAAACTATAAGAGATTTTTATAAAACTTTCAAAAGTACTGGTAGTTCAAAATTGGTACTGCTAGAGTAAAATGGTACTGCTAGATAGCCGTTGAGCCTGTCAGACAAAGTTTTAGCCGTTGGGCCTGGTAGTTAAAATTAGCCGTTGGGGTAGTTATGTAAATTACTGATGATTATATTATATTATATTTCACATATAAAAGATCTTTTTAACCGCCTTTTCATTTACTTATTATAATCTTTCTTATTGTCGGTTAAAAGTAATTCTCACAAATCTTCTTTCATCAGTCATTATCATAATTCACATACACCTTTCATCTTCTACCAGTACTACCAACAAATCCCACCATCATATTCAAAATTTTCATTATGGATTCCACAGTTGTTCTAAACTTTGTCCAACGTCACAATCAATTAGCATTTTTGGAGAAGTCAGAGGATAATGCCTCTTTTCATCAAGTAGTGGACTTTTTAAACAACTCCTACATCAGGTTTGCTTTACTAGTCAATCCCACTATTTATGAAACTCAAATTTCACAATTTTGGAAAACAGCTAAAATTGTAACTTCTGAAAATGGGGAACAAAGAATTAAGGCCAAAGTGGATGGTAAACATTTGACTCTTACTGAGTCATCCATAAGAAGACATCTTCATTTGGATGATTCTGATGGTATTAGTCAGTTACCAGATACTGAAATTTTTGAAAATTTAACAAGAATGGGGTATCATGCTGAGTCAAACAAACTCACTTTTCTGAAAAAGCATCTTACTCCACAATGGAGATTTTTGATTCACACAATCCTTCATTGTTTGAGCCAGAAGAAAACCTCTTGGGAGCAATTTAGTGGCAACATGGCTTCTGCTCTCATCTGTTTGGCTACAAACAGAAAATACAATTTTTCCAAACATATTTTTGAAGGATTGATTAAAAATGTGAAAAGTGAAACAAAGTTTTTGATGTATCCAAGATTTATTGGTTGCATCATTGCAAAATTAAAACATTTGTTACTTCCCACAGACTCAATTTATGAAACACCAAAACTTTCTCACAAAGTATTTTCAAATATGAGAATTGGTTTTAGAGGGGAAGATATACTACTATTTGATGAAATGTTACCACAACATCCAGAAGAACCAACACCATCAGCTGAATCACCATCATCTAGTTCTTCACATGGTTACATTTCACCAACACATCAAATATCACCAATACCATCTCCAGTACCATTAGCAACACCACCAACATCATCACATCATGTAACACCACCCCAATCACCTCAGACAATGCAAGAACTAAAACAGAAGGTAAAGTTCTTAGAAGATGCTCTTAAAAGACAAAACAACAAATTTTCTGAGATCAACCTCAAATTAGTCAAGAGGGTAAAGAAATTGGAGGTTCAAGTGAAGAAGCTAAAGGGTAAAAGATCTGCAAGGATTGTTTTATCTAGTTCTTCAAAATCTGATGCTGATAGGATAGGCCACTCTTCCAAAAAGGGGAGGAAGGATAGTTCTGAAGATGAAGAGGAGGCTCAATTTGAATTCCATGATGGAACTCAAGTTTATGATGAAGAGCCTGCTGGTGCAGGGCAAGAGCCTGCTAGGCAAAAGCAAGAGCCTGCTAGGATAGAGAGGCTATTAGCTATGGGGTACAAAGGGACTGCTGAGAAAGTGTACAAGAGAAAGAGGGATTTAGAGCCTCAAGGGAATTTGTTTGTTCAGGGGAGGATTTTTGCTGCTGATGAGAAATCTTCTGCTCCATCACAAGAACAAACTCCAAAGGATAAGGGCAAAAGCATTATGATTGAAGATGAGCCAAAGTCCAAGAAGTTGAAAAGAACACAGCAAATTCAGATGGCTTTAGGAGAAGAAGAGGCCAAAAGGGTTCATGAAGAAGAACTAAAAGCACTTGAAGCTTCAAGAATGCTTGCAGTAATGAAAGAGCAGAAAGATGCTGAAGATGCTGCTCAGACTCTTCTTGATACTCAAATTTCTCAAGAAACCTTTGATGCACAGATGCAATGGATTATTGCAAATGATCCAATTGTGAGGGGCCAAGCAGCAATTATAGTAAATGACAAGAATCTAAATTCTGATGAGAAAACAGTAGAGCTTGAATCTTTTATCAACAAGAAGTATAAGGAAGCAGCTCTAGCTGATATTTTTGAAAAGATGAAGGAAAGTCAGAAAAGAGGTTTTAAGGTGGGCCAAGCTCAGAAAGATCAAGTAATTTTTATGAAGATATTTCTAAAAAGTCAAGCAAATTGGACTGATTATCAACTGAAGAAGAAATCTGCTGCTAAAATCTTCTACTTGTATCTACAAGCCTACAAAAGTCTTTACTACAAAGTTCCATCTGATGTACAACCCTCAATGAAGAAGAAGGATGCTCAGAAGAAAGAAGTAGCAAAATTGGACACAGAGCAAGTAATATGTTAATTACTTTGCCAACTATCATACATGCTGATCCAATTAGCTGTAGGCGACCTATTATTGATTGGGAGATCAACCATGATAGATTAGGAAAATCATGGAAAATAACAAGGGTTGGAGGTCAGTTTGCTATCTTTAAGAATTTTGAAAATTTAGTTAGAGCATGTGACAGAGCAGACTTGGAAGAATTGTGGAATCTAGTGCAGATTAGGCTAGACACAAATTCTAGTTCAGATGCTAAGGAACAGGAACTATGGGTAGAATTCAATAGGATGTTTGATCCTGAACCCAAAGATGTTCATTGGAAATTTCCCTATTATGATCCTTCAACAACATGGGAATTTCTAAGCCATAGCAATATTCATCATCTTTACACACAGAGTGGGATAGAACTCTTTATGTTGGCTGAGAAAGAGTATCCACTTAGTTATGAAGTGCTTAAAACTATGATCTCCAAGAGATTAAGATGTGACAAAGATGAAGAGAATTCAGAAATTGTTCAGAGTTTGCTGAGGAGCATATCTGAGCAATATGAAAGAAAAAGGAAGAACAGAGAGTAAGGTTTTTAGAAGAGTTCCCTCAAATCCTCAAGGTATGTATTTTATTCATCAGAGACTTGTGTATTTTAATGGAAATAACAAGTTTAGGGGAGGATTGTTGGGAATAAAATGTTCAAGTCAAAGAGCCTGCCAAAGATGTCAAAGAGCCTGCTAGTTGATTTTGAAGTGTATGAAGATGTTCTACCAGTACCTTCTGGGTAGAAGGTACTGCTAGTTGATGAAGAGCCTGCCAAGCTTATGTCAAGTTGATTAGATATTTTGTAATAGATATTTAGTGGAATTATTTGTCTTTGTACATTGTTATACGTTATGTAGAAGTAGTTTAGTCTTCTGTGAACCACAGAAGAATATTGCAGAGTTGTACATTGGTAGTTGTATTTAATTGTAAGCTAGAATAGTCAAAGTATAGAATTATACTCTTCCACTTGACAACTTGTAATAAGGATGCCTTATCGTATAAAAGGTTTCCTTAGTCACACTTCATGCATGTATCTTTCCAACTATTAACCAAAACCGAACTATCTCTCAAGTAACTTAGTTACTCAATTCATAAATCCTTTTACAATCTTAGATTCAAGATTACTTTGTAATCCCGGTGATAGTTAGATCATCCGTATTATTTCATCAATAATATTGAATCGTTTTGTGTTAACCAAAGTTGTATTCTTTGTTCATTGTATTCTCTCGTTTACATAAACTCACCACCTTGTGTTCTTTTAAGTGTGTTGTAGTAGATTCCGCATGCTAAACACATTCATAAATAAATATCTCACAAACACATTTCTAAGATTCACATCCCTAGTGTTTGCAATCCTTTCCACATATTTAGATCATGTCTGAGCAATAAGTGTGATTTTCTTCTATATTCAATCACTAAACAAATGAGTGTTGAGTGAATCATACTTCATTTTCCTTTCCTGAGGTGTCTTAATATGTTATCAAGCAAGAGAATCATTAAGGTATTGTCAAACATCTCATCTTTTCATTTATAAGCCTAAATAAATAGATCTTATCTTGTATTTGTGCTTGACAGATTTGCATCTCATTTTTATCATATGGATTTATTTCTTAAAAGCTAGATTTGCTTGGGGGCAAGCAAATTGTAAGTGTGGGGGATTTGATATCGCACAAATCTAACATGTTTTAGTCGTGTTATTTCTATATTTATGCATTGTATTTGGTTGAATTTATGAACATATTATGCTTAAAAAGTGCAAAAGATGTATTTTAGTTCAGGTTCAATCAAGGTCAAGGAAAAGCTTAAAAGATGTGGAAAAGTTGTCAAATCAAGAGTCTGTGCAGAAATGTAGGAATCGTCTCACAATACAAGCTTTGGAAGGATTGATTAAGATGGAGAATCAAGATTACAATGGTTTTTTAGTTGAAGAAAATTTCATGAAAAGATAAATGTTAAAGATCATATTCTAAACCCTAGGTTTCTATCTCATGCCTAAGGTTTAAGAAGTCACTTCCATGCCTAAGGTTTAGTATCCAAACCTTAGGTCCAGCAATATTAAAGACTTCTAAGTTACATTAAAAGGAAGAGTTAAGTGCCATTATTCATCTATTAACTCAACTCCATCATTATGACACTTGGAGCCCAAGATGTATGCTTGTTGGCCAAGGGTAATCTCCCTACATAAGGATAGAAAAACAAAGAGAGAAAAAAGAATATACAAAAAACTACAACAAAAATCTGTCAAAATTTTCTCTTATATTTGGGGCGACAAGAGGAAGAAAAACACAGGAAAAGGAAGCTAAAAATCGTACCAATCATAACTTCAATTACGCAAGGATCATTGTTGATCATTTCACAAGTGTTCTTCATTACTTGTAATCATCATTACAACATTTTGTAAGACTATTCAATCATGTTTACTAGTGATCAATTTCTTATGGTTATTACTTTGTTTACCATGAGTGGCTAAGTGCCTTATGCACTTGCCTAGATGATGTTTGATTTATGATTCACTTGATTGATTATGACTTATTGGTTCTAACACAAAAGAAAAGTTAACACTAAGAATGAATTGTGCTATCTTGAGTTTTCTCCACCAAAGGGTTGTTAAGTTTGGGTAATTTCTAATGATGTATTGGGTTGAAAAAGACATTGTTAGTAAATTAGTTGTAAACCTTTGTCTATGAGGGTTTTACCTTATGTATTGACCATTTCATAAGAAACTTAATTTAACTTGGAAAACTAAATAGTGTGGTTGTTAATTATTTGTGAAACGAAAGCAAATCGGGTAATTGAATTGTGTTAATCTTGGATTGATCAATTCTTAAATATTGTTTTTTATAATCTC
The DNA here is from genome assembly GCA_021014915.2 of Artemisia tridentata subsp. tridentata. Classification (NCBI taxonomy): domain Eukaryota; kingdom Viridiplantae; phylum Streptophyta; class Magnoliopsida; order Asterales; family Asteraceae; genus Artemisia; species Artemisia tridentata. The sequence continues at coordinate 385,688,876 of CP139504.1, forward strand.
CAAATCTTGACGAGGATTGAAAGTGTGGGAAACAATGTAATTAGTACACCACTAATCGAATTGGAACACCATCTAATTTGTTGATCATAATCAAATGGAACCAATGTCATAATCATGTCAAAGGAATTGTGCAAACTAGTCTAGGCAAGTGTAGTCTTTTAATTATTGAATTTACATCATTTTCATTTGCTTGCTAATTAGAATCGATAAGTTTGATTGCTCTTTATTCACAAAAACTTACATCATACAAACAAAACAAATCCTAGTGAACGACCTCGGCTTACCTCAATTATCTCTTACTACACACGGACGAGTATACTTGCTCGTATGTGTTTCGTTTGAATCATTGGTAAATCGTGTTAAAAATTTTAAAACTTGGAATCCTAACGGGTATATCCCTTGAAACACATCAACGATGAATGTAAAGTTTGACGAAATTTCACAGATGGCTTTTGAGAGACTCGCACTAGAACCCGCGCTTAACCCGATGGCTTCTAATCAAAACAGATTAGGACCCGCACCAAACCAGCAGACTTCTTGACAGATTAGTTCAGGACTCGTCCCTCAAGGAGCTCAATCGATGTTGGGAATTAAATATTCAAGAAGTTCAATATCGGGTTCTATTCAAAGAAATACTCTAAGTGTGATTCTGCTGCTAGAGCATTTGGTTCCTGCTGGTAATGTTTGTTCCTGCTGCTAGAACATTTGATTATGCTGCTAGCAATAAATGATTCTGTTGCTAGGCTTAACATTCTGCTGCTGAAGGATTCTGTTGGGCTACAAAGTACTGCTACATGAAGAAAGTCAAAGTACTGCTCGATAGAAGTCAAAGTACTGCTCATGTTCTAAAGAAGTCAAAGTACTGCAAAAGTTAAAGGACTGATATGCAAATACGTTTAAGGATTAATGTGTAATTCTAGAATGTTCATAGAGTTATTATTAGAATTATAATTAGAATTACTTGTCGTTCAAGTATTGTAAACCGACTAGGGTTTTCCTTGTGCCTATAAAAGGATCCCTAGGTTGGCATTAGTCATATGAGATTTTACATACGATTTAGAGAAAAGTATTAGTCGATTATTAGAGTATTAGCGATTAGAGTTTGTTTAGTGAATCTGTGTATTATAAGCAGGTTCAAGTTATTAATAAAATCATTAAAGTTTAGAGTAATTCTTCTTAGCTTTGTTGAAGTAGTTTCCGCATACTTAACAAAGTATATCAGCGTTTCAATAATAGTAGTTTTGGATTTATCCAAGGTTGCTAAACCCTTAAACAAGCTACAAGTTAGTTTGGTCAGAGTATATCGATCCAACAAGTGGTATCAGAGCTTGTGTGGAGACTCTGATTAAGAAGAAACCCTTAAAATCGATTTAACAACAAACCCTAAACGATGACGACTGAAGTTGCATTAATCCCATCCATCACCTCACTCAGAATTCCTATCATCAAGAAGGGAGAATATGATCTCTGGAGTATGAAGATGAGGCAGTACCTTGCTATTACAGACCATGCTCTATGGGATGTGATTGTCAATGGTAATGTTGTTCTTGACGAACCTGTAGAAGTTGAGGGCCAACCTAAACCACCTAAACCAACCTTGCCAGCAGCTACAAAGAGAAATCAAGATAAGGCTCTCAACATACTGCTGTCTGCTATTCCTGATGGTCACCTACTAAAGTTCCATGATGCTAAGGATGCAAAGCAATTGTGGGCTGCGATCAAGACAAGATTTGGAGGTAATGATGCTTCCAAGAAGATGCATAGAAACTTATTGAAGCAGCAGTTTGAAACTTTCACTGTTGGTGAAAGAGAAGGTCTTGATGCTGCCTATGACAGATTCCAAAATCTACTTAGTATGCTAGAACTGTATGGAGCAGAGGTATCTGTTGAAGATGCAAACTTGAAGTTCTTAAGGAGTTTGCCATCTGTCTGGTATGTGGTTGCTACTATGATTAGAGGACAACCTGGATTGGAGTCTATGGACTTTGATGATCTCTATAACAATTTAAAGGTGTACGAGCAAGAGATGAATGGTCAAAGTTCTCAGAAAACTCACAACATAGCTTTTGTGTCTTCTGAAAACAGAAGCAGTACTTCTAGTAAAAGTACTGCTTATCCTTCTCAAAGTACTATTGGTGATACACAGCACGTTTGCACAACCACTACTACCATCACCCCATCACCAACAAACAACACCAACTCTGATGATATTGTATGTTCCTTCTTTGCTCAACAAGCCACTCTACCTGTTACCTATCAAGAAGACTTGGTGCAGATTGAAGAAGATGCTTTAGAGGAGATTGACATAAGATGGCAAGTTGCCATGATCACTGCAAGGATCAAGAAGTTCATGAACAAGACAGGAAGGGGAATTGATTTCAAAGCCAAACAGGGTATAACTTTTGACAAATCCAAGATTGAATGCTTCAATTGTCAAAAGCTTGGACACTTTGCAAGGGAATGCAAGTTTGCAAAATATCAAGCAAACATAATGATTGAACAACCCAAGGTTGAAAGAAAAGAGGTTCCTGTTACTGAATCACAACCAAAAGCTTTTGTGGCTTAAGAAAATCTAGCTGAGATTGACTGGAGCACTGAATTAGATGATGACACTGTAACCTATTCTATGGTTGCAATGGAAGACTTTGATTGGAGCACAGCTTTTGATGAGGAACCAGGATATGCTGCTTTGGAATCAAGAGATGGTCTTGGAAGCTTTGACTGGAGCATGGAGGATGAAGATGAACCTGTTCAGATTGCTATGGTAGCTACTTCACCAAGTTCATCCAATGTCTCTGAGGTATGCTCTAAGTGTAATGATATGTATCAAAAGTTGCTTAAAGACTATGTGACAAAAAGAGATAATTGTAGAACAGCTAGGTCTGAGGTAGCTGGTTATCAATTAACTTTAAAGTCAATGGAAGCCAAAATATTAACACATGAAAATAATGAAATGGCTTGGGGAGAAAAATATGAGCAACAAGATTATCAATTAAAATTAAGTGAATGGAAGTTAGGATGTAAGATGTCTGAATTAGAAAAGATTACTAAGGAAAGAGATGCTTTGTTAGAAAAACTTGGTAGTATTAAACAGGCTGGTCTATCACATGTTCAATTTCTTGAAAAACAAAGAAGAATAAACAGTAAAGCTGGACTAGGTTATGGTGTTGAGGATAGTAGTTCAGATGAGATTCCACCTAGTGACAAGAAACCAATTAGTAGAGAGGAAATCTCAACTAGTGAAGATGAACTTACTAGCTCAGAAGAAAACACATCTAGGAATGAGGAACCAATTAGTAAATCACCTCATGAGTTTAAAAAAGATAAGGAGTATCACTCAGTTCCTGCACCTACAGGTAGGCTTCAACCACCTAGGACAGATGTTTCTTGTTATGGTATAGACAACCTAGAGTTTAGGAAGAAGCTTACTGGTCAATCTAGTTCTGAGAAACCCAAGGATGATTTTCATAGGGGTAATGATCAAAAGTTTCCTACAATCTTTCAAAAACAAGCAGTACCACCAAAATCTTTTCAAAGTACTGATAGACATTCAGCAGTACCTCCAAGAGAAACTTTTCAAAATACTGCTAACTATAGGAAACCTTTTAATCATAGAAGAGGATTTGGGAATATGGAGCGAAAATTATGTTATGTATGCTATAGTCCTGATCATTTGATTAAGCACTGTGACTTTCACTCAGAATATTTAAGTCAGTTCCCAAAGAATAGACCTGCCAACCATAAGCCAAGGGAGACTAGACCAGTTTGGAATCACTCAAATAGGGTTAACCATAGTAATTTCTCTAAAGATTATAGGTACCCTCACCAGAAAAGACCTTTCTCCAAACCATCAGTACCCTCAAGTACTGATAAGTCTAAGGTTTCTCAAGCAGTACCCTCTAAAAGTACAGCTAAGTTTTAACCCAATCATGGTACTGCTAACACTCTTTCACATAAAAGACCTAAGAGATTCACTTCGTATAAATCTAAAAGGTCTTACACCTCAAGCAGAGTACCTAGGTCAGAGAAACCTAAAGTCAAACGAAATTGGGTTAAGAAAGAAAGTACTGATGGGGAACAAGCAGTACTTTCATCAGATAAGGGTGAAACAGGGAGTGTTGTTGATAATACAACACAGGACATGGGACCAAAGCAAATAATCATTGACCATGCCTTCAAAACCAGTGGAGATTACATACTGAAGGAATTCAAGTATGTCACTCCACAAGGGGAACACAAGTCAGTAATGGCTTGGGTTCCTAAAAGAAACTAACCCTTTTCTTTTACTGTGCAGGGCAACCCAGAGGAGGAGCTTAAAGATCATATTATTGTTGATAGTGGTTGCTCTGGCAGCATGACAGGGGACAAGGAGATCCTGTCAAATTTTAAGGCATATTATGAAGGAAGAGTTGCATTTGGTAATGATCCTGATGGAGGAAGAATCACTGGCAAACGAACCATCAAGGCTGGATGTATTGATTTTGAGAAGGTTAGATATGTGAAGGAGCTCAAGTTCAATCTTTTGTCAGTTTCTCAGATTTGTGACAAGAAGTACCCCATTCTGTTCACTGATACAGAATGTCTTATTCTCTCTCCTGAGTTCAAGTTTGTTGATGATCACTTGGTAACAATGAAAGTACCAAGAACCAATGATGTGTACAGTTTAGACTTAAAGAGTCTCAATTATGCTGGAAGAGCAACATGTTTAGTAGCCAAGGCATCATTAGAAGAAGCACATCTATGGCATAGAAGACTAGTGATGTGTGCGTGATGTATTGCTCTAATTTATATTCACGGTAGCGGCTCCAAAGATTTGGTGCGCGCGTGATGTCGTTGTGGTTTTAGCAGTATTCAAGTTTTAAATTTATATTTAGCCGACTTATCAATAAAACACACACTTTAACGAGCAGTGTACCCGGTCAGTATGAATATAATGGTAAGTAGAGTGTCGATCACTAAGAGTGGAACGTATTATCTAGTTATTCTAATCAGTATTTTAATATCTTAAGTTAGCTATACAACATAATCTAACGCAAGGGGGTTCAGCCTGAGAGACTGGCACGGTTTGGTTATGATTAAATAATAAACTAAACCAATAAGCACGAATCAGCGATTAGCACACACGTACACAGATAGATACTTGAGACAATAAGAAGACCTGTCCTGATAATTAAGTAGTTTGTCACTTGTTTTATTGATAGTTTTATATGAAGTGTATGTAATTAACCCTTTCTCGTTGGCTCTAATCTTATCGGCGAGTAAACCCTTAATGATTACTTATGTCTATTTTATTAAAGAGACGCTGAAACAAATAGGCGAGGAAGGGGCATGGCGACCCAAGCAATGCTCAGCTAGACACAGAGGTTATCAATGCACTAATAAAAGTCACCAAAGACATCAACATATAAACTTTAATTAATGGGAAAGCAATTTTAAGGGGTGCCCATGATTTTCCGTAGTCACATGGAATCGACCCATCAATCCTGATGAATTAAAGTGTACTAATACAATAAAGCAAAACTACTTAATGAATTGAATACATGCAGGACCTTTTTACAGCTCTTGTATCTTCGTTCAGGGTGTGTCTTGTGCTGCTAACACGTCTGAATTCGTCTTTAGGGTTTCTGTCTTTCTCCTCCTTTTTTTTGCACATGGAATTCGTCTGACTTTGGGGTATTTATAGTTTCTGTCTGAGGGTTAGATGCGGCGCATAGGATAAGTAGATGCGGAGCATTGAGTTAACTTCGCGTGGGGTCCAAGATTAATATATTCAGGAATATTCGTACACCGCCTTAAGATGCGGCGTAACTCCATTTCTAGATGCGGCGCATGTCCTTTGCCGTCTTGGATCTTAACTTGTGAAATCTTGATAGTGATGCGCCGTATGTACGAAGTGTGTTGCGGCGTATCTGGAGCAGAATGATCTTGATCTTGTACATTTAAGTAGACTCTTAACATCTTTCTTGTTTTGCTCCATAATTAGTCCAAAATCACCACGTTTCACATAATACTTGTTTTTACCTGAGAATTACAAAAGTAAACATTAACGTATCAATTCTCATATATAATATAATAAAACAAGTCAAATAAATAGGATAAATGATGGTAATAAAATGTACTTATTTGAGTTCATCAAATATCCCCCCACTTGAACTTTACTTGTCCCCAAGTAAACCTTAGAATAAATCTTATGAAAATGTATCCTAAAAGTTATTAGGATTTATTTTTATATTTAAGCATGTATTCGTTTTTTGTCATAATTGCACAACCAAACACTTAACGAATTAGAAATAAAATAAAATATTTTGATAACAGCAAATTTAATCGTTTAACTGTCCAGTCGTGACGAATATTCTATCATAAGCTTGGCAAGTATACGCATCTCCCCCACTAAAGCTAAGGAATAACAAGTCTAAAGCGGTAAAAGGGTTTGTAGGTTAAGGGTTAATCATTCTTCTTAATCTCTATCGATCTCAAATTCCAAAAAAGGTGACAAAATCACAAATACATGATCGAATCCACGAACACGATACTTGCAATTGCTCAAATCCTTAACTCGAATAGGCTAAAGATAGGACCAAGTAATCTTTACCAATAATATTATATCAAAAAGGGCGAAAAAATCATAAATACATAGCCGAATCCACGACTACGATACTTAAGATTGCTCAAATCCCTAATCTCAATAAATCAAAGGTTTGGATAAAGAATGATGTAGGGTATGGATAATATTTGGGATACAAATTGGTGTAAAATGAAAAATAAACAAAATAGATAAATTAAAATCCTAAGTGTGGTAAATTACTTTCCCAACCATCCCATGAATAAGACTCATATCATTGAATAACTCACGCTTTAACACTTGAAACACACGCTTTAGGTAGACACGAATTATACTCAACAAGATCTCAATCAAAGAATAACCTTAGTTGGCGTTCCCATAACGGCCAACTCCCATTCAATCCATAAATATAATATACAACAAATAGTGGTGATATCGACCACTTAATACAAAACTTTACATAAGTTGGTTAAAATAAACTTCCAACTTTTCCTTTTTCTTTTTCTTTTCTATTTTTTTTCGATTTTTTTTTTTTTTTTTTTTTTTTTTTTTTTTTTTTTTTTTTGACATCAACATATATGTGTAAAATTTCACAACTTTTCTATCACTTTCTTTCCGGATAATTTTTTCCATACTTTTCATACTTTCAGAAATAACTGTAATAGCGAAAGTAGTAAACACACGAAAAATAAACTCAAAGATATACAATATTTACTTTCATACCAATTGCATTGTGCAATTTCCTGACTCAACCAAAGATAATGAATTACGCACGCGAACACAGGTAATGTAAGGAAACACACTTTGCCTAAAGCAATTAACCAACCACGGATCTTAATCTACAGGGTAGGCTAAGGTGTAAGGGTGTAACGAAACATTATAACAAAGGTCTAAGAAACGAAAGGAATGGCTCTGAGTGTTTTTCTAGGGGTATCTTACTCTAAAAGTGAGAGTAACAAAAGGGTTTATACGGGGTTTAACTAACCAGTGTAGTTAGTTAAAATCAAATAACATATAAAGGCTATTTGGGTGTAATCCTAGAAATTTACCAATTTAGACAAGTCATTCCAATTATAAAGATAATACTTATTATGGTGGTCTCGAATAGTATACAAGCCAAGTTCTAAAGTTTACAAGTCACCGGCACACTCATAGATTTGTGAATTTTGAAAAGTTCACAATTTTTGAAAATAAGGTTATGTGTGCAGCTATGTAATTTAGACTTTAAACAAAAACATGCTAAAAATTTTAAATTTTGATATATTAAGCGCATTTCAAGCATATTTTGAAAAAGTTTAGGACAAGTAAGTGTTCTAATTCTCCAATCCCCCCACTTAAGTTAAACAACGTCCTCGTTGTTTGTGTCAAAGATTAAAAACTGGAAAATAAAAGAATTAGAACAGAAAAACTCCTCTGAGATTTGCTCGGTATGATCCTCCATTATTTGTATAAGAGCAAAAAAATCAACTTTCTTGTGGATGAAAACGTTTAAGCTTCATAGATGATGTATCCACAGAAATGCAGGAATCTATAATACCACTCAGACTTTAACACACCTGAGTTAAGAAAGTTCAAACTTGCATAATACATTAGTAGTTAGCAAAAATAAAACTTAAAAATTAAAATGAAAATCATCAGGTCAGTCGATACGCCGTATCTTATGGAAGAAGATACGCCGTATCGAGCCTGGAATAAGTAAGAATCAGAATAAAAGATGCGTCGTATCCTTAACCAGGGATGCGCCGCATTAAAATACTGACAGAAAGTTTTAAAGTCAAAAATAAAAATGCAGAAAATAAAATAAGATATGACCAGTGCAGGCGATGCGTCGCATCTTATGATGGAGATGTGCCGTATCTTCTGCGGGTCTGACAGACTCAATACAAAATCAGAAAATAAAATAAAAGATAAGCATGGGTTGCCTCCCACGAAGCGCTTGTTTTTGTTCGAGTCACGAGCCTGACTCCACCCTTATTTACTGTGTAATAGGGTGTTGTTCCCCCCACTTGGGATCAAGTGCGGGTGATAATAGCAATAAACACGAAAAGAGTGTAAATTTGCTAGTAAAGATGGAAGAAATAAATAAATATCATACCTTGGCAACATATGTACATCTTTCCTATCCTTACCCGGTTTGGTTGATAAATTGTATGACTTGACCATTCCATCTGAAAGATTAGTGTGTTGAGAAAAAATGAGTCTCCTTTCTTTATGGTTAGTCTCTTTGGTAGTAAGGCGTCCCTTGACTTCCGCAGAAGGTGAGAAAGGGTCTTTGGCAAGTAAAAGTTCGAGTTCCTCAATAACCTTCATAGGGTCAAAATCATCATCTTCATCAATCATAGCAATGTTTAAGAGCTCATCACCAAATTCTTCCTCGAGCTCCACCAAAAACGGGTTGATCACAGGTGCTTCATGTGCTTCAATAGGTAGTGCAATAAATTTGACCTCATCATTCTTTTGTTTTGCAACCTGTTTAGGGAAACTAGCAAGATTATTAGTAACAGGATTAATAATATTAAATAAATTTTTACCACTTTGTGTTGTAAGTGACTCCAATTCATCTTGTGAATCTCCATCTTCAACTAGTGGTCTTGCAATTTCAGCATCGTCCCGAATTTCATCCTTAAATAAGTAATCCCAGATTTCTTCAAAATCCCTCGTTGGGTCAAAATCTGGTTGATTTATGTCATCATAAACTATGGCGTTAAATGGTTCGAAATCAAAATTAGAATACTTTTCATCTTCATCCGTTGGATTGTCTAATGGTGGTAATACGATTGCAGAATATTCTTCAACGTAGGGTTCCGTATACACATCATCATGTGCAATCTCTGGAGAAAAAGTACTATCAATAACAATTGCCGGAATTGGTTTCACGGTATATGAATCTTCTTCATCATCATTTGACATACACCAAGTGTGTTGAAATGGCAATTTGTTTCTTTCTTTCCTTGACTTTTCCTGTCCTAAAATCAAGTATTCTTCCATAGTGATGTCTTTCGTCTCAATGACTTGTGCACCATATCTTGATCTTTTCCAATCATACACCTGATTATTGCTCAAGGCTTTTTCCTGTTCAAACCTAACATATTCTTCCATTGTAATATCCGGATCGTCCATCTTCCTGAAATAAAACTTACTCGTGCAAAAGAAGAGTGAAACAATCAAAGTAAAATAAAAGTTGCTGATATCAGTAGATGATGCGCCGTATCCAAAAAGTTGGATACGTCGTATCTTATAATCGTTAAAATTAAATCAGACTTTTATTCAGAAAGCAGATACGCCGCTTATAATTTAGAATGCGCCGTATCAGTTTAATTATCAAAAATTGATTATATTTATTAAAAATTAAATGCGTCGTATTAACAAAAGTTAATGCGCCGTATTTTCGTTACGTTTCAAAATACAAGATTTTTGATTCAGTAGATGCGCCGTATCGATAAAAATCGGTGCGTCGTATCTGTTTAATAATTCGAAAACTGTTTTTAATTTAAATAGACAATGCGCCGTATCTGTTAAAACAGATGCGTCGTATGGCGTTATCGTTTAGAAAAATTTCTTATTAAAAACAGAATACGCCGTATCTTGGGGAAAGATGCGTCGTATCGAATTTATTAAACGCGTTGTATTTTATAAAAATTAAACGCAATACGCCGTATCTGTGAAAACAGATGCGCCGTATCGTTTGTATCAGCACAGTACAACGATAGCAGAATGCAGAAAAATACAGAAAATAAAAAAAAAAAATCAAACAAAAAGAAACAAAAATTAAAGAAAATAAAAACACACAAAAACAGAAAATATGCAAATAATACAAAGTGTGTGCTATCGTCCCCGGCAACGGCGCCAAAAACTTGATGTGTGCGTGATGTATTGCTCTAATTTATATCCACGGCAGCGGCTCCAAAGACTTGGTGCGCGCGTGATGTCGTTGTGGTTTTAGCAGTATTCAAGTTTTAAATTTATATTTAGCCGACTTATCAATAAAACACACACTTTAACGAGCAGTGTACCCGGTCAGTATGAATATAATGGTAAGTAGAGTGTCGATCACTAAGAGTGGAACGTATTATCTAGTTATTCTAATCAGTATTTTAATATCTTAAGTTAGCTATACAACCTAATCTAACGCAAGGGGGTTCAGCCTGAGAGACTGGCACGGTTTGGTTATGATTAAATAATAAACTAAACTAATAAGCATGAATCAGCGATTAGCACACACGTACACAGATAGATACTTGAGACAATAAGAAGACTTGTCCTAATAATTAAGTAGTTTGTCACTTGTTTTATTGCTAGTTTTATATGAAGTGTATGTAATTAACCCTTTCTCGTTGGCTCTAATCTTATCGGCGAGTAAACCCTTAATGATTACTTATGTCTATCCTATTTATTAAAGAGACGCTGAAACAAATAGGCGAGGAAGGGGCATGGCGACCCAAGCAATGCTCAGCTAGACACAGAGGTTATCAATGCACTAATAAAAGTCACCAAAGACATCAACATATAAACTTTAATTAATGGGAAAGCAATTTTAAGGGGTGCCCATGATTTTCCGTAGTCACATGGAATCGGCCCATCTATACTAATGAATTAAAGTGTACTAATACAATAAAGCAAAACTACTTAATGAATTGAATACATGCAGGACCTTCTTACAGCTCTTGTATCTTCGTTCAGGGTGTGTCTTGTGCTGCTAATACGTCTGAATTCGTCTTTAGGGTTTCTGTCTTTCTCCTCCTTTTTTTTGCACATGGAATTCTTCTGACTTTGGGGTATTTATAGTTTCTGTCTGAGGGTTAGATGCGGCGCAAAGGATAAGTAGATGCGGCGCATTGACTTAACTTCGCGTGAGGTCCAAGATTAATATATTCAGGAATATTCGTACACCGCCTTAAGATGCGGCGTAACTCCATTTCTAGATGCGGCGCATGTCCTTTGTCGTCTTGGATCTTAACTTCTGAAATCTTGATAGTGATGCGCCGTATGTACGAAGTGTGTTGCGGTGCATCTGGAGCAGAATGATCTTGATCTTGACATTTAAGTAGACTCTTAACATCTTGCTTGTTTTGCTCCATAATTAGTCCAAAATCGCCAAGTTTCACATAATACTTGTTTTTACCTGAGAATTACAAAAGTAAACATTAACGTATCAATTCTCATATATAATATAATAAAACAAGTCAAATAAATAGGATAAATGATGGTAATAAAATGTACTTATTTGAGTTCATCAACTAGGTCATGTAAATTTCAAGAACATCAACAAGCTGGTCAAGGAAATTTAGTTAGAGGTTTACCTTCCAAAACATTCAAGACTGATCATTCATGTTTGGCTTGCAAGAAGGGTAAACAACATAAAGCTTCATGTAAGAAGCTTGAGGACAGAGTTATTAGAGAACCTTTGGAGTTGCTACACGTGGATCTGTTTGGACAAGTTTCAGTAGAGAGTTTAAACAAGAAGAAGTACTGCTTGGTTGTGACAGATGATTGTAGCAGATTTAGTTGGGTCTTTTTCTTGGGATTCAAAGATGAAACCTTTGATGCTATCCATGACCTGATAGTAGCCCTTGAAAATCAATTGAGACTCAAAGTAAGAGGTATTAGATGTGATAATGGGACAGAATTCAAGAACAAGCATATGGATGAATTCTGTGCCAAGAAAGGGATCAAGAGAGAGTTTAGCATTGCTAGAACTCCACAGTAGAATGGTGTTGCCGAAAGAAAGAACAGGACATTGATAGAAGCAGCTAGAACAATGCTTGCAGATTCACAATTACCTATTCTCTTTTGGGCTGAAGCTGTAAGTACTGCTTGCTATGTTTTAAATAGAGTATCAGTAACTAAACCTCAGATGAAGACACCATATGAGCTGCTCATGGGAAAGAAACCAAACATTCATTTTCTAAAACCTTTTGGCTGTCCTCTGACTATTCTAAATACCATTGATTCTCTGGGAAAATTTGATGGTAAGTCAGATGAAGGATATCTATTAGGTTACTGTACAAATAGCGAAGGTTTTAGAGTATATAATAGGAGTACCAAAAAGGTTCAAGATTGTCTTCATGTTGAATTTTTGGAAGATAAAGAACCTCAGAGAGGAAAAGGTCCTGATTGGATGTTTGATCTTGATCTCAAGTTCACTCCATCTATGAATTATGTGCCTGTTAGAGAAGAAAATCAAGCTAATCACAAAGAAGATGATTCACAGTACATTGTTCATGGAGTCAATGTTAGACCAAAAGATGTTCCTGATAAAGAACCTGCAGTTACTAATAAGGAACAAAGTATTGCTCAACCAACCAATACAGTATCTGATGAAGATCAAGCCATACAAGATGAACTTAATAGGATGCTTTTTCAAGAAACTATAGCAAAATCCTATGAAGATGAACAACGGAGGGCTTATGATGCTGCAAAGAAATAGGGTAAATTCAAAGATACTGCTCACAGTACTTTTGATCAAAGTACTGATGATACTTTTGACAGTACTTCTGGTGTGTTAGAACCATCAAATTGGAGCAATGATGATGATTCCAATATTGATGATGATGATTTGGATAATGCTAACATTCCTGGGTTAGAAGAAATTGATGATGAGCTCAATCATGAAGGTATTTTCTCAACTACCAATGAAGAACCTGATTTTACTAATTTGGAATCTGATCTTCTAGTTCCACCAACTCCTACATTGAGAGTTCATAAAGCTCATCCTCAAAGCAATATTATTGGATCACCCTCTTCAGGAGTGGTTACAAGAAACAAAGTTAAAGGTCTCTCTAAGCAACATACTGCTTTACTTAGCTTTGTTTACAAACAAAACAGAATGAATCACAAGGATCAACAAACATGCCTGTTTGCTTGTTTTCTGTCTCAAACTGAACCCAAGAAGTTAGCTCAAGCTTTAACTGATGAAAGTTGGGTTGAAGCTATACAAGAGGAGCTTCTACAATTCAAGCTTCAAGAGGTCTGGGTATTATGTGACCTACCAGATGGCAAGAGAGTCATTGGTACAAGATGGGTTTTCAGAATCAAAAGAGATGAAAGAGGGAATGTTATCAAAAATAAAGCTAGATTGGTTGCACAAGGATATCCCCAAGAAGAAGGAGTAGACTATGATGAAGTGTTTGCTCATGTTGCAAGAATAGAGGCAATAAGGTTATTTCTTGCCTTTATATCATACATGGGATTTCCTGTCTACCAAATGGATGTAAAAAGTGCCTTCCTTTATGGCACAATTACTGAGGAAGTTTATGTTAAACAACCTCCTGGTTTTGAAGATCCTGCACATCCACACAAAGTCTACAAGGTGATCAAGGCACTGTATGGCCTTCATCAAGCTCCCAGAGCTTGGTATGAGAGACTCTCTAATTTTATATTACAACATGGTTACAGGAGAGGAGCAATTGATAAGACTTTGTTTATCAAAAGAGATAAGAAGGACATTATGTTAGTCCAAGTCTATGTGGATGATATTATCTTTGGAGCCACGAAGAAGACTATGGTGAAAGAATTTGAAGAACTTATGCAGCGGGAGTTTCAAATGAGTTCTATGGGAGAATTAACTTTCTTTTTGGGGCTTCAAGTTAGACAAACAAGAGATGGAATCTTCATTAATCAAGAAAAATTTGTTGCAGACATACTTAAACGATTTGACCTTCCAACTGTCAAGCCTGCCACCACACCCATTGACAACAATAAATCATTAGGCAAGGATGAAGATGGACAAGCTGTGGATGTGAAGCTTTACAGATCTATGATTGGTTGTCTTATGTACTTAACTGCATCAAGACCTGACATCATGTTTGCTGTATGCTTGTGTGCAAGATATCAGGTTACACCCAAGGTTTCTCATATGTATGCAGTCAAGAGGATTTTTCGATATCTCAAGCATCAACCAAAGTTAGGATTATGGTATCCTAAGGAGTCACCTTTTCACTTGGAAGCTTTTTCAGATAGTGATTATGCAGGAGATAACTATGATAGAAGATCAACCACTGGTGGATGTCAATATCTTGGAAGAAGATTAGTCTCATGGCAATGTAAGAAGCAAACAATTGCAGCAACCTCCTCTACTGAAGCAGAATATGTTGCTGCTGCAAGCTGTTGTGGACAAGTTTTGTGGATGCAGAATCAACTCTTGGATTATGGATACAACTTCAAAAATACTCCTATCAACATTGATAATGAGAGTACCATCTGTATTGTGAAGAATCCAGTTTATCACTCCAAGACTAAGCATATTCAGATTAGGCATCACTTCATTCGAGATTGTTATGAGCACAGGCTTATAAATGTGGTCAAGGTTCACACAGATGACAATGTAGCTGATCTACTCACAAAGGGATTTGATGTTTCAAGATTCAACCACTTAGTTGTGAGCATTGGGATGATTAACTACTAGGCTACATTTGAGGGGAGGCTTTAGTATTAGTTAGTATACTTTCTTTCAGTTCTTAATGAAAGTATTGAATATTTAGTATTAGTACATATGTTATATTTGAGGGGAGGCAACATAGTTATTAATTAGAACTTATGCATGCGCCATCATATAAGTTCTTGGATTCGTTTGAAGCATTGGTTGTGGATAATAAGATGGAAAGTACTGATTTGCTATACAAAGTACTATTCTTGCAACGTACTGCTCCAAGGTACTGCTTTGAAGAGTACTGGTTAGGTGGAAGTACTGCTTACGTGGAAGTACTGTTCCAACGGTCAAAAATGTGGGGTTACAGTTAATTAATTCATTACGGAGGGGGTAAATGCCAAACACAACGGTAACACTATTAATTAGGCTTTGATTTTTTAGATCTTACCCATATTTACCCTATCCCATTATACCGATTTTCACTCTCCACTTTATTCTTATCCATCCATTCATTCATTCGATATCCACGATTCTAATCGCAATTTACCTTCGCTTAACACATTCTTTCCCTCTTCACAATCAATGGCTACCCGTGATTTCTGTTCTAAGCATAACATGGTTGCGAACTTGGATAAAACGGCAAAAAATGTTGATTTTCATGCGATAATTGATTTCTTGACTGGGTCATCAATCAATTATGCTATTTTGGTAAACCCTAATGTCATTGGACCATGGATTCAACAGTTTTGGTCTCCTGCTAAGTCTGATGAACAAGATGGTGTTCCTTTTATTCGTGCTAAGGTTGCTGGTCGAGCAATTAGGATTACTGAAGCTTCAATTAGGGAAGATTTGGAGTTTAATGATGCAGGGAGTGCTATTCGTTTTGAAAGACAAGAGATTTGGGATACACTCAGGGATATTGGGTATGAAGGTGATCTCACCATACTTACTTTTCAGAAGCCATTATTTAGTCCACATTGGAAATATCTCATACATGTTCTACTTCACTGCTTGAGTCCTAAGAGTACTTCATGGGAGCAGTTTGGTCAGAACATTGCTTCTGCATTGGTGGGTTTAGCTACAAATCGTCCTTTCAACTTTTCAAGGATGATTTTTGATGGAATGCTCTCACACATCACTAATGGTTCACCATTCTTAATGTACCCAAGGTTTATTCAGGTATTCTTAAACAAACAACTTGAGGGTATTTCTAAACCTCAAAGTTTTCTACCTACAGTCACACTTCCACCAAAGGTCTTTACATTCATTGCTAAGAAGAGTATTAAGTTCTCTGGGAGAAATACACCTTTGACAGCCCATTTATTAGAAGTTGCACAAGCAGTTAGGGATGCAGAGCAAGAGCAAGAACAAGAGCAAGAGGAATCCTCTGCATCAGCAATTAATGAGCAACCAGCTTCAAGGGAAGATAGTGCTTCTCAACATACTGCTTCTCAACATACTGTTTCATCTCCAGTTACTGAACCATCTCCACAAAGTGCTGCTCAGGAGACTTCAACTCAAGATGCGACTCCACCACCAACTCCTAATGATTATGCTTCCACAGATAGGCATCAAACATCTGAAGAAGATGAGGGAGTGGTTGAGGATGTCTTGACCGACTATGAGCTTTCAAGGGAATTAAGGAGGCTCAAGAAGGTAACTGAGGATCAAGCTGATCAGATATTGGATTTGACAAGCAAGTTCAGGCGATTAAAGAGGTTTGTTTGGCCATTAGTAAAGCACCACAGGTTGTGGGTAAAGTCACATAAGAAGACTGGTCAACACTCAAAGAAGTCTAAGTCAAAGAAAAGAAAGTTTCACAAGCAGTCTGCATTCCAATTGGGGAGGAATTTAGAGAATTTGAATGAAGATGCTGGACTCAATCAAGATACTGGGATTTATAATGATACACCACTTGAAGATATTCCTCATGAAGATACTGTTGAGAGGAAAAGTGATGAAACAGAGCAGATCAACATTGAAGATGCTACTGTTGATGTAAAAAGTGGTGATACTGAGGAAGTAGATTTGGAAGGAACTGATGCTGAAAGTACTGCTCTTCAAGGTACTGCTCATCAAGGAACTGTAAGACAATCTATGATTACACCAAGGACTTTGGATTTTGAGGAAGATGTTGGTCCCTCAAACCAAGTTCAAGAGGAAGTTGGCCCTTCCAATCCAGTTCAACAGGAAGAAGAAGTTCGAAAACATACTGAAAGTGATGATGAGACTATTGCTGACATCATGTTAAATATGTCTAAACCAAGAGGCATAAATATTCCTGGTGTTGAACAACAACCTCATACTTCTTCTCAACCTACCCAGGAACTAGATCCAAAAGACAAAGGTAAATGGATCATGGTAGAAACTAAGAAGAAGAAGCTCACCTTGAAAGATCTAAGAGCTATTCAAGATGCTAAAAATGAGGAAGCTGCAAGGAAATTACAATCCGAATTAGATGCTGAAGAGTCAAGGAAACTTATTATCAAACCTAGAAGGCCACAAAGTAAAGCTCAAGAAAGAAATTCTATGGCTTGTCTCAAAGGTAGAGGATATACAGGTTTGGTGAAATTGACACATTTAGAGATGAAGGATTTGTATGATGCTGTTAGGGAAGCTGTAGAAAAAGATCTTGCAAGTATTATTTCTTTTGATTCATTCAAAGATAAGAAGCTTGAAGATAGCAGAAAGGAAAGAGTTGTTACAAGGAGCTCAAAGAGGAAAA
The DNA here is from genome assembly GCA_021014915.2 of Artemisia tridentata subsp. tridentata. Classification (NCBI taxonomy): domain Eukaryota; kingdom Viridiplantae; phylum Streptophyta; class Magnoliopsida; order Asterales; family Asteraceae; genus Artemisia; species Artemisia tridentata. The sequence goes on from CP139504.1 coordinate 385,706,531, forward strand.
GAATAACAACTGATGAACAGTCATCAAAGAAGCTCAAGGATTCTATTGAATTAAGAGTAGACACAACTGATGAGCTAAGAAATTACTTAAGAGTTGTTGACTTTGAGCATCCAAAATCAAAAGAAGTTGCAGACAAGAAGTCCAAGATTTCTACATTCTCAGTTGTAGATTCACAAGAAGGGGACTACTTGATATTTCATAGACAAAATGGAAGCTTTAGAGTATTCAACTTGTTATGGGATATTTTACATCTAATAGACAGAGAGGATTTACTTCAGCTATATCTACAAGTGCAGACTTATTTTGAACATATTCCACCACAAGGAGTGGGTTTGGTTCTGGTAGGAGACCTCACAACCATCTGGGAAATAGAAGAGACAAGTGATAGTGCTCTCTGGGAAAATCAAGAGGATTGGGAAATTAACAGATGGAGGTTCTTTGAATCAGTGGGAATACATGTTTTGGAGCTAGAAGATGGAACGATGATCCACATGCTAGCAGAGCAAAGATATCCACTTACTAGAGATATGATGATCAGATTGCTATATTATGGCATGGAAGTGGAAGAAGAAAGTGAAACTGCACTGATGGTGATTGGATTGTTCATCAAATGGACAATGCTAGCTGAAGATTGATGCATAACAACTGGTATGATATTTATAATATAAATCTTTTGAAACATAAGTACTTTATTTAAAAGTACTGCTTGACAAACAGTACTTTCTCAAAGTACTGCTTGCAGCATGAAACCAGTAAAGTTTTTGATAAAATCAGTAATTTTTGAAAAGTGCAAAAACATTTTGAAGCACAAAGATTTAAACAGCAACAAATGGTATTCAACTCACCATGTTTAAGTAAACAAGAAAGAGTTTGACTCATCATGAGGGTACGGCTCTGATGTGATTATCAAATCCGTTTTTAGTTGACAATTTACTAAAAATTGTATGGTTTTCAACTCACCATATCTATGATAGTGAAGAGTTGGCTAGCCCACAAGATAATGGCTTGTGGTAAAGGCTGTGGAAAACCATTGTATGGTAATTAGTTCACCATGGTAGTGATTGTACTAAAAGAACTAGCTAGTCCAAAAGCAAACGGCTATTGGTAAAGACTAATCAAATCCGTTGATAGCTGATGATTTGCTAAAAATCATATGGTTATCAATGTACCATGGTTCTTAAACCTAAACATTGGCTACTCCAGAGTTAATGGCTTTGGTAAAGAGACATCAAAATCCATTAAGTTTTCAATGATTCACCTCTCACAGGAGTTAACACATCTGGAAGTGATGAGAATAGTATGAAACTTTTAAGATCTGATGTAACTATTGCCAATATGATGCTGAGTTGCTAAAAAGATGTGTTGCTGATAAAGATTGCAGTTAATGATTACTTTGATGATGATAAAACAAACATGAGACAGAAGTTAATGATACAGTCTTTCCTTGAAGATAAAAATGTTGAAGTTAAAGAAATACAAAGGAACTTGAAATCAAGCAAGTGGAATTCAAGTTAGGGGAGGATTGTTGGGCTACAAAGTACCGCTACATGAAGAAAGTCAAAGTACTGCTTGATAGAAGTCAAAGTACAGCTCATGTTCTAAAGAAGTCAAATTACTGCAAAAGTTAAAGGACTGATATGCAAATACGTTTATGGAATAATGTGTAATTCTAGAATGTTCATAGAGTTATTATTAGAATTATAATTAGAATTACTTGTCGTTCAAGTATTGTAAACCGACTAGGGTTTTCCTTGTGCCTATAAAAGGATCCCTAGGTTGGCATTAGTCATATGAGATTTTACATACGATTTAGAGAAAAGATTAGTCGATTATTAGAGTATTAGTGATTAGAGTTTGTTTAGTGAATCTGTGTATTATAAGCAGGTTCAAGTTATTAATAAAATCGTTAAAGTTTAGAGTAATTCTTCTTAGCTTTGTTGAAGTAGTTTTCGCATACTTAACAAAGTATATCAGCGTTTCAATATTAGTAGTTTTGGATTTATCCAAGGTTGCTAAACCCTTAAACAAGCTACAAGTTAGTTTGGTCAGAGTATATCGATCCAACAGATTCTGCTGCTAGTGTTAAACATTGCTGCTGCTAATGTACATTCTGCTGCTAAGTGGATAAGTATGAAAATATATTATGTGTATTTTGGTCAACAATATACGATAGATAATATCTTACCCCATGTGCTTAGTTAACAAGTTGTATACACAGATACATGTTGTATCTTATGTACTGACACACTCAAGATAAGTTAGCAAGTAGTTCGACTAGACTTTATGCAATATTGTAAAGATCTTCTTGAACTATAAAAGAAGATCTTAGACTTGATATTATGTGTCGATAAGTTGGTTGATATTGTAAAAACACTTAGAACTTTCATAACTGTTAGAACTAGAACAAATACAACAATATCACAACATATAGAAACTTAAGATTCAAGGTTGTAACCCTAGTGATATCTCAAGATCACTCGTATTATTGTCATTAATAATATTGAATCGTTTGGTGTTAATCTTTCGTTGTTCATTGTCATATAGCAATCACAACCGTTCCATTTCCATAACACAAATAACCATCTAAGTGTGATTAAGTAGATTCCGCATACTTAATCATATTAACTCAATATATCATAGACACAAAGAACAAAAGGTTTAACCACCTTAACCGTGTGCAGAATCCTAACAAGTGGTATCAGAGCTCAGGTTGATATTTGATTTAGAAGAAGAAGTAGAAATGGACATTGAATCTATTCAGACAAATGTTGCTGCAAAGATTCCCATGCTCAAACAGAATGAGTTTGAGATGTGGAGGCTGAGGATAGAGCAATATTTCCATGTGCAAGATTATGCACTTTTGGAAATCATTGAAGATGGAGACTCTTACCAGCCTACCACCACTACATCAACAGTGGAAGGCAAAGTGGTGTCAACTCTGCAGACAAAGCCAGCATCTGCAGAAGATAGAATAAAGAAGAAAAATGACTTGAAGGCAAGAAGCATGCTGATGATTACCATTCCCAATGATCAACTTCTAAACTTCAGCAAGTTCAAAGATGCCAAGTCATTATTTGAAGCTATTATTGCCAGGTATGGTGGAAATGAAACCACCAAGAAAACCCACAAGTCACTTCTCAAGCAGCAGTTTGAAAACTTCTCCTCTACATACAATGAATCTCTTGACCACATGTTTAATAGGCTTCAGAATATTGTGAGCCAACTTGCTATTCTTGGGATTGAAATTCCTCAGGAAGATTTGAACTCAAAATTTCTGAGAAGCTTACCAGAAGAGTGGGCTATGCATGTTGTTGTCTGGAAGAACAAGCCAGACTTAGACACCATGGAACTGATGGACTTGTATAGCAACTTCAAGATTGTGGAGCAAGATTTGAAGAAGAATGGAGGTACTTGTTCTAATACTGGGAACAAGGCATTTATGTCAACTCCTAGTACCTCAAAATCAAGTGAAGAGGTGAAAGTTGTTGATGATGTTGGTGCTGCTAGTTCATCAAGTAGTACCATTAGTATTTTGGATGAAAAGACTTGTTGTGCATTCCTTAAAAGTCAAAATAATGGGTCCATGCTCTCCTATGAAGACCTCCAAGAGATCCATGAAGATGATCTGGAGGAAATGGATCTAAAATGGTAAATTTCTCTTCTTAGCATAAGAGCCAAGAAGTTCTATCACAAGACGGGGAAGAAGCTCATAATCATCAACACTGATGTTACTGGTTTTGATAAGTCAAAGATAGAGTGCTATAACTGCCACATGATGGGTCATTTCTCAAGAGAGTGCAGAAGACCAAGGCAGCAAGATAGCAAGAATAGAGGTTTTGGAAGCAAATCCAAAACAGAGGAGGTTATTGAGCCAAAAGCTATGGTAGCTATTGATGGCTTAGGTTTTGATTGGAGCTTCATGGCAGATGAAGAACAAACTCCTACTCAGATGGCACTTATGGCTTTCTCTGCTACTGAGGTACAAAATCATAAAGCTTGTTCAAATACTTGCACTGCTCTTAATGCTCTACAAGTTTTAATCAAACAATATGATGATCAAAAGAAAGAGCTAAGCAGCACTTTTCAAAACTTTATAAACTATAAGTGTGGATTAGAGACTCTAGAGAAACAAATCACACACTATAAGGAAAATGAATTAGCTTTTTCTGATGACAAAGCTCTCCTAAGACAGAACATATTCTTTAGAGATGCTAAAATTAAGCTTTTGAGAGAAGCTTATGATAGGGTCAAAAAGGAAAATGAAAACATTCACTTGACTACACAGGCACTAGAACATGCTTCTAGAAGTGTGCACAACATAGTAGAATGTCAAGTAATTAATAAAGCTAAGTTAGGAGTAGGATATAAGAGTGTCCCACCTCCTTATAGAGGCATCCCAAAACCCGCAGGGATTGACCTAGGAAATTCAGGTTTACCTGAGTTTCAAAAACCAATAATGGAATATGGTTCTAAGACTACTGAGAGTCTTAAGGTAGAAAAAGTAAGTGAAAGTTTAGATAAAACTTTACTTTATCAGGACAAGGTGTCCTTTGTTAAGAAATTAGATGCTATAGTTGTTGAAGACTGCACAACTGATAGTGATGAAGAAGAATAGGTTATGTCTAAACCTGAAGTGGTTAAGAAAGAAGGAACAAGTGTTCCTAAGACAGTCAGACACAATACTGCTAAGCCTAAATCAAACATTAAGCATGTTAGGCAACCAGTTAGATATTGTGAGCAATATAGAACCACCAACAAGCCCAGAGGTAACCAAAGGAATTGGAATAACCTCATGTCTCACCAACTAGGTGATGACTTTGATTTTTATAACAAAGCTTGTTACTCATGTGGTAGTTTTAACCATCTTGCAGCTTTCTGCAACCATTGGGTAACTGGGTATGAAAACAATAGAGTGAACCACAAAAGGCAAACACCTAAAACTCACTTTCACTCTAGTTCTAGTGTTAATAGATCAAAACCCAGAACAGTCTCAAACATAGATCCTGATGCTAGACTAATTGTTCCTGCTGCTCGACCATCTATGACTATTAACCCAAAATCAACAGCTAAGGGTGCAAAAACATTTTTCAAACATGCATCAAAGTCTGTTCTAAGGCCCATTCAAACAAAAGCAGTGGTTCAAAAACAAGTTTGGAAACCAAAGGGTAGAACTGAAAAGTTAGCAGTTCCTGCTGCTAAGCAATCAGTTCATTCTGCTGCTAAGGGAAACAGGGCAAATGCTGTTAAGGCCTCAGCATGTTGGATTCTTAAATCCAATGTTGCATCAACTGTCCTTAAAAGATTAAATTACATTGATGCAAGAGGCAGATCCAAGTCAGTAATGGCTTGGGTCCCCAAAAGAAACTAATACTTCTTATTTATGTGCAGGAACATTCAAATGATCAGCAAGAGGATCAAGGATACTCAGATAGTGGATGTTCTAGGCACATGACAGGCAACAAGTCTTATCTCTCAGATTTTCAATCAATAGATGGAGGCTATGTTACCTTTGGAGGCGGTGTTGGTGGCAAAATTTCTGGTAAAGGTACTATTAAAACTGGAAATTTAGATTTTGAATATGTGTTCTATGTAAAAGAGCTAAATTATAATCTTTTTAGTGTCTCACAAATGTGTGACAAAAAGAACAATGTTCTTTTCTGTGAGACTGAATGTCTTGTACTTTCTCCTGATTTTAAGATGCCTGATGAAAGTCAAGTACTTCTTAGAATTCCTAGAGAGGGCAATATGTACAGTGTAGACATGAAGAACATTGTTCCTAAAAAGAATTTAATTTGTCTTGTTGCAAAGGCCACATTGGATGAATCAATGAAATGGCATAGAAGGCTTGGTCATATTAACTTAAAAACCATAAACAAAATTGTTAAGAATGGTTTGGTAAGAGGTTTACCTCAAAAATGATTTGAAAATGATCAAACATGCATTGCTTGTCTTAAAGGCAAACAACACAAAGCCACTTGTAAGCCCAATATTTTTAACTCTATCAATCAATCATTGTCTATGCTGCATATGGACTTATTTGGACCTGTTTCAGTAAGTAGTATAATGCATAAGAGATATTGTCTTGTTATAATTGATGACTATACTAGATTTACATGGGTTTTCTTTCTATCTACTAAGGATGAGACTACAAGCATCCTTAAGACATTCATTACACAGATAGAAAACCAAGTAGACAAGAAAGTGAAAGTCATTATATGTGATAATGGGACAGAGTTTAAGAATAGAGTTATGGATGATTTCTGCAAATAAAAAGGTATTAGGAGAGAATTTAGTGTTGCTAGAACACCACAACAGAATGGTGTTGTTGAAAGAAAGAATAGAACACTAATTGAAGCTGCTAGAACAATGTTAGCTGATTCTAAGCTACCTATAACTTTTTGGGCTGAAGCAGTCAACACTGCTTGCTATGTTCAAAATAGAGTTTTAGTTGTACAGCCTCACAATAAGACATCGTATGAACTTTTTAGATGTAGAACTCCTGCAATAGGATTTCTTAGACCTTTTGGATGTCATGTGACAATTCTCAATACCTTAGACCATTTAGGAAAATTCGATGGTAAAGCAGATGAAGGTTTCTTTGTTGGATATTCTCTTAATAGCAAAGCATTTAGAGTATACAACACAAGAACTATGATTGTAGAAGAAAATCTACATGTGGAGTTTTTGGAAGATAAATCCAATGTAGAAGGTCAAGGACCAAAATGGCTATTTGATTTTGAATCACTAACCAAATCAATGAATTATGTGCCTGTTGTTGCAGAAACTAATAATTTTTCAGGTTCACAAGCAACAGATGAGGTAAGGTTAGAAAAGGAGACAAACCAAGATCATGTTTGGATGCCAATATGGTCAAATACAAGTGTGGAATCAACTTCAACAACTGATGAATCTTATTCTGGCAAAGCTAAAGAAGGTGTTGAAGATGAAAGGAATGAAGATGGAACTCAGGAACAACAAATTGTTTCTGCTGGTGATTCTACTGCTAAGCTTAATGATTCTGCTGCTAGGCCAAATGATTCTTCTGCTGGCCCTTCACAAACAAAAGAAGCAGAATTCTCAGATAATGAGGTGGATTTCAACAATCTTCCATCAAATTATCAAGTTCCTTCTACTCCACAAACAAGAATTCACAAAGTCCACTCCTTAGAAAATGTGATTGGAGATGTACAGTCAGGTGTGAAGACAAGACAACAATTAATGTCTTCAGACCATCAAGGGCTTCTTGATGCCCTTTATGCTTCAAAGCAGCATGAGTTTTCAAACTCTTGCTTGTTTGTATGCTTTCTCTCACAAGATGAACCAAAGAATATTCTGAAAGCCTTAGATAATTCAAGCTGGGTAGAAGCTATGCAAGAGGAGCTTCTTCAGTTCAAGATTTAGAAGGTATGGGTGCTAGTTGATTTACCTAAGGATGCAAAGGTAATTGGCACTAGATGGGTTTTCAAGAATAAAAGGGATGAAAGGGGAATAGTGATTAGGAATAAGGCTAGATTAGTAGCCCAAGGGTACACACAACAAGAAGGAATAGACTATGATGAGGTTTATGCTCCAGTAGCAAGGATTGAGGCAATTAGGCTTTTCTTAGTTTATGCTTCATTTTTAGGCTTCATAGTTTATCAAATGGATGTCAAGAGTGCATTTTTATATGGAACAATTGAAGAAGAGGTGTATGTTTCACAACCTCCAGGCTTCATTAACCCACAACATCCAGACAAAGTATACAGAGTAGTTAAAGCTCTCTATGGCCTTCATCAGGTACCAAGAGCTTGGTATGCAACACTAGCTTCCTACTTATTAGAAAATGCATTTCAAAGAGGAAAGATTGATCAGACACTTTTCATCAAACAGCACAAGAAGGATCTTCTGTTAGTATAGGTGTATGTGGATGACATTATCTTTGGATCTACTAGGAAGGAGATGTGTTTAGAGTTTGAGAAGCTTATGCATGATAAGTTTCAGATGAGTTCTATGGGAGAACTTACATTCTTTTTGGGTTTGCAAGTTAAACAGTCACATGAAGGCATATTTATTAGTCAAGATAAATATGTTGCTGAGATACTAAGAAAGTTCAACTTTGCTGATTAAAAAATGGCAAGCACACCAATGGACTCTGAGAAGCCTCTTCTTAAAGACTTAGATGGAGAAAATGTGGATGTACACACTTACAGATCTATGATAGGCTCCTTGATGTATCTTACATCATCTAGACCTGATATCATGTTCTCTGTTTGTGCTTGTGCACGATTTCAAGTTACTCCAAAGGTTTCTCATTTAACTGCAGTCAAGAGAATTTTTAGATATCTCAAGGGTCAACCTAGGTTGGGTCTATGGTATTCAAGGGAATCTCCTTTTGACTTGGTAGCATTTTCGGATAGTGATTATGCTGGTGCTAGCATGGACAGAAAGTCAACAACCGGAGGATGTCAATTCCTTGGGTGTAGACTTGTCTCATGGCAGTGTAAGAAGCAAACAATGGTGGCTAATTCAACAACTGAAGCTGAATATGTAGCTGCTGCAAGTTGCTGTGGTCAGGTTCTATGGCTTCAAAACCAACTCCTTGACTATGGGTACAATTTCTTAAACATTGTTATTCATATTGATAACAGTAGTACAATTTGTATTATTAAAAATCCAGTGCAACATTCTAAAACAAAACACATTGAAATTAGACATCACTTTATAAGAGACTGCAATGAGAAAAGATTAATTCAAGTTCTTAAAATTGCTTCAGAATTCAATTTTGCAGATCTGCTAACCAAAGCTTTTGATGTTGGAAGGTTTCGGTACTTGGTAGCAAGTATTGGAATGCTTAATCCTCAATGATTTTAAACTTTGTGTTTTTGTAAATAAATTTTTGATTGTGCTGCTAGCTTTACAAGATACTACTGCTATTACAAAAGTTTGTGCTACTAGTATGATGCGTGGTTTTGTAACCTTACAACAGGTTTTACCTCTCGAGGGATCTCAAGAGGCTTACAACCCCACCAGGCAGTGTACCTGACCGATGTAGTATAGTGTAGTGGTAAGTACGGGGGATTGATCGTTCTCCACAGGGAATAGTGTTCGTTAGGTGTGAAAGGCTACTCTAATTAGGTCTAAGGGTTGAGGAAGATTCTTTTTATGTTTTTATAATTTTATGAAAAGCAAGTAAAATCTCGGGTTTTGAAGGAGTGGGCGGAATTAGTTGCTAGTCAACTAACCCAAATTACTACAAATGCAATAAAATAAATAACTGAAATGAAAATTGGTGAGAAACTTATGTGTAGAGAAATGTGTTTACTTAGATTTCCTTACTCCCTAACTATCTTTTACCGGTTAATTAGTGTGTATTAGTCGCGTGGATGACGGGTGTATTCCTTAATACCATTCGTGGGGTGGCGTACTTACTTCCCCAAACTCTACAAGCTCCTACTTCACTCCTATGTCGAGCCGGCTAGGAAGCTCCTAACATGGGATCACTAGAATTCGCTTGTGCATTAAATACAACCATAAAAACCTTTAGTACGCGTTTGGTTCATGTTTCTTAAGACGTTCAAGCAAGTTACCGAATAGGAAGTTAGCCAGTTTTCTTAAGCCTAACATAGATAAACAATCATCCAATACCACTAACAACACACTAACAACCTATAATCAATAGCTAGGTTTCATTAGATCTAAGCAAACACAAGATAAATTTAGCCTAACATGTTAAACAAAAGACAAGAATAAGATAGAATCAAACAACACATAGACATATTGAATGATTAATTGATAACTTATCTTTTAATGAAACATGGAAGATCTCAAGGCAAAAAGCCCTGAAAAAGTAGCTAAAATCGTCTTAGGGTTTTATCCCAAAATTCCACACACTAAGCTCTCTCTAATGACAAAAAATTAGAAAACTATATATAGATTTTTGGATCTGACGGCGTCACCTTATGGATTGTGACGCCGTCACCTCGCCGCTTTTAGGGTTCCCGGATGACCTTCTTGACGCCGTCCCTCTTTAGCTCTTCAAAAATCCATTCTGGCCTATCAAGGCTTGACGCCGTCGAACATTGAACGTGACGCCGTCCCCTTATGATTTAAGCCGTGACGCCCTTGATTTAGTTAAAGCGTGACGCCGTCAGAATTCTCATGCTAACTCACTGGCCCGTCATGAGTAAATTTCACATCCCACTTTTCTTGCCAAGGCATGATGCCGTCAAGAGATGATTCTGACGCCGTCAAAGGTAAATTTCAGCCGATTTTGAGACTTTGTCGTATTCTTCACTTTAATGCTCCAAAAACGTCCAATGATGACGTATAGTCTATACCCGGGTCACGAACCCGGTTAGTGAACAACACTAACAATTAAGCCCACCACGTATGGGCCGCAACTGGACTACTAGTTATGCGGCTTGGGTCGACAAGGCCCAAGCCCAAAGTTATTTCCGGATAATATATAGAATATCTTCTAAATAAAGAAGATATATACTATATACCCGATGTCGGCTAACACGCCGAAGAGTAGGGAACACGAAACCCACTAGGGTTTCATGCATATATAAAGGGCACCCAAGCCCTCGGTAAAGGTACGATCTTCAATAAACCCTAACCATAAACTAAACCCTACATTCGATTACTTACTCTCACGCCGGAGGATAATCGGGGGAGACAATCCCTCGATAAGCCTAACGGTGTTTTGTCCTTTTTCTTAGTGCGCAGGTCTCATCAAGCATTAAGATTCGAATTGGTACGAGAATAGAAGCCCTATCAAGGAACGCCCAACTTTTGTATCAACAAGTGGCGCCATCCGTGGGACCCTACACTAAAGATTTTACCAGAAAACTAGAATGACGAAACACGGAAGTCATAAGAGTCCGCATGGGAAGAAAACGCAGGACGATCCACTAGGAAAGAAGCATCAAATTGATACGACTTCTAAACAGGCCTCTGGGACAACCAGTACGCCTCAAAGCTTAGGAGCGCACCCAAATCAGGTCTTTCCTGCAGTGGAATCGCTTACCAGGTTTACCCCCGCTATTACGACAAGTACTAGCGAGATAGAACTGGAGCGCACACCTCTTGCCATGCCAGAAGTGAACTTCACTGAGCCTCCCAACGCGCCTGTGCGAAACAAGGATCCAGCTTTGGAAACCGACTCTATCGCGCTAGAAGGAGTTACCTCCGAATTAGCCCCAAGTGATTTCGTATCTCAGAACTACGAAGCCTTGACTGCGCTCATGCGAGAGGAGGCAAAGAAGAGGTCAAGCCAAAGTCTGCACGCCAGACTCAACTTTGACCCTAATCCTGACGCATCCCCACCGCGCTACCGAAAGGAAAGACGCGAGAGGGATAGCCGTAAACAACCAGTATTCGCCAGGATTGGAAGGAAGGTTGTGGACGATGAAGCAGCTGACCTTCAACATCTGGAAGAGCCTGAAGAGGGGGAGCGGCGCGCCAATGTCCACGCTAGGCTTGGCAAACGCAGGATCCAAGATAGGCTTGGGAGACGATGTTCCCCAAGTGAAAGCCCCTCAAGCTCTGACTCTGAGGATAGTCGGCGCAAGCGCCGCAGAGGAGCAAGCTCAGACTCTGATGATAGTCGACGCAGGCGTCACAAAAGAGTCCGCTCATCCTCAAGAGATTCCTCGGACAGCGAGACTGGACACTGGAAATCAAGAGAGAAATACCGCGACCAGGATGATGAAGACATGTCTCTCCCCTGGCGTCGCCAAAAGGTTGATGCGTTTACTAGGCGCATCAGTGACTTTTCTGAGAACAAGAAAAGGCGCATGCCTGCTAATGTCAAAACATATGATGGGACAGGTGATCCTGATGATCACCTAAAAATTTTCGAATCAGCAGCTACTATCGAAAATTGGCCACAGCCTGTGTGGTGCCATATGTTCAACTCCACATTAGTAGGGAATGCGCGCAACTGGTTTAGTAAGCTTCCACGCAGAAGCATTGGTGGGTTTGAAGAGTTGCGCAGAGCATTTCGCTTAAACTTCACTCAAAAGAAGAAATGCGCCAAAAACCCTGTCGAACTCGCTAGGGTTAAACAGCGACAAGGGGAATCTACAAGTGCTTTTATGGAACGCTTCAAGGACGAGTGCATGAAAGTCAAGGCGTGTCCAGAGATACTGAAAATATCGGGTTTCATGAATGCAATCAATAATCCAGATCTGATAAAAAAGCTAAACGATAAGGTTCCCCTAACCTTCGATGAGCTCATGAAGCGCACAAGGTCTTTCGTCCAAGGAGAAGAAGCCGCTGCAGATAGCAAAAAAGGCTATTCGAATCATAGACCACAAGAAGAGTCAAGGAGACAATCCAATGACCAAGGTGGCAGTCGTAACAGCCGCAGCAGAGGCTATCGCAACCAAGGGAGTGGAAGAGACAATGATAGATACACACCCCTCACAAAAACCCCAAGGGAGATATTTGTGACGGAGGGCGCAAACTTCCCGAAACCACCACCAATCCGCACCCCAGAGGATAAGCGCATAGGGAATGGATATTGCGAATACCATGGACAGAAGGGCCACACAACCAACGATTGCGTCCAACTGCGCCAATTGATTGACAAATTGGTAAAGGAAGGAAAGATGGACCATCTCGTAAAAAACATCAGAGAAGGGAAAGACAAATCAAAACCAGGGGCCAAGAAAGAGACACCAAAAGAAAAGGCAGATATCATCTACATGATACAGCCATGGTCCCGCGCGACTAGACAGAAAGTTAGTCAGCGTTTTTCTAAGGGAAACGAAATTTCTTTCCCCTCCCTGACTGCGAACAACGCAGTAGTGGATCCACTCACCATTGAAATACATACGGGGGGTCACGACATCCGTCGCATGTATATAGATGGAGGTGCATCCGCTGATATCATATACGAACACTGTTTCAAGAAGCTGCGACCTGAGATACAGAGTCAGCTGATCCCAGCCACAACGCCGCTCACCGGCTTCACAGGGGAGAAGATATGGCCCACGGGGCAATTACGTCTATTTGTAGAAGTTGGTGACAAACCACACTCTACAACTACATGGATGAACTTCATGGTAATCAGATCCCCCTCCCCGTATAACGGTATTATTGGGAGACCTGGAATATCATCCATCCGCGCCGTCCCATCCACAGCGCACGGAATGCTCAAGTTCCCAGTGGAAGGAGGTATTGTCACCCTTTACAATACCACCACACCACCCAAGGAATGTAACGCAGTGACAAGTGACGTAAGTATTGTTCCAGAACAGCGCGCAATCAAAGTCCCAAATCTAGCGGTCGCCATTCACCCTGAATACCCGGACCAACAGGTGTCTATTGGTGGGTCTCTGTCTGACAAAGGCAGGTCAGCTATATGCGCACTCTTGCAAAATAATTTGGATATTTTTGCATGGGAACCTAAGCATATGACAGGAGTACCACGCTCCATCACGGAACATAAGCTACAAATCCGACAAGGATATCCTCCAATACGACAGAAAAAGCGCGGACAAGCTCCAGACCGCGCAAAAGCCATCCTGGAAGAAGTACATAAGCTGGTAGACGCAGGCATCATGCGTGAAGTCTACTACCATGACTGGCTCTCTAACCCAGTGATGGTAAAGAAGAGCGATGGCAGTTGGAGGATGTGCGTAGACTTTACGGATCTCAATAAAGCATGTCCACAGGACTGCTACCCGCTACCGGAAATAGACTGGAAAATTGAGTCTCTATGTGGATATCCCTTCAAATGCTTCCTGGACGCATACAAGGGATACCACCAGATTCAAATGGCAGAGGAAGACGAAGAAAAGACGGCCTTCCACACAAGTCAAGGGGTCTACTGCTACACAAAGATGCCCTTCGGCCTCAAGAACGCAGGAGCAACATACCAAAGATTGGTGGACACTGCGTTCGAGAAACAAGTGAGACGCAACTTGGAAGTATACGTCGATGATCTCGTCATCAAAAGCCATACAGAGGATGAGCTGGTGCGCGACATGGAGGAAACGTTCAAAACACTCAGGAGAATCAACATGAAATTGAACCCCAAGAAGTGTACATTTGGCGCTACGGAAGGCATGTTTCTCGGGTATTTGATAGAGCCCGACGGGATCAAGCCTTGCCCAGAGAAGACTCAAGCAGTCATTGACCTCCCCTCACCGCGCACACTAAAAGAAGTTCAGTCACTAAACGGCAAGCTAGCTGGACTGAACCGATTCTTATCCAAATCAGCAGACAAGTCACTTCCCCTATTCAAGACACTCAAGAAGTGCACCAAAAAGGGAGACTTCAGGTGGACTGCGGAGGCAGAAGAAGCCTTCCAACAGCTCAAACAACACATAGCAGCGCTCCCAAAGCTTGTTGCACCCCGACCAGGGGAAGAGCTGATCATGTACCTATCTGCGACTCAAGGAGCAGTCAGCGCAGTCCTTCTGACAGACAGGAATTCCGTCCAAACACCCATTTATTTTGTTAGTAAGGCGCTGAAGAAAACGGAGATTAACTACACTGCAATGGAGAAATTGGTCCTAGCCTTAGTGTTTGCAGCGAAAAGACTACGCCGGTACTTCCAGGCGCATCCAATCGCTGTTATCACAGACCAACCCATCAAACAGGTTATATCGAAACCCGACGCATCGGGACGCCTACAAAAATGGAGTGTATTACTGGGCGAGCATAACATATCATACAGACCGCGCACTGCAATTAAAGGGCAGATATTGGCCGACTTCATCATCGAGAAGCCGGATACAGACACTCCACCTGCGACAAGCAAGGAGGAACTTCAGGAACCATGGATTCTATTTACTGATGGATCCTCATGCGTAGATGGATCAGGAGGCGGCCTTATTCTCACCAACCCAGAAGGAGTTGAATTCACCTACGCACTGCGTTTTGAATTCACAGCCACGAACAACGAGGCAGAATACGAAGCACTCCTAGCTGGGTTACTCATCGCAACTCAAATGGGTGCACGCAACCTAGAAGTAAACGTCGATTCGCGGCTAGTGGCTAACCACGTTTCAGGAGAATATATAGCAAAGGAGGAACACATGATCCAATACCTCGAAAAGACCAAATCTCTGATCCAGAACTTCGATAGATTCATCATCAAGCAGGTTCCCAGGAGTGAAAATAGGAAAGCAGATGCGCTGAGCAAAATTGCATCCACCAGTTTTGCGCATCTCTCAAAACAAGTTTTGGTGGAAACCTTGAAAAACAAGTCAATCACAGAGATGGAAATATCCACGGTGATAGAAGAGGAAAATCCTACGTGGATGACACCGATTATTGACTTCATCAGCAAGGGCATACTTCCCCAAGAGCAGAAGGAAGCTCGAAGAATCCGACGCACAGCGCAGCGATTCGAGCTCAGAGACAACGTCTTATATAGACGTTCATTCCTACAACCATGGCTTAGGTGTGTTGGACCTCTCCAGGCAAACTATGTACTTCGAGAGATCCACGCAGGCTCATGCAGCATGCACTCAGGACCACGATCCATTGTAGCGCGCGCCCTTAGGTCTGGATACTATTGGCCAACTATGCACCGCGACGCACGCGACCTGGTACGAAAGTGCAATGATTGCCAAGTTCACAGACCCATTCCGCGCCGACCACAGCATGAGCTAACACCTATTACATCGCCATGGCCATTCTACAAATGGGGTATCGACATCGCTGGACCTTTCCCCATTGCCGCAGGAGGATTGAAATTCCTCATTGTGGCAATAGATTACTTTACCAAGTGGATCGAAGCAAAGGCAGTAGCGACTATAACAGGTAACCAGGTAAAACGATTCGTGTGGGACAACATAGTATGTCGCTTTGGATTACCTGGAGAAATTATCTCTGATAACGGAAAACAATTCCGTGATAACCCGTTCAAAGACTGGTGCGAACAGCTGAACATCACGCAACACTTTGCATCAGTAACTCATCCACAAACCAATGGTCTGGTCGAGCGCGCAAACAGAAGCCTTGGCGAAGGAATCAAAGCGCGCCTGGACAGACACAAAGGTAGATGGGTAGAAGAACTATCACATGTTCTTTGGGCGCACCGAACAACCATCAAGGTCAGCAACGGGGACACCCCCTTCTCTTTGGTCTATGGGACAGAAGCTGTTATACCAGCTGAAATTGGAATGCCAACCATCCGTACTGCGGAAGTTAATGCGGCAACCAATGATGATGAGCGGCGCATAGACTTAGATCTATTGGAAGAGCGACGTGAACGCGCAGCAATACGCGAAGAGAAAGCCAAGTTGAGAATGAAAAAATACTATGATACCAAAGTGCGCAGTACTTCATTCAGACCAGGCGACTTCGTATACCGCGAAAACGACTCAAGCCGCGCAGAAGACACTGGAAAGCTAGGACCAAAGTGGGAAGGACCTTACGAGGTCATAGAAGCACTTGGCAATGGAGCGTACAAGTTACGCGACAAGGACGGAAATGAGCTACAGCAAACATGGAACGTCCGCAACCTTAAACGGTGCTATCTTTGAAGAAGGCTACGGCCCAACATGGACACTCTTGCGCTTTAGAAAGTGCCCTCAATAAAGATCCATGTAATTTTATTATCTAGATAAACATTTTTTCTTTTCCAAAACTTGCAAGTATTAATAAAACGTTATGGTTTCTAGCTAACTCCATAACACATTTAACTTTATTGTTTGCATCTTTTATTATCATGTTTCAATATTGTTATATTCTTGCCTACATGGCGTGCATGCACACACTAAGACCCACGATGGCAGAAAGGATGAGTAAACCTAATAAACTACTCGTTGAGTAAGAGGGTTGCAAACCCATCAACACCGGATCACGAATCCTTGTTAAACACCTTGCGCTCAAGACGTTGGCGCAAGTACCTCACGCACCCCACGACGGATGCGCGATAGAGCACACTGTGCGCGTTTAACAACTAAGGAAATCAAGACTCTTGATTCCTTAAAAGTACAATACGACAAGTAAACTTACAACAATACATAGACGACTATGATTAAGTTGGAAAAATTCAACACACGATTACGGTCCTTAAGGAAATTCATACACGATTATGACCCTTATTTTCTAAGTACGCTTAAACACTTAAAGCTATCTTCACGCAAGGATACATAAGTCATATAAGAACTACGAGTTCAAAAAGCATAAGTATTTAGAAGTTATAGACACACTAAGTACAAAAGCAACTTTTTATTTATAGAATACGTTTCTACAAAAAGGCTTATACAAAAAGGCTAAATGCTATAGGCACGCCTTAGCTGGCTAGAGCCCCCACCAAAAGCCGCTTCCTTTGCATCCTCGAGTCGCTTCAGTAACTCGGCATCATCAAGGGAAACAGTGGCCACGCAGACAGGCACACCATCGGATCTAGGCTGATGCGCAGCGCCTATGCCGCACAGAATGGCCTTTCCTTTCTCGCATTTCTTTCGTGCGACCCTGGAAACATGCGCATTTAGCGACCTTTGCAAAGAAATCTCTTTCTCAAGACGAAAAGGATTCAGAATGTCACGAGGCTGAGCAAAAATGGGTACCTTCAACTGCGCCACATCAGGCTTCAAGTAGAAGTCCACCTGCTGATCTGCATCATCCTGCAGATGCCTAGGAAGAGTGAGCCCCGTCATGATCACGCTGATCGGCTGGTCCTGATCACGCTCCAAGAGAGCGATGTGCGGAAGCTCAAGCTTCTTTAGCTCCTCCATGGCAGCAACAAGCTCAGCATGGGCATCCGCCTTATACCCAGGCACCTCAGCAAGCGGCACGGTCAGCAGCTTGGCCTCCGCAAGCTTGTCTGCGGCCGAGGTCTCACCGTGCGCAATAGCGCAATTCACAACCTTCCCAAAGGATGCGGTGACCTCAGGATGCTCCAGCGTACACATGGCGGCCAGACGAAGACCATGACTGATCAACCACCTACGAAATAACACAAGTGTTAATAAGAAAAAGGGTCCCAAACATATACAAGATATAAAGAAGTAAAACAGCATGTACCTGCGCTCAGCCACAGACTGAACAAGATGGGGGTACAGCTCCTCATCGTACTCAATGCTGAGCTGGCGGAGCTTCTCCTCTTGCGTCTTCAGGGCAAGCTCAATGCGGCTGCGGAACTTTTCAATATTGGCAAAATGCTTGCTCCTATTCTGTTCCAAGTACTTCAGCGCCCACAAAGAGTTACGCCTCTGACGGTCTGCAAAAGCGCGCTCCCGCTCCAACTCAGCCATCACCATAACCTTATCCTCACCCATTCTTCGCGCAGACGCCTCCGCGCACTCCAGTTTAGCCTTGGAGCTCAGCTGCTCAGCTTTAGAGCTTGCTAACTCAGCCTGCACAGACGCTAATTGCGCCCGCAGTCTGGAAACTTCATCAGACTGGTACATCCTGGCTTGCGAAACCAGCTCAGACTGGCGCACAGCTATGGAGGCCAGCTCCTCCATCGCGGAGTCAAAGGGACTTAACTCCACTGCAATGTCCTTCGATGCAGACGCCTCAAGGGGACTCTCCTTGGGTGGCGCACTCTCATCAACAACACCAGCAGGCTGTTCACTGTACGAAAAATCAAGAAGCAAGATCAGCGTACGGAAAACAGTCAAGCATATACAAAATCCTAAGGGATTACTAAAAACTACTTACGTGGGGGGAGGAGTCGAGGACACGTTTTTCTCCTTCTCAGCCTCAGTTGAGGACACGTCCTTCTCCTTCTCAGTTTCAGTCGTGAACGCACCTCCACCAGACTTCTCAGCTTCCACACTGAAGACACGGAGCAACACGGTTAGAATAAAATACAACTTGACAAAAGTTTATAACTAACAATTCAGATACTTACTCCATCTGCACCTCAGTAAAAGATGGGCCTTCCCCAGCCTCAGTTCGCGGCCTCTTGGAAGGCCCTTCACCATAACCACCAGACGCTCTCTTCCGCGTCAGTGGGGAGCCCTCCTCCATATCACTATCAGAATCCTCTAAATGGATCAAGGGGGGAGGAGGCTGCGCAGTGTCAGGACCCTGCTGCACAGGAGGAGCCACAGACTGAACTGGCTCAGCTACCACCACATGAGGGGAGCCTTCGGGATCTGGGATAACCAAATCCACGACGCGCCCTGCCGTCGCCTGCAGAATAGTCTGCTCACCGTCCCCCAGAGGACGCACTCCCACCGCCACAGCACGCGGATTCTCCAGCCTCACAACAGCGAACAGATCCATCTCTGCGCATCAAGTAAACAGAGAGAGAGGCAAGTTACATAAAGTATGGAAAAAGAAGAAGCGCTTACACTAATAACGACAGTAAGGCGACAGAAGGAGCACCCACCCGTGCCATCCGCATTCAAGAATGTGGGGACCTCCGTCTCATGCTCGAAGTAGTTGCGACTGATGCCCATATGCACCAGGAATGCCTCCGGATATGGCTTGATGGGAATACGGTTCTCATCAATGATCGCCGCATGATCCGCGTTATACCACGTCTCAGGGGGGCGCTCATCCTTGGGCAGATCGGCACGGGTGTAAAATGGAAAATGGTCAGGGAAGACGGCTTCATCAACCCAAAAGAATTTTTCCCTCCAATCCTTGAGCTTATCTACCTTCTGCACGTAACACTGTAACTTTCCAACGCGCTTCGAGAAGGTAACCCACCCATTTGACCACGTTGCGTGATAAAACGCGCGAAATAAGTGGAGGGTTGGGTGAATCGCCAACAAGCGACAGTTCACCTCAAAGTTAGCAATCTTCCCAGCACCAATACAATGCAACTGGGATATGTGGAGATTGTAATAATTGAGTATGTCACTCAGTAACACGGAGATGGGGACGCGCTGATTCGCCCACTCGAAAAAGCGCGTATATAACCCCACCTTCCCAGCAGGGAAATCCGCGATGGTGTCATTTGGGCCTGGTACCTCAGGGCGCAGGCCCATAGGGATAAAATAATCCGAGGTGAACTGAATCAGTTCATCCTCGGGTTATGTTAGAATGAAAATCATGAAGTTGCGCTACCATATTGTGACTCAGATTATGTGCGCACGCGCAATTACCTTTGAATTATCTTTTTTTTGGAAGAAGATTTGAAGATGTGAAAATGGTGGAAGTGTGATTTTTAACTGTGGATGTCACAGTGAATAAGCGGCGGTAGTTTATATACTTTTCCTATCCACCACAGATGATCGCCACGTGTACCCCACTAGCTCAAATCGTGTGGCTAGGATAAATGACGGGACAAGGCAAGTGGGCAACCTCTCCACTTCCCAAGGTACCCCAATTGCACTTTTTTGGACTAGATACATTCCACGTGGATTTTAGGCGGTATATTTTTGAAAGCTTCCCGCGTACGCGTGAGGAATTATTTCGACAAGACCTTAGTCTAGCATCCGCAGGTCTTACCCTGCGCACACTAGACTGGGGGGACATGATGACGTATAGTCTATACCCGGGTCACGAACCCGGTTAGTGAACAACACTAACAATTAAGCCCACCACGTATGGGCCGCAACTGGACTACCAGTTATGCGGCTTGGGTCGACAAGGCCCAAGCCCAAAGTTATTTCCGGATAATATATAGAATATCTTCTAAATAAAGAAGATATATACTATATACCCGATGTCGGCTAACACGCCGAAGAGTAGGGAACACGAAACCCACTAGGGTTTCATGCATATATAAAGGGCACCCAAGCCCTCGGTAAAGGTACGATCTTCAATAAACCCTAACCATAAACTAAACCCTACATTCGATTACTTACTCTCACGCCGGAGGATAATCGGGGGAGACAATCCCTCGATAAGCCTAACGGTGTTTTGTCCTTTTTCTTAGTGCGCAGGTCTCATCAAGCATTAAGATTCGAATTGGTACGAGAATAGAAGCCCTATCAAGGAACGCCCAACTTTTGTATCAACATCCAAAATGCCTCCTTTTCCAGATTTCTCCTCAAAAGTACCTAAAATGACAAAAGGAACGATTTAGGGCAATATTTGATCAAATAAATACGATTTCGGGCTTAAATGACCCCTTAAAAGCGGTACACTTTTCGCCTCATCAAATACCCTTACACTTGAGATTTGCTTGTCCTCAAGCAAATGCGCTTTTATTCTAATCAAAATACAAGTTAGGGGTCATTTAATGCTAATATAAAAGTAATTACAACAAATAATCGTTCCACTTTAATCATAATAAGCACGGAGATTACATACTAGCACCTCACAAGTAGTGTTTAGATACTCACATCTCTCAAGTGTCATCAAAATAAATCTCATAAATGAAAACGGATAATATCTCTCACTACCTGTCATAGCAAATAGATTACCATAGGCTTGGGAAAGGATCGAAAACCTCCTCCACTAGGCGTAAGCACCTAAGATAAACTATCAAAGAGGGCTTTTAAATGGGTTATAACGTTAGGTGTAGGGAAAAGGAAAACACGGATTTGTTGGATAAGGGATATTTTACTGGTGGCGAGTTAAAGATCTTGATTAATTACATGTACTATACAATGTTGCTAAGCCAAGACTAGACTCGATCTTAAGCTAGAAACGAAATAACAAAATAACAAAAATATAAAACAAACATAAAATGAAACGGGATGGTAGTCCGTATGTTTTTTCTATTTTTCATTTTCTCATTTTTTTTTGTGTTTTTTTTTTTTTTTTTTTTTTTTTTGCATACACTTTTACCCTACCATCCAAAATAATACATCATAGGGGCGTTGCATTCCCCTTACACTTGAATTTTTACATAACTTTAACAAATAACTATTCTAATGACTCGAATTAAGATAATTGAAAAACTTGGAGTACTTTTAAAATATTTAACACATATGGGGGTAATAAATGATGTTCTTCCCCATTACTCCATTACACTAGTACTTTACCCATGAGTCCCAATCGTCCAAAACAATATGTACAAGGATATGACTCGACTTAGCAACCATGTAATCAACTAGATAATTAACTTGGGTTTAAACAAATGTTGTAACAATAATGCACTAAAGATGAGTGCATACAAGGTAGGCTAAGGCGATTTGGGTGTACATTTTAGTGGGGTGTAACAAATTCTTCCTTTAAGTAAAATGCTTAAAGGTCGAAACGAAAAGATAGGCTCTGAGGGGTGTACTAGGGGTATCGTGTACTAAAAATGAGTACAACGCAAAGGGTGTGGGGGAATTACTTGACCAATGTAGCCAACGTAATTATAACAAAAACACAGGTGTAAAACAATGGGTTAATCCTAATGCCTCTTATCATGTAGTAAATCTAACTACACGAATGTAGTCTCACTTGTGGCCTTGGAATGGTCCTAACGCAAGTTCTAGAATCTAAGTGCTACCGGTACACACATCATAGCATAAATGCTTTTCCTACCAATTCTAGGGGCGAACCTCACATATTTGGGGGTGGAAAATTTTTTAGTGGTACGGTTTTTGTGCTAGTCATATAACTCCTATCCATGAGACG
Organism: Artemisia tridentata subsp. tridentata; assembly: GCA_021014915.2. Lineage (NCBI taxonomy): Eukaryota > Viridiplantae > Streptophyta > Magnoliopsida > Asterales > Asteraceae > Artemisia > Artemisia tridentata. Next base: position 385,728,953 of record CP139504.1, read on the forward strand.
CTCATTAAGATCAAAGTTTCACTCCTATATGTTGTAGAAAATTTTAAATTTGGCACTAAAATTACCTTAATCAAGTATTTCTCTCAGTTTTATTACACATCTACTATTAAACAAACAAAAATCAAGCGTAATAGCATTCTCTAAAATCGTACTTTTACCCTCCCCTTACACTTAAGATGAACATTGTCCCCAATGTTCAAATAACAAGATGTAAAAGCAAAAAGTAAAAGAATGAAATCAAATACTCCCCTGATTTGCTCGTTGGATAGTGAAATTACACGGTTAAATCTTCCTCCAAAGAGAATGTTGAAGCTCCATGACTAATGCATCGCCATAAGCTTGATTCCATAAACATCTCCTTGTCCAAAATAACCTGTTAAACCTGAGAAAACAAACACGAAAACCTGCATAACATCGGCGGGATAAATCTATATATAAGGATATAATGCTTGTGGAATGATAATTTTGCAGATTCCTGGAGATTATAAGTTGGAGATTTTAATAAAAACCTTTTAAAAACAAAACTTTCAAAAATTTCTGGAAATTAAATCTGACGCCGTCAGGTTATAACCCCTGACGCCGTCAGAAATGACCTGACAAAAATTTTCATTTTTAGTTTCCGGAAAATTTCTGGAAAAACCTTTACCTTACTTCCTGGAGATCCTGCAAAACATCATTATGACTCGATACAAGCATTTGACTCAAACAAACACTAATATGTATGCTAATTTATTATTATTACGATTCATGTTCATTTGTTCTAATAAACCGGTTTGGATTTCCCTTACACTTAACTTTTGCAAAATACCTTTATATGTAGTTAAGACGAAGTTAAAAACAAAATAAAGCATTTTCACAAATTACTTTTGAACATGAATCAATAAGAATAAAAATTAAACACACATACGGAAATAAATAAAAACAAACAAACAAACAAATAAACACACAAAGCAAATAAAACAAATAAACAAATGAAGCTAGCATGCGATAAATAAAACCAATGTAACAAATGTTTTAAGGCAAACAGATGCCTTCCCTAAATTATTACAGACAATATTGTTTCAACACATACAACCAAATATCAAATTGTTCAAACATCAACACATCAAATCACATCATCACTGGTGTGGGGGTCCTTGGCGATAGTCATAGCCAGGAGGAAGATGCCCGTGGTACCCATAAGGAGGGTAATCCTGCTCACGACCCGGGAAAGGGTCAATCTGCAGATGCGGGTCCAACTGATCACGTGTGGAAAGATGCTGCATCTGACGAACCGTGTGATCGTACATCCAGTCGAACCTGTCGTCCACCCTGGTCCTCCACGTATCAACCTGGCCCATCCAGGTCCCCTGGTGAGCCTGCCAGTCCCCCTGCTCATATGCCGGTAGTAGTCAGCAGTACCGGCCTCATATCCCTCATGCTGCTGCTGCTGGGGCTCCTCCTCCTCCTCATCATCCTCATCATCATCATCCTCAGCTCTGACCGGATGATACCACATAAAGGACCCATCGTGCATCTCCATAATCACATCCATCTGCTTCAAGGACCTCTCCTTCACCGTCCTGCATACATCACCACTCAAATACCTCATGACCTCGGGCCTGAGGACTCCATAAGACTGGGCCAGTCGGGTGATAAACATCCCACCATAAATCCTGTCACCTTCCCTCTCCCCAACTCCACTATGCATAAAGCTAGCAACCCAAAATGGGATGTTGCAGTAAACATCATTAGAGTAGATGGTGTACAGGTAGAAGAGATCAGAACCAGTGACACGGTGGTGAGAGCTGTGACGCCCTGTCAAACTGTAGGTGAGGCAACGATGAGTCAACCGAACCCTAGGATCCCTGATTTGGGATGCCACAGTGGTCGAGGTATACACCCCTTCCCCAATAGTCTGCCAGAACATGGAGCACCTAAAATCATTCTTCATCGACTCCCCATGCAACAACCTCTGCATGAACCCTGCCTGAATGGTATCATGCTGATCGTATAACCCAAGTCTCCACCCAAACTCAGCAACAGAACACGTCCTTAGCTCACCCCCCAGCCTGAAATAGATCGTGGTACCGCCCACATCGGTCCTCGCCTCAGCCATGTCAAAATGAAAGGTGGCAAAGAACTCCCGTACCAACTCCTCATATACTGGCTCCTGAATCTTAAACAGTCTTTCCCACTGGGGGCCGGTAAACCCATCCGTCTGAAAACTTTGGAGAAAAGTCTGCTCAAGACCTACTCTCCTCAGAAAGCCCCAGTCAACCACTGCTCCATTCTCGACCTTGTGTAGTAGCAATTGTGCGTATTTGCTTGTAGCAGCATCGTTGTCAAAGATACCCCAACTGAGGACCGTATCCCCAAAGTTTTCTTGTTGAGATCGGGAAGAACTTCCTCGGCTGGGTCTTTGACGCTTACTCATTATCTGGAACAAAGCAGGAGGAATACAAGTGTTAATATGTGAATTAAAGACTTGGTGGCGCATCAGACAGGTCTGACGCCGTCACGCTTTGATAGGTGACGCCGTCAGATTTGATCAGTGTTCAAATCCATAATTACGAGGGAAAAATCAATATTCAAACTTTAGGCTCAATAACCACACACCACTTTTTGCAGAAAAATGGGTGATTGGATCACAGGTTATGGTTCAAATTCGTGGCCTCCCTATTAGTGAATAGACCCAATTGATTGCCAATCATCAAATGCTTTAATCTTTGTTAAATAACACTAATTAAAACACATTATGAGTTCTAAGCATGAATCAATCCTAGGGTTTCACGAGTTGGGGATTTTCGAAATTTACAAATCCTATGAGTAATTAAAGCGAAAAGAATGAGTAAAAATTACTTACCACGTGAAGATTGGAAGCGGGAATTGGTGAATTTGTCCTGGGAAAATCGGAGGTGGGGTTGGAGAGGATATGGTTTGTGGGGTTTGTGATGAAAGTGATGGAATTAAAGTTATTATTGCTGTGCAGACGGGGTGACGGCGTCACGTGCAAATTCTGACGCCGTCAGATTAGCGTATTTTGCTACTTTGTGCCAGTTTACAAATGAGCCCCTCGTACTTTAAGAGAGCAGCTAGTCAGGGTCAATAATCCTGATAGCTAGTCTCGTTAACAAGTTCCTCCTGGGTCAAATGTTTTGTTACTGTCACGGGGTGTAGTAAAATGTTGAAAAGGGTCGGTTGACGTCGTATTCGGGTCCCAATTTCCATCAAGGCGAGTATTCAGGGAGTGAGAGGAACTTTCCCAGGGGGTTTTCAAAATGATGGTGTGCTTTAATTGAGTTCTTCTCACACCTGGCTTAAAGCCAAAAGACCGTTTCCTAGCTTCATAAAAGTTAGGGAGCGTGACAACCATGCTCCCCACGAAAATGCTACGATCATGAGAGTTTTTCTCGCGAGAGGATCCAAATAAATAAGAGGGTTTTGAAAGTGAAGGCTCGGGGAGGAGGGTTTCATCATCCCATTCGTTGTATGGTTCATTAGGGACCGGGAGTTCAAAGATCTTCTCGATCTTTTTGTGTGAGGCTTCTTCCCTAATTTTCTCTTTTATTCTCGAGATGAATTTTTCTGCTAGCTCCATGAACATATCTTGGGTGTTTTTCAAGTGAGTTTCTAATTCCTTGATACGTCTCTCTTGGTTGTTCACGAAAGTTAGCATTATCCCTTCAAACTCATCTTGTCGTGAGAATTGATGAAACGTATGTTTACCCATTGTGTTCACGCACTTATCGGGATTTTCATCAGCCGTAGGTGTCTCAGCTTTCATTAAGCTTTCAACCTGCCTTTTTATGTTTTCGAACAGCTGTTCTTGGGTTGCATTCATGCAATTTAAAATCCCTTCTTCCGAGAATGTTGAGTCATTCCATTCTTCCTCTTCGTATTGTGCTAAGTCCTCAATGACTTCCCAGCACTTATCGACACTGAGCCTGCTCAATCTCCCATTGGCGGCGTAATCTATGGCTCTTCTAGTTTGATGATTGACACCATCATAGAAGATTTGGATTTGTAGCCAAGGATCCATGCCATGGTGAGGGACTTTTCGGAGTAAGTCCTTGAATCGAGTCCATGCCTCGTAGAGGGTTTCGCCTTGACGTTGTTGGAACATCAAGATATCATTCCTTAGCTTGGTAGTTCTTCCCGGTGGGAAAAACTGAGCAAGGAAACGAGTGGTGAGATCATCCCAAGAGGTAATGGATCCTGCGGGTTGACGTTCTAGCCACTGACTAGCTTGGTCCCGCAAAGAGAATTGAAAGAGACGCAATCGGGTCGTCTCTCGAGTGGCAACATCAAGGTCTATAGAATCAACGATTTTAAGAAAGTCCTTGAGATGTTGATTAGGATCTTCAGAACGAAGTCCATGGAATGCGCATCCGCTTTGCACCAACCGGATGGTGTCGGATCGCAAGGGTGTGATATTGGCTCCTTGAGTGAGCTCAATGGTGTTTCGATAGCCATGGTGGCTAGGACGGGAATACTCTCCTAAAGTACGGGCTCTAGGAGGTGGTTGTGGTTGTTGTGGTGGTGGGTTGTGGGGGTTAAGGATATTACCATCTTCCATGATGTTGGATGGTATGGTTACGAACAAAGACACGAAGAAAATAGATAGACTAAAGAAAACCTAGAAAAATAAAATAAAAATCTCACTAGAAAGGAATCTAGTGAGTAGACCTAATAGAAATAAAAATTCAACCTAAACAATAACTATTCCCCGGCAGCGGCGCCAAAAACTTGATGCGTGGTTTTGTAACCTTACAACAGGTTTTACCTCTCGAGGGATCTCAAGAGGCTTACAACCCCACCAGGCAGTGTACCTGACCGATGTAGTATAGTGTAGTGGTAAGTACGGGGGATTGATTGTTCTCCACAGGGAATAGTGTTCGTTAGGTGTGAAAGGCTACTCTAATTAGGTCTAAGGGTTGAGGAAGATTCTTTTTATGTTTTTATAATTTTATGAAAAGCAAGTAAAATCTCGGGTTTTGAAGGAGTGGGCGGAATTAGTTGCTAGTCAACTAACCCAAATTACTACAAATGCAATAAAATAAATAACTGAAATGAAAATTGGTGAGAAACTTATGTGTAGAGAAATGTGTTTACTTAGATTTCCTTACTCCCTAACTATCTTTTACCGGTTAATTAGTGTGTATTAGTCGCGTGGATGACGGGTGTATTCCTTAATACCATTCGTGGGGTGGCGTACTTACTTCCCCAAACTCTACAAGCTCCTACTTCACTCCTATGTCGAGCCGGCTAGGAAGCTCCTAACATGGGATCACTAGAATTCGCTTGTGCATTAAATACAACCATAAAAACCTTTAGTACGCGTTTGGTTCATGTTTCTTAAGACGTTCAAGCAAGTTACCGAATAGGAAGTTAGCCAGTTATCTTAAGCCTAACATAGATAAACAATCATCCAATACCACTAACAACACACTAACAACCTATAATCAATAGCTAGGTTTCATTAGATCTAAGCAAACACAAGATAAATTTAGCCTAACATGTTAAACAAAAGACAAGAATAAGATAGAATCAAACAACACATAGACATATTGAATGATTAATTGATAACTTATCTTTTAATGAAACATGGAAGATCTCAAGGCAAAAAGCCCTGAAAAAGTAGCTAAAATCGTCTTAGGGTTTTATCCCAAAATTCCACACACTAAGCTCTCTCTAATGACAAAAAATTAGAAAACTATATATAGATTTTTGGATCTGACGGCGTCACCTTATGGATTGTGACGCCGTCACCTCGCCGCTTTTAGGGTTCCCGGATGACCTTCTTGACGCCGTCCCTCTTTAGCTCTTCAAAAATCCATTCTGGCCTATCAAGGCTTGACGCCGTCGAACATTGAACGTGACGCCGTCCCCTTATGATTTAAGCCGTGACGCCCTTGATTTAGTTAAAGCGTGACGCCGTCAGAATTCTCATGCTAACTCACTGGCCCGTCATGAGTAAATTTCACATCCCACTTTTCTTGCCAAGGCATGACGCCGTCAAGAGATGATTCTGACGCCGTCAAAGGTAAATTTCAGCCGATTTTGAGACTTTGTCGTATTCTTCACTTTAATGCTCCAAAAACGTCCAAAATGCCTCCTTTTCCAGATTTCTCCTCAAAAGTACCTAAAATGACAAAAGGAACGATTTAGGGCAATATTTGATCAAATAAATACGATTTCGGGCTTAAATGACCCCTTAAAAGCGGTACACTTTTCGCCTCATCATAGTACAAATTTAAATTGTGTTATTCATACAGTTAGTCCTATGATTATTCTAATACAAGACAAGTACTTTGTACATTGTTCTTTTGGTTTTAGACTAACAATTTCAGGTATGATCATGTGAACACAAAAGGATGTTTCAAGTGAAATGGAAGCAGCAGAATTGAGATACTAGTTGCTAACATATTAGGTTTATGATGGACTGAGTTTGGGAATTTAAAACTCCTTAAAACTTCTTTCTTGAAACCTAAGTATGAAATTTCACATTGAATTGATGAATTAGTTGATCAGATAGTAACTGATGCAACTCACTTTCTATCATTTTACACTTTCAAGTATAATGAGCAAGTCTAAGGACATCTGATAGAAAGAACAGCTAGTAAAAGTGAATCTAACACTTGTGTTAGAGGTAACAATTACTATGAGCTGGAAACCCTGTCAAGAAAGCCTTTTGAATAGGTTTATGTTTACACAGGCAGTTATTTATAACTGAAAACATTGGTTCTCACACAACCAGAGGTTGCTTTAAACCAAAATTTTGATTAAGTGTCTGTTATACACTTAATCCCTTCAAAATGGTTGAAAGCAGTATGATTTTTCAATTCTAAAATCATGAACATAATGCTAAGTCAAACAATTTCTTAAACAAGGATTTTCAAAGGATTCACAAAAACCATCCATTGATGGACCATGAATCAAATGTCCCATGAATCACCTCTCATAGGAGTTAACACACCTAGAAGTAATGAAGGCAGCAACTTAAACTCTTAAGGAATTGATGGCTACATGTACAACATTGTCTGAAAACAAGTTCACATTGGTAGATCAGATAATAATGGGATGATGGTGAGATATCTTCCAAACAGGGGAGGATAAAATTTTATTTGCTTCAGGGGAGGAAATAAAAGCCCAAGAAAGGAAGAAAAACCCAATGTAAAGGAGGAAAAGACAAGAGCATACTGTCACAACCCGCATTTTCAGGATATTTTCCATATTCACTATTCATCTCGGGAAATTACTATTCATCATTTACTATTCACCAATCACTATTCATCATTTTACTATTCATCGTTTTTGGAGTCAATTTGAGATTCTGAGAAGCGTTCAGAAATTTTACTATTCACATGACACTATTCATTCCCGGAAGAATTCACTATTCATGGTTATCGTTCATCACTTCGTAAACTAGGTTTACGGGTATTCAAATACGCGTAACCGGTAAGGTTTAGCGGCATATTCATGCATCATCATTAAGGACCCGTCATTTAGACTAGAAGTAGTCTACACATCATCAGTATCCTAGGTCATGCACTGATATGCATTATTTCTATTTACGTATGCTTAATTTGTAATTAACGTTACCACTCAGTTTTTACTACTAACAATATACCCGATACTCCCGAAAATGATCCTAACATATTTTCATACTTATTATAAGGATATAAAAATTATATTATTAATTTACCCGGTGTTTTTAAATCAACTGCTACATTTTCCGGTAAACGCCTATAACAACGTCGGTTTGCGAATTTTCAACTCGATAATTATTCTAACACCCGATCCTTGCAAGGAATAATATTTTACAACTTTTACAACTTCGTCATATTTTATTTCACCTCGTTATCATTTATTTCAAGATAACTCGGTACCCGATAACACCCAAAGTATACATAAAACACCATAAATCTTCCACCACTTGGACAATATCATTAATTAGCCCACAAAGCCCCTCCCCCCTTGTTTGCCGCCACTAGGGCCCCCCCCCCCTAGAACCAATTTATTTGACCTTGACCAAGAAATACATACTTTTAATTAATCAAGCTTACATAGCAAGATTCACTAGATTTATCTTTCATTTTTCACAAATATTTCACATAGTAAACTAGCAACTCTCTCATCTTTTTCTTCTCTCTAAACTTTCGGCCAAGAACAAGGATCAAGCAAGAAATCACTAATTTTTCAAGATCAAGTGCTTAATCAAGTCCTAGTAATAATCTAGTTAGGGTTTTGGAATAAGAACCACAAAGATTTATAGGGTTTTCATCACCATCTTTCAATAATCATCACAAGTAAGTTACCCATCATTTTTCCTACTCTTTTAAACATTTACTTGATGTATTTTCATGATCTAGTAACAAAACATGCAAGTATGTATGATCCATACCACTTTATTAGGTTTTTATTACATAAAAATGGGTTTTGATTATCCTATGCTTATTCCCTTGAAACCCACCAAGATTGGTGATGTTTAGGACCCCATGACACCCTAAGAAGGTGTATGGTAGGATTTGCGAACTTGTGGAGTTGATTTGAAGAGATTTGAGTAAGTTTAGAACTTTAAAAATGGATTTTAAACATTATAGGTGAGGGTCTGTCCATAAACGGCAGATCTGGAAACCTCAGTAATTTTTGAACTATTTTGGTCTAAATATTCAGAAAGTACTTTCAAAAACGAAACCGTGGGCGCCGGAATCACTAAAATCGGACTTATAACGAAGGAGATATGATTTTCCGAAGTTGGGTGACGAAAACTATTGTTTCAGAAAATTAGGTGCTGATTGCCGAACTTTAAGGGGCAAAATGAGTCGTTAGCCGTGATCTTGATGAGCCGAGCCATTGAAAATATGTTAGTTTATATTTATACGAACCCGTGGATATAAAGAACGTAGAAAACGAGCTTATAACGACCGAGATATACACGTTTAAAGCCCGACAATTCATCACTTATTTTGACAGCTCACTACATTAAAGTGTTTCAAGTATGAAAACTAGTATTTTTACAAGTCAAAACATTGATAGCCGATTATCTAACTGATCGAGGCGCGGTTGATCAAAAGTTGAATATAACGATATTTAGATATTGTTACAAGGTTTACAAAAACGTTGAGTTTTATTTCTAACACATAACGAGCTATATTTCACGGCTAGTTTTACAAGGCCGTTCGGGCATATTTTCAAAAGTTGTAAAAAGAGTTATTTTGCGACGAAAACATTATATTAACCAATATAACACCAAACAAGGATCGTGGAGTACCGTTTCAACATATTTACACGAAAAGTAGTATTTAACTTAACGAGACGTCAAAAATGTATTTTTCGACGATAAACGTTATTTTCCAAAATCATCGAGTGGTATCGATAACATACGTATTTGCATGTGCAGCATCATTTCATTTCTTACATTAGATTCCATCATTCATATTAGGTTGCGGTTAGAGATCGTGCCTCATTTCAGTGTATTCACTTTTGTCATCGTAGCTATCGTACCAGGTGAGTTTCATAGCCCCTACTTTCGTACATTTAAATAACTGTTTTGGGGAGAATACATGCTCATTTTCATCCAAATGTATACATGATTTACTTGATTATGCCACTTGTTTCATCAAAGCATTACTTGCTCCACTTATGAATTTGTTATTCATCCGAATGTATTCACTAGTATTGCACTAAATTCTTATCACTCATGGACACAAGTACTTCAAACATTATGCATACTTAACCGAATGAACCGGCTCCACTACTATGTACATACATGACAAAATGAATGGGTCACTTAACCGAATGTACGGGTATTATGACCGAATGAACGGGTCACATGACGAATGAACTGGTCACACAACCGAATGAATTGGTCACATCATCGAATGTATTGATCAACCAAATGTACTGTGAATCTTGTGGTCCACATATTACTTTTATTCACCAAACCAAAACTCATTTGGCAGTGGGTTGTAAACACACAGGTTGCAAGTCTTGTTATGGCCAAGGCTTGGGACTGAGTGGATTTACAATGCCTTTGCTGGGAAATCATTATCCAAAGGCATTACATTTTACAACAACTCTATGAACTCACCAACCTCGTGTTGACGTTTTAGCATGTATTTTCAGGTATTTAGCAAAGGCACGCTACTGGAGGCTTTGGCAGGGCATGGCATGGTCATAGAAGACTCTGATAAACATTTGGGACCGTTTTACTTGTTTTAAAGGGCCTATTTCCGCACAACTCTTACAATGTAAATTCAACACTTTTGTTAAACAATTTTATTCTAAATGGTTGAGGTGAAAAACCGTTCTTTACACTTGTGTTGTGATACCAATTGAGTTGCACCCCAGCGATGTGTAAGCTTCCGCTGGACCCGATTTTGGGGGTGTGACAGATTGGTATCAGAGCCAGGTTATAGAGAACTGAGTGTTTTTAAAACCTAGACTATAGCTACTTTCACGAAAACTTAATCCTATGACCGCCACGTGCCTGCCTGCCAAGCTGATGCCTCATTTGTGGCTTGTTGCTGACATAATTGATGAGATTTGTATCTCATTATCAGATAGATTACACTCACTTATTCTAGTTGATTACCTTAATTGCCTTCCCTATTAGTATGCTTACATATCATATGCGTTTCATTGTTACGCCTTTTTCCTTGCGTAGTTTCATTATTCGACCTCGAGATTGGTCATTTACATTAGTCTTTCAGAACATCTTTTCATATGTGAAGGACATAGTATTAGTATGACTGAGCTGAGTATTTCAAAATTCATGGAACCTCGGTAGAATATAGACTGGTCATCTATATTCGACCCGGGATAGTGGGACATAGGCTGACCACCTATATCCGACTCAGAGATGAATTTTGCAATACTGAGAATGGTTATAATAAAATTTTGTCCAGATCAATTCTCTACCCAACTTCCAAATGTTTCATTCAGGTGTGCGTACTCAAACGTTGCAAGAACAATTCACACCTACACCACTTCGGTTACCACTGAGTGGAAGTGCGCCGATAAATCATTGCATCTCATGGACATTCCCAATGTGCACCATACATTTACATCACCGTACTCTCTTTCATCATTATTATGTGAATTCCTCATCATTGTTATTTGACTTCCTCACCAAGAAACATTTATAGGGATGAATCCAACCTCCTAACCAAGATTATAGAACATTCATGCCTTCATTTCCCTCGTGAACCACCGCCTAGAAGCATGTCAACTAATCATAACGACTTCAAGTTTTCATTTTATGACAAGCCACTCAGAACATCTACTTCTAGGAAACGTCTTATTTACGTTTCACCCTTCTTTTCTTGTTTTGAAGAGTTATGCCGCCAAAGAAAGCTACTTCAACTATGACACCAGCTGCTATTCGGAAGCTTGTTGCGGATAGTATAGAGGCAGCACTAGTAGTTGAAAGGGAGGCCGTAGCTGCACGGGCTGCTGAAGCCGCTTCTCGGGCAGAAATCGCAGGAGTTGCCGGAATGGCTACTAATGGTACTAATGGTCGTAAATGTACATACAAGGACTTTAAGAGTGGAGATCCCCCAAAATTCAAGGGCACTGAAGGAGCCACTGCTATGATCCGTTGGTATGAAGGGATAGAATCTGTGTTTCTTCTATGTAACTGTCCAGAGGAATACAAGGTAAAGTTTGCTGCTAGTACACTTGTTGAGGAAGCTATGTCGTGGTGGAATTCTTATGCAAAACCCGTGGGAATGGAAAATGCTCACAAGCTTACGTGGGATGAATTCAAGAAGTTGCTGACTAAGAAGTTCTGTCCACGCACTGAAATAAAGAAGCTGGAAACAGAGTTTTACGAGCTAGTGACAACAGGTAATGATATCGAAACATACATCAGGAGATTTCAAGAATTGGCTGTGCTATGTCCAACTATGGTTCCAGATAATGAAAAGCTGCTAGAAAATTTCACTGGTGGACTACCTCACAACATCCAAGGAGATGTGATTTCCTCTGAACCACACACACTGGACGAGGCTATCAGAATGTCTCAAAAGCTTATGGCTCAAGTAGTGAAGCAAGAAACTACTGTCAACAACAACAACCACAACAACAACGAAAACAAGAGGAAAAGGGATGACAACCAACGAGATGATCAAGTATGGCAGCCAAACAAAGGACATGAAATGGTTAAGGCCTACGTTGCAGGACCAAGTAAAAGGAAAGGATATGCCGGGACTTTGCCCAAGTGCCACAAGTGCCGGTTTCACCACGAGGGACCTTGCCCCACTCAATGTGGAAACTGCCAAAAGGTCGGACACAAAGCCAAGGATTGCAAGGCTCCCACCCTCGTAATGCATCAGAAAGTCACGGTAACCTGCCATGAGTGTGGAGTAATTGGACACTTCAAGAGTGAATGTCCAGAGCTGAGAAACCAGAATGGAGGAAGAGTTCGTTGAAGTGCGAAGCTCGTCAGGACAACAACAACAATGACAATGGTTAAGAAGAGAACTTCTGCCGTATCTATTTAAACGGAAGCGTAAACCCTCTAGTGTTGTATTTCTTTTATGTCCACTTTGTGTTCTATCGTACGAACTTCATGTACTATTACGATTCCGATCTAATGAATGTTTTATCTTTTATCACCGCAATGTGACTCATATATCCACGTCTCTTCACCGAGTACCCTCCAGAGACCAACGCTAACTGAATTCAGGGACTGAATTCCTTTAACGGGTGGAGACTGTCACAACCCGCATTTTCAGGATATTTTCCATATTCACTATTCATCTCGGGAAATTACTATTCATCATTTACTATTCACCAATCACTATTCATCATTTTACTATTCATCGTTTTTGGAGTCAATTTGAGATTCTGAGAAGCGTTCAGAAATTTTACTATTCACATGACACTATTCATTCCCGGAAGAATTCACTATTCATGGTTATCGTTCATCACTTCGTAAACTAGGTTTACGGGTATTCAAATACGCGTAACCGGTAAGGTTTAGCGGCATATTCATGCATCATCATTAAGGACCCGTCATTTAGACTAGAAGTAGTCTACACATCATCAGTATCCTAGGTCATGCACTGATATGCATTATTTCTATTTACGTATGCTTAATTTGTAATTAACGTTACCACTCAGTTTTTACTACTAACAATATACCCGATACTCCCGAAAATGATCCTAACATATTTTCATACTTATTATAAGGATATAAAAATTATATTATTAATTTACCCGGTGTTTTTAAATCAACTGCTACATTTTCCGGTAAACGCCTATAACAACGTCGGTTTGCGAATTTTCAACTCGATAATTATTCTAACACCCGATCCTTGCAAGGAATAATATTTTACAACTTTTACAACTTCGTCATATTTTATTTCACCTCGTTATCATTTATTTCAAGATAACTCGGTACCCGATAACACCCAAAGTATACATAAAACACCATAAATCTTCCACCACTTGGACAATATCATTAATTAGCCCACAAAGCCCCTCCCCCCTTGTTTGCCGCCACTAGGGCCCCCCCCCTAGAACCAATTTATTTGACCTTGACCAAGAAATACATACTTTTAATTAATCAAGCTTACATAGCAAGATTCACTAGATTTATCTTTCATTTTTCACAAATATTTCACATAGTAAACTAGCAACTCTCTCATCTTTTTCTTCTCTCTAAACTTTCGGCCAAGAACAAGGATCAAGCAAGAAATCACTAATTTTTCAAGATCAAGTGCTTAATCAAGTCCTAGTAATAATCTAGTTAGGGTTTTGGAATAAGAACCACAAAGATTTATAGGGTTTTCATCACCATCTTTCAATAATCATCACAAGTAAGTTACCCATCATTTTTCCTACTCTTTTAAACATTTACTTGATGTATTTTCATGATCTAGTAACAAAACATGCAAGTATGTATGATCCATACCACTTTATTAGGTTTTTATTACATAAAAATGGGTTTTGATTATCCTATGCTTATTCCCTTGAAACCCACCAAGATTGGTGATGTTTAGGACCCCATGACACCCTAAGAAGGTGTATGGTAGGATTTGCGAACTTGTGGAGTTGATTTGAAGAGATTTGAGTAAGTTTAGAACTTTAAAAATGGATTTTAAACATTATAGGTGAGGGTCTGTCCATAAACGGCAGATCTGGAAACCTCAGTAATTTTTGAACTATTTTGGTCTAAATATTCAGAAAGTACTTTCAAAAACGAAACCGTGGGCGCCGGAATCACTAAAATCGGACTTATAACGAAGGAGATATGATTTTCCGAAGTTGGGTGACGAAAACTATTGTTTCAGAAAATTAGGTGCTGATTGCCGAACTTTAAGGGGCAAAATGAGTCGTTAGCCGTGATCTTGATGAGCCGAGCCATTGAAAATATGTTATTTTATATTTATACGAACCCGTGGATATAAAGAACGTAGAAAACGAGCTTATAACGACCGAGATATACACGTTTAAAGCCCGACAATTCATCACTTATTTTGACAGCTCACTACATTAAAGTGTTTCAAGTATGAAAACTAGTATTTTTACAAGTCAAAACATTGATAGCCGATTATCTAACTGATCGAGGCGCGGTTGATCAAAAGTTGAATATAACGATATTTAGATATTGTTACAAGGTTTACAAAAACGTTGAGTTTTATTTCTAACACATAACGAGCTATATTTCACGGCTAGTTTTACAAGGCCGTTCGGGCATATTTTCAAAAGTTGTAAAAAGAGTTATTTTGCGACGAAAACATTATATTAACCAATATAACACCAAACAAGGATCGTGGAGTACCGTTTCAACATATTTACACGAAAAGTAGTATTTAACTTAACGAGACGTCAAAAATGTATTTTTCGACGATAAACGTTATTTTCCAAAATCATCGAGTGGTATCGATAACATACGTATTTGCATGTGCAGCATCATTTCATTTCTTACATTAGATTCCATCATTCATATTAGGTTGCGGTTAGAGATCGTGCCTCATTTCAGTGTATTCACTTTTGTCATCATAGCTATCGTACCAGGTGAGTTTCATAGCCCCTACTTTCGTACATTTAAATAACTGTTTTGGGGGAGAATACATGCTCATTTTCATCCAAATGTATACATGATTTACTTGATTATGCCACTTGTTTCATCAAAGCATTACTTGCTCCACTTATGAATTTGTTATTCATCCGAATGTATTCACTAGTATTGCACTAAATTCTTATCACTCATGGACACAAGTACTTCAAACATTATGCATACTTAACCGAATGAACCGGCTCCACTACTATGTACATACATGACAAAATGAATGGGTCACTTAACCGAATGTACGGGTATTATGACCGAATGAACGGGTCACATGACGAATGAACTGGTCACACAACCGAATGAATTGGTCACATCATCGAATGTATTGATCAACCAAATGTACTGTGAATCTTGTGGTCCACATATTACTTTTATTCACCAAACCAAAACTCATTTGGCAGTGGGTTGTAAACACACAGGTTGCAAGTCTTGTTATGGCCAAGGCTTGGGACTGAGTGGATTTACAATGCCTTTGCTGGGAAATCATTATCCAAAGGCATTACATTTTACAACAACTCTATGAACTCACCAACCTCGTGTTGACGTTTTAGCATGTATTTTCAGGTATTTAGCAAAGGCACGCTACTGGAGGCTTTGGCAGGGCATGGCATGGTCATAGAAGACTCTGATAAATATTTGGGACCGTTTTACTTGTTTTAAAGGGCCTATTTCCGCACAACTCTTACAATGTAAATTCAACACTTTTGTTAAACAATTTTATTCTAAATGGTTGAGGTGAAAAACCGTTCTTTACACTTGTGTTGTGATACCAATTGAGTTGCACCCCAGCGATGTGTAAGCTTCCGCTGGACCCGATTTTGGGGGTGTGACACATACAAGATGATGACATGGAGGTTGAAAATGACAAGAACATTCCAAAGGAGAAAGTTCTATCTAGGTCAAACGAAGAAAAGTTTCAATTTCAGTTTATCACGTTTGTTCATCACTTGCAAAGGCATGCTGATAGATGATTTCACTTGTTCAAACAAGAATCCAAGATACACAGCATCATTGCCTCTTATAATTCCTCCATCCAAGGAAATTGCACCATCTTTAGGATGTGTGTTGATATTGTTAAAGTCAAAGAACAAAGCAGATGAGTTACTGAGAAAGATATTCAATCTTGAAGAACAGAAATGTTTGAAAGATCTTCACAATCCATAATTTAATTCAGAAACATGTTGAAATGGATTCACATGTTTAGGGGAGGATTGTTGGGAATTAAATACTCAAAAAGTTTAATATCGGGTTCTATTCAAAGAAATACTCTAAGTGTGATTCTGCGGCTAGAGCATTTGGTTCCTGCTGGTAATGTTTGTTCCTGCTGCTAGAACATTTGATTATGCTGCTAGCGATAAATGATTCTGCTGCTAGGCTTAACATTCTGCTGCTGAAGGATTCTGCTGCTAGTGTTAAACATTGTTGCTGCTAATGTACATTCTGCTGCTAAGTGGATAAGTATGAAAATATATTATGTGTATTTTGGTCAACAATATACGGTAGATAATATCTTACCCCATGTGCTTAGTTAACAAGTTGTGTACACAGATACATGTTGTATCTTATGTACTGACACACTCAAGATAAGTTAGCAAGTAGTTCGACTAGACTTTAAGCAATATTGTAAAGATCTTCTTGAACTATAAAAGAAGATCTTAGACTCGATATTATGCGTCGATAAGTTGGTTGATATTGTAAAAACACTTAGAACTTTCATAACTGTTAGAACTAGAACAAACACAACAATATCACAACATATAGAAACTTAAGATTCAAGGTTGTAACCCTAGTGATATCTCAAGATCACTCGTATTATTATCATTAATAATATTGAATCGTTTGGTGTTAATCTTTCGTTGTTCATTGTCATATAGCAATCACAACCGTTCCATTTACATAACACAAATAACCTTCTAAGTGTGATTAAGTAGATTCCGCATACTTAATCATATTAACTCAATATATTATACACACAAAGAAAAAAAGGTTTAACCACCTTAACCGTGTGCAGAATCCTAACAATCAACAACCACTGACAAACCTTCAGAATAAGAACTGGAAAATTTCTTCGAGTGAATGTTTGATGAATACTATGGTGGAACTTCGACAAATGCATCACAACAACATTCCGCTCCACCCGCTCAAAACCATCACCCACCACCACCACCACAAGATGCTTCAACAACAATCGAAGCTGACGCACCAACTCCCTCCACATCATCAACATCTACTTCAGCAACTCCAACAATTGAAATTGTTCTACCAAGGGTTGATGAGCAAAACCAAAATACACCATTTCAAGAAGAAACAACACATAATCAAAATGATGTTGCGTTAGAAGAAGAAGTATTCGAAAACCCGTTTGCTACGGATTCGGATGAATCATCTTGAAGGTTAAAAGAACCATCTAACACGTATACGTTAAACCCAAGGTACCCTTCTACACTACAATGGACAAAAGACCATCCAATAGAACAAGTTATTGGTGAACCTTCAAGGCCAATTCAGACGAGAAGACAACTCGCCACCGATCCCGACATGTGCATCTACATATGCTCAGTAAGCCTAAAAGAACCTAAGAGCATTCGGGAGGCGATGGCAGACAATGCATGAATTGAAGCGATGCAGGAAGAACTTCTTCAATACCGTTTACATGATAGTTGGGAATTAGTTCCAAGAGTAATTGACAAACTTGTCATTGATCTCAAATGGTTATGGAAGAACAAAAAGGATAAATAAATGACTGTGATTCGCAAAAAAGCTCATCTCGTGGCTAAAGGATTCAGACAGGAAGAAGGGATAGATTTCGAAGAATCATTCGCGCCAGTAGAAAGACTTGAAGCAGTCTGGATTTTCTTGGCCTATGCAGCTCACAAAAACATCACTGTATATCATATGGACATCAAAACTGCATTCTTGAATGGAACTCTGAAAGAAGAAGTGTATGTGAGTCAGCCAGAAGGATTCGTTGAGAAAGAACATCCAGACTACGTCTACAAGCTAAAGAAAGCCATTTATGGTTTAAAACAAGCTCTAAGAGCGTGGTATGAAGAACTATCATCTTTCCTGATCATAAATAATTTCACCAAAGGAACTGTTGATTCTACCTTGTTTACAAGAAAATACAAAGATGATATTTTGATTGTTCATATTTATGTGGACGACATTATCTTTGGGTCCACTAATCCAAAACATTCAAAACATTTTGAAAATCTCATGAAAAGAAAATTTGAAATGTCCATGATGGGGGAACTAAAATTCTTTCTTGGTTTACAGATACACTAATCCCCTTGTGGTATTTTTATTAATCAAGCTAAATATACAATTGAGATTTTGAAAAAACATGGTATGGAAAATTGTGACTCTGTTGGTACACTGATCCGTGCTAAATAGATATAAATATTTATGCAACGACGGATACGCGTGAATAATTACAAATCACCCCTTTGTGAAAAAGGATACTTGCAAAAACTCACGTTTGTGTGTGTAGTGTGAAACCAGGTAAGTGATTACCCGGATCGTTTCCCAACGAGGTGTGAATGGGCAAACTGTGGAAAGCTAGGATTAGAGTGATTGATGTGATTAGATATTTTGGATTTTGCTTTTTTAATAATTCTAAATAACAAATTAAAAACAAATATACACAAGAAAATTAAACGCGAATAAATTAAACTGAAAACGCGTAACAAGAAATCTAAAATGGGACTAAAAAGCGAAATCTATAAAATTAAAACTTAAAAGTGTAAAATTACTTAAAACTTATTTTGAAACTAAAATTATATTTTTTACACTTTTTATTTAATTATTATTAATTATTTATTATATAATAATTATTAAAACTAATTTAAATTATAATAAATACTAAATAAACAAAGAAAAATCTAAAACTTTTTCTATAAATATTTTTAAGTAAAAAGAAGCTAAGAAAATTATAAAAATGAAAATTACTTAATTAAAATTTAAAAAAATAAATTCTATTAAATAGAAGCTATCACTTATTTTCTATTTTGTTTTTCTTAAGGTCTAAAAATATTATTATATTTTTCCTAGATTATAAATGACAAAAGAATATTATGAAAATTAAAATTATATTTTTCTGATTAATATTCTATTTATTATGATTTAATTACTAATAAAAACTAATAAAAATTATTAAAAATATCAAATGACTTAGGAAAAATCTGAAACATTCAGGATAAGTCTAAATTAATATTCTTAATGTAGGAAAATTAAAATCAAAAGTTTAATAAGCCCTGATAAGCAGTTGAACAGATAAGCAGTTTGGCAAATAAGCCAAAAATAAGCTAATAAGCACAAAAATTCACCAAATGCTCAGGACAGGCTTAATATACTATAAGAAGCTTAAAACAACAAGAAAACACAAATAAGCACAATGAAATAAGCTGAAAAGCAGATTGGCAGTTGCAAAGCTATCAGCAGAAACAGCAGAAAAATGGCCAAATTGCAAGGCAGATTAAACACACCAATAAGCTACTGAGATGCAAACTAAGGGGGGCAAAAGCTAGCTAGTACTATTGGGTATCTTAAAATGCAAAAAGCCCTATCAGAAACACACCAATTGAAGTCCAATTAAGCACTAGTTCAGGTGAGTTTAAGAACTAAAAACTGAATCAGCAGAATCAGAAATTGAATCAGCAGAAATGGGAAAAGTACAGGCCTATTTTTAAGCAATCAAATAAGCTATGAAATGGAATACCAGATGATAATCTTAAAACTAGCTATGTGAACTACTCATAAACCAAAAATCAGGTTCACAGCTTAATTGGATAAGCTACAAATGAGCTGAGAAAATCAGCTATGTCTGCTCAGTATATACTGAGTAGCAGAGTTGATGTGCAGAGGTGCACAAGCCAAAAGACTTTAAACCAAATTTTGTGTTTACTCTAAATGAATCCAAAAGACCTCAGAGAAGCCCTAGATGAGGTCCAAATGAGCTTGTAGCTTATAGTGGCTTATTTGAGCTTTTGAGGTTCTAAAATTTTGCACAGATGGTTCAAAACTACACAACCTATCAAATTAACTTAAAATAACTTAGGAACAGCTTAATATGACTTATTTAAGCAAGATCAAAGTTTGGAAAGTGGTCAATGAACAGTACAAGCTCAGTTGACCTTGTTGACTGCATAAACCAAACACCCCTTTGATATGGTCTGTGGTGATTTTGCTAATGAAACTCAATATTTTAAACTAGAAACCTTGATTTTACTGATTGACTAACTTATTTAGGTACTAATGAGCAACTTCTAACACAGAAATAAGCAATCTAATAAGCTATGCAACAGTAACTGCGAAATTTAAGTGAACTTGGAAATTTCTTACAACTGAAAAGAGGCTATTGGGATAGCAAGAACTAGAACAGAACAATCCCTAGCTTGTTAACACAAGCTAGAAAACCCAAACAAGCTTCCTGAATAGCTTATACACTCCAGAATAGCTTATTGGCTTCCAGGTTGACTTTTGTTGACTTTCTTGATCATTTGAAATTAAGAACTGATTAACACTAAATAAACTTACACAAAGCTATGTAAAGCTTTTATAAGCTTATTGCAAGGTACTTTGGAGCTTTTGATAATGTCTTAACAGGTTTAGAGCTTATACGATTTAGCATATAACTTGAAACTTAGCATTACTTGAAATTTAGAACAACAGTGATTAAAACAAGATTACTTTGATTGATTATAACATGAATTACAACTGAGAACTGAAAATTACAAGCTATGATTACTGAAATTAAAATTACGATTTAACTAAGTTAACTACTTGCCAATTAAGGCTTACATTGCTATCTATTTATACTAAACTTATTAGGGTTTCCTTAGTCTTCATCTTCTGAACAAATCCCATAACTTGGTTGGTCTTGAAATCATCTCAGCCATTGATTTTACTTTTTGGCGCCAAAATTGAGTGAGTGGGAAAACTAGCACATGGCTCTGTACTGAGTGGAGAAGAGGCAATAAATGCTTTTTGGGAGTGTTAGGTAGCGTGCTTGAGGAGGAGGGGGGAGGTGGCAGAGAAATACTATGGGTGAAGGCGGTTTTGGTTTTGGCGGGGTTGTGAGGAAGAAGATGGTTTGACCGAAGGTCAAACGTGGTATTAAATACCGGGTTAGGTTTTATTAATAAAAGGGAGTTGGGCTTGGGTGTATTAGTTGGGCTGGGTTGGGTTAATTAATATAAGGGTCCGGTTTGGATTTATTACACAAGGACCAATTTTGTAATATTCTGAATTTGAAGGGTTGAAATTGTAATTTTACCAAAGTTATCAAAAGGGTCTATTTTGCCAATTATAAATAGCATAAGGGTTTTTTTTGATAAATTATAATTTTTTAAAACCCGAGGACTAGATTTGCCAATTTTGAAACTTGAGGGGTAAAAGTTGTCATTTTTAGAAAACTTTCATCCAGGGATTAAAAGTGAACATGTTTGATATCCCAAGGACTGATGTTGACTTTTCTTTCATTTTAAACCTTCAGGGACTAATTCTGCCAATTTGTGAAACTTCAGGGACTGAAAATGACAATTTTGTGAACTTTGCATGTTTTTCACTTGTTTTCAATCTTTTTGTTCCTAAATCATATAAAAACACATTTTATGATATTTTCTGCATTTTGAAGCATATCTGCATGTTTTTAAATGATTTTGCAGATAAAATGTGACAGAAATGATGAGTATTTAGACACTCATCAATCCCCCACACTAAACTATTGCTAGTCCCTAGCAATCTTTTATGAAGTTTTAATGGATTTTTCTCTTTACCAAAAGCCATTACT
Organism: Artemisia tridentata subsp. tridentata; assembly: GCA_021014915.2. NCBI lineage: Eukaryota > Viridiplantae > Streptophyta > Magnoliopsida > Asterales > Asteraceae > Artemisia > Artemisia tridentata. The sequence continues at coordinate 385,750,807 of CP139504.1, forward strand.
TCTGGAGTAGCCAATGTTTTAGTATGTTATACTTTGGAACAATGATAACCAAATGATTTTGAGCAAACCATCAGCTGTCAACGGATTTGATTTGTCTTTACCAAAAGCCGTTTGCTTCTGGACTAGCCAACTCTTAGATAAAATAAAGTTATTATCTTTGGTGAGTTGATTACCCATCATGGTTTTCTACTGCCTTAACCACAAGCCATAACCTTGCGGGCTAGCCAACTCTTCACTATAAAAGATATGGTGAGTCGAATACCATACAATTTTCGGCAAATTGTAAGCCATCAACGGATTTGAGACATCTTTACCAAGAGCCGTTTGCTCTCGAATTAGCCAATCCTTATGTGGGTTAGACATGGCGGACTAATAACCATTTATTGAGTTCTAAGTGAGAAAAAAATTTTAAAATTTTGGCTAAAATGGGGGTACTAGATGGTACATTTGATCAAATTCGCTAGAATTCCCCCCACACTTAGAACTGAATATTGCACTCAATATTCAAAGCACCGGTTGTTAAACCAACACTTAGAACGTAAAAAGGTGATACTAATAGCCATTATTTTTATACATACACATGTTTTTTTTTTTTTTTTTTTTTTTTTTTTTTTTTTTTTTTTTTTGAAATTTACATATATACAACATGTGGGGCATCTCCCCCACACTAGGTGGTAGAACAGAGAAAGAAAACAGAGACACTGGTGAAAACCCATGTGTTTGCTAATGTTTTTGTTCACCGAGTCACTAGCTTGACTCGATCCCCGCATTCATTGGTTCATGGGGAAAGTTTGAAGATCCGGGACAACCATGGGTGGTATGTCCTCTCCAAAATAGTGTTTTAACCGATGACCATTCACTTTGAAATTTGGACCGTCATTTTGAGATAACTCAACGGTACCATATGGATAAACATTTGTAATAGTGAATGGACCAGACCATCGGGATTTTAGTTTGCCAGAGAAGATCTTTAATCTTGAATTGAAAAGAAGGACTCGATCACCAACGTTAAAAACGCGGTTCTTGATTTTAGAGTCATGAATCTTCTTTGTCTTTTCTTTGTAGATCAAAGAGTTCTCGTATGCTTGATCACGCAGCTCATTTAATTCATTCATTTGAACTTTACGGTGATCACCCGCAGTTTGGAGGTCAAAGTTAGCATGTTTCAAGGCCCAGTAGGCTTTGTGCTCTAATTCGATCGGAAGATGACATGCCTTTCCGTACACAAGCTTGTAAGGTGTACACCCGATGGGTGTTTTGTAAGCTGTACGAAAGGCCCATAATGCATCATCCAACTTATCCGAACAGGATGCACGATTTTCTCCTACAGTCCTTTCTAGGATTCTTTTAATACCACGATTTGAAACTTCTACTTGTCTACTTGTTTGTGGGTGATACACAGTAGAAAGACGGTGAGTTACACCATACTTTTGCATGACTTTATCAAATTTGTCATTGCAAAAATGCGTACCACGATCACTGATTATAGCACGTGGAGTTCCAAAACGGGCAAACAGAGCTTTCAGGAATTTTACAACCACTCGGGCATCATTAGTGGGTAAAGCTTTTGCTTCAACCCATTTTGACAAATAGTCAACAGCCACGAGAATGTATTTATTTTCTCGAGATGATGGAAATGGCCCCATAAAGTCAATGCCCCAGACATCAAAGATTTCACAAACTTGAATAGCATTTTGTGGCATTTCATTGCGTTGTGAAATATTTCCGTGACGCTGACAAGCTTCACAAGTTTTGATGAGATCTTAGGCATCCTTATAGATTGTGGGCCAATAAAACCCGGAATCAAACACCTTTTTAGCGGTGTAGTTTGGACTATGATGGCCCCCAGTGGGTCCAGCATGGCAAGCTTTGAGAATGTCAATAGCTTCCTGTCCGTAAACACACCGTCGGATGACTTGATTTGCGCAGATTTTGAACAAGTAGGGGTCGTCCCAGAAGTAATGTTTAACATCCTTGAAGAATTTATTCTTCTGTTGGGTCGACATCCCTTTCACTATGAAGTTACCCGCATGGTAATTTGCAAAGTCTGCAAACCACGGGGTAGTAGAATCTCCACGAAAAGCAACCGCATTGAGTGTCTCGAGAGGAAATGTTTCATTTATTTCCTTTTTCTCGAAAACATCTTGGTGTGGGTTCTCTAATCGGGATAAATGATCAGCAGCTAGGTTCTCAGCTCCTTTTTTTATCGCGTATGGTGATATCAAATTCTTGCAGGAGGAGAACCCAACGGAGCAATCTCGGCTTTGCATCTTGTTTTGCAAAGAGATATTTGAGAGCCGAGTGATCCGTATACACTACACATTTTGTCAAGATCAAATATGGCCGAAACTTCTCAAAGGCATACACCACAGCCAATAATTCTTTTTCTGTGGTGGTGTAATGAGTTTGAGCTTCAGTCATGGTTTTACTTGCGTAGTGGATAGGCTGAAAGTGTTTGGCTTTTCGTTGCCCCAGGACTGCACCGATAGCAAAATCACTTGCATCGCACATGAGCTCAAAGGGAAAATCCCAGTCGGGGGCAACCAGAATGGGTGCTTCAGTAAGCTTTTTCTTTAATGTTTCAAAAGCTTTGATGCACTCAGGTGAGAAAATAAAAGGAGCTTCTTTTTCAAGAAGATGAGTCATAGGCCTGGCGATTTTAGAAAAATCTTGTATGAATCTACGATAGAAACCGGCATGACCCAGAAAACTCCTAATTCCTTTGACGGTAGTGGGATGAGGTAATTTACCAATGACATCAACTTTAGATCTGTCAACCTCAATCCCGTTCTTTGATATCTTATGGCCGAGGACAATGCCCTCTCTGACCATAAAGTGACTCTTCTCCCAATTTAGACAAAGATTGGTGTCTTCACACCGTTTCAACATGTTTTCTAAATGGGAGAGACATGTTTCGAATGAATCCCCAATGACCGAGAAGTCATGCATAAAGACCTCCATCGTTTTCCCGATCATGTCGGAAAATATGGACATCATGCACCTCTGGAACGTGCCTGGAGCATTACATAAGCCGAAAGGCATACGTTTATAAGCAAAGGTTCCATAAGGGCATGTAAAGGTGGTCTTTTCTTGATCTTGCGGATCAATGGGAATTTGAAAGTAACCCGAGAAACCATCAAGGAAACAATAGTACTCGTTTCCCGCTAATCTCTCAAGCATCTGATCCATGAAGGGTAGAGGGAAGTGGTCTTTTCGGGTGGCGTCATTTAACTTACGATAGTCAATGCAAACACGCCACCCCGTAACCAATCGAGTTGGAATCAACTCATTCTCCTCATTTGTGACAACAGTTATGCCACCCTTTTTTGGAACACAGTGAATGGGACTAACCCAAGGACTATCAGAGATGGGATAAATCAATCCTGCATCAAGAAGTTTGAGAACCTCTTGTTTGATAACATCGTGGATTTTGGGATTTACCCTTCTTTGATGTTGGACTGTTGGTTTAAAGTCATCCTCTATTAAAATCTTGTGAGTACAAAATTCAGGGTCGATACCCTTTATGTCGGAGAGTTTCCAAGCAATGGCTTGCTTGTGTAACTTCAAGACCTTTATTAGAGCAGTCTTTTCCTCATCACTTAAATCTTTAGCAATGATGACGGGTAATTTATCATCACCCTCCAAAAATGCGTACTCAAGATGAGGTGGTAAGTCTTTGAGTTCGACCACAAGAAATTCATCGGTTTTCTCAACTGATTTAATTTCCTCGTTATGAAGTTCAACGGGAGGGAGTGGAAGAGAATTGTCCCGATTCAACAATTTCTCAAGAAGAAGAATATCTCCCTCCAGATCAATCTCAGCGTCATCAATTCCTTCCAGAAATGAATCACACTTGAGAAAAGCCTCGATCTCTTCCAAATTGAAATCACTTCCCTCAAACGGAGTGAGAGAAGGGGAAGAGTCAGAAATGACAGGTAGAGAAGATGTGGTGGTATCCCCACTCACAGAATTATGAAAGTAACCAAGAAACTCTTGAGAGTACTCCACTGAAACAATATCAATGACATCGATTCGGTTAACCGATTCAGAATCATAATTTGAGGAGTACCTCGAAGTTTGATCGAGGTTAAAGGTAACAGCTTCATTACCCACACGTAATGTGATTTCATGCTCAAATACATCAATGAGAGCATGGCCCGTTCTTAGGAATCCTCTTCTAAGAATGAGAGGAACCCTAGGATCAGCATCGAAATCAACAACCACAAAGTCAGCTGGAAAATGGAACTTTCCTACTTTCACAAATACGTCCTCAGCAATGCCAAGTGGACGAGATATGGTACAATCTGCAAGCTCAAGAGTCATGCAGGTAGGAGTAAGAGCCGGAAGAGAAAGTTTCTTCCATACTGAATGAGGCATCAGGTTGATGCTTGCACCAAGATCGGCCAAGGCATAGCATTCAACCATTCCCGGAAATACACAAGGTATTAGAAACTTTCCAGGATCTCCAAGCTTCTTGGGATGCTTTTTCAAGATAACTGCTGAGCAGTTCTCATTTAATGGAGTTTTTGCCATTTCAAACAGTTTTTCCTTGTTGCTTAACAAATGTTTGATTGTGGATGCAAATTTGGGCATCAGAATGATAGCATCCGCAAAGCTTATGTCAAAGTGTAATTCTTTAAAGATTTGAAAGAATTTATCCATTTGTTGACTAGCCTTTTCGCGGAGCTTTTGCTCATGTAAACGTGATGGATAAGGAATAGAAGGTTTGGATTTAGGGTTTTCAACAGGGATTTCATGCGATTCAAAAACAACTCCTGGTTTGGGTTTTGGTTTCGGGACAACTTGAGGTTGGACATTGTCGGGACCTCCGTTATTAGTAGGAAGTTCCTTGTCCTTGGTCACCTCAGGTTCACTTTCCACTAACTTGGGGAGAGAAGGGGTAGTAGGAATAGTGGGTCCATCATGAGCCTTACCACTGCGTGTGGTGACAGCTTTGAGTTCACCCTTTGGGTTTGGAATGGTATTACCAGGGAGACCTCCCGAGGTAGAAGGTGGATTGATATGGTTCATGAGACTGGTAAGCATATTCTTAACTTCGCTTTGAGAGTGATCAATTTTATTTGAAAGCTCATTCTTTAGCTCAGTTCCTTGCTTGTATATTGAAGATTGAAATTCATTCCTCAATCCAGAGATCTGATTTTGTATTGCCTTCATTTTGGTCTCATTAAACTTGATGTAGTTATCAAGTTCATTTGGGAGAGGTCCTTGGTGATTAGGAGCTGAATACCCTTGATTACCCCTTTGGGGTGGGTATTGATTGTTTGGGGCATGAAATTGATTTTGCATGTTTTGCCCTCTTTGTTGATTAGGATTAATCCTATTTGGATTGTTGGGAGGAGGAAATCCGGGTGGTCCAAATTGATTGCTAGCACGGTGGTTTGGGTCCACTTGAGGACGGTATTGATTACCTCCTTGATTGGAAGTTCCGGCTATAGCATTAGCATCAAATGTAGTGCCATCGGTGGCAGTACAATTATAGTAAGCGTGAGGACCACCACAAGTAACACAAGCTTCTATTTTTTTTACTTCAGCAGTGTGAGAAGTTTGCGGAGCGGACTCTTTCTTTTGTATGGAGAAAACCAAAGCTTGAATAGCCTTTGTGAGTTCAGCAAGCTGAGTATCAGTATTAGAAGAACTCACGGGAGATGAAGTAGAAGGACCAGCACTAGCCTGGGAATTATATGGCCTATTTCGTGCAGTGCGGACCTTAGACTTATTTTCAATGAGGGCAATGGCTTCCTTAGTGGATTTGCTCAGAAAATTACCTCCAGCTGAGGCATTGAGAGAATCTTGGTCAGATGGGTTTAACCCACTGTAGAAAGTGTCCATTTGCATCAAATCGGTGAAACCGTGATGAGGACATTTGCGGAGCAATTCTTTGAAACGATCCCATGCCTCTCCAAATGGTTCATCAAACCTTTGAGAGAATTTCATGATTTCATTTTTAAGATGCGTGGTTTTAGAAGGAGGAAAGAATTCATTTACGAATTTTTGAACCAAATCTTCCCATGTTCTAATTGATCGAGGGGGTTGTTTGTCAAGCCAAATCCGGGCTGCCCCATCGATGGAAAATGGGAAAAGAAGAAGTTTGATTGATTCCTCCGGGACATTTTTACATTTGATGGTGGATGTGATTTTATTGAACCATCGAACGTGATCTTGAGGATCGTCCCTTTCAAAACCATAGAATTGACGCGATGTTAAAAGGTTTATCAACCCGGTTTTAAGCTCAAATATCTCAGCCACGATGGCTGGAACAATAATGGCATCTCCATAACCCTCGGTGGGAGCTTGGAGAAGCTCATTCATAGGACGGTCTTCTGCCATGATGACAGGGGTTTGGGGATCAGTCCGTATCTCGGGTACGACTGATGGAGCAGAACGTCTACGACGTCTTCGAGGTATGTTTCCAAGCTTACGAAAAGGGCTTGATGACCTAGAAGAACGAGTGCGTATGCACTTAATAAAACATTTTAATTAAATCAAGAACGAAGCAAAACACAAGTGAACTTAAACCAATAATCAACAAGCGTACGATAGCTCTCTAAAAGATAAATGCACAGCGTGGCGGAGAAGCAAAGGTGGGAAATTAATGCTCCTTAAAAACCCGCTTCTTTCAGTTCGACAATTTAATGTCAAACTATCCTTAAACCTCCTTTATAGTTTGTTTATCAATCAAAGGTGAGCCGATATTCGCAAGTGATACAGAGGCAAGTTTTAAATCTGATGTTTGGGAACTTATTATGGTCGTACCCCCAGTTAGGTAGTACTCTGTCTTGGTTCTCGATGGTAAATTTTATTTGTTATTATTAAAGAAAACGGAAAATGTTTTTGGTGTTTTTATTTTTTATATGATAATATATATAGAAAAGAAAAGAAAAATATTTTTGTTTTTTATATGGTTTATGATGCGTGGTTTTGCGACCTTACAACAGGTTTTACCTCTCGAGGGATCTCAAGAGGCTTGCAATCCCCACCAGGCAGTGTACCTGACCGATGTAGTATAGTGAAGTGGCAAGTACCGGGGGATTGATCGTTCTCTAGGGGAATAGTGTCGTTAGGATTGAAAAACTACTCTAATAGGTCTAAGGGTGAGAGAAGATTCTTTTTGTGTTTTTATATTTTTTATGAAAGCAAGTAAAATCTCGGGTTTGAAAGAGTGGGCGGAATTAGTTACTAGTCAACTAACCCAAATAACTACAAATGCAAATAAAATAAAATAACTGAAAATGAAAAGGTTGTGAAACTTATGTGGAGAGAAATGTGTTTACTTAGATTTCCTTACTCCCTAACTATCTTTTACCGGTTGATTAGTGTGCATTAATTGCGTGGATGACGGGTGTATTCCTTAATACCAATCGTGGGGTGGCGTACGTACTTCCCCAACTCTACAAGCTCCTACTTCACTCCTATGTCGAGCCGGCTAGGAAGCTCCTAACATGGGATCACTAGAATTCGCTCATGCATTAAATACAACCATAAAAACCTTAGTACGCATTGGTTCATGTTTCTTAAGACGTTCAAGCAAGTTACCGTATAGGAGGTTAGCCAGTTTTCTTAAGCCTAACATCGATAAACAATCATCCAATACAATTAATAACACACTAATAACCAATAATCAATAGTTAGGTTTCATTAGATCTAAGCAAACACAAGATAAATCTAGCCTAGCATGTTAATTAAAAGACAAGAACAAGATATAATCAAACAACACATAGACATATTGATTGATTAAATGAATACTTATCTTCAATTAAACATGGGAGATCCAAGGGTATAAAAACCCTTAAAAATGGCAGAAATTCGTCTTAGGGTTTCTCCTCACAAAGTTGCACACCAATGACAAAAAATTGCAAAACTATATATAGAATTTAGTATCTGACGCTTGACGCCGTCACCTCGCCGTGTCTAGGGTTCCCGGATGGTCTTCCTGACGCCGTCCCTCTTTAGTGCTCCAAAATCCGCTCTGGCTTATCAAAGGTTGACGCCGTCAGAAATGGGCTTGACGCCGTCTCTCTTTAACTTAAACCGTGATGGCCTTGATCACCTTAAAGGGTGACGCCGTCAGACTTCCTTTGTAAAACTCCCTGGCTTATCATGTGTATTTTTCATATCCACCTCTTTTGCCAAGCCATGACGCCGTCTGGAATAATCCCTGACGCCGTCAAACGTACTTTTCCAGCCGATTTTGAGACTTTGTCGTTTTCTTCACTTTTATGCTCCAAAAACGTCCAAAATGCTTCTTTTTCCAGATTTCTTCTCCAAAGTACCTAAAATGACAAAAGGAACGATTTAGGGCAATATTTGATCAAATAAATACGATTTAGGGCTTAAATGACCCCCTAAAAGCGGTACACTTTTCGCTTCATCAAATACCCTTACACTTGAGATTTGCTTGTCCTCAAGCAAATGCGCTTTTATTCTAATCAAAATACAAGTTAGGGGTCATTTAATGCTAATATAAAAGTAATTACAACAAATAGTCATTCCACTTTAATCATAATAAGCACGGAGATTACAAACTAGCACCTCACAAGTAGTGTTTAGATACTCACATCTCTCAGGTGTCATCAAAATAAATCTCATAAATGAAAACGGATAATATCTCTCACTACCTGTCATAGCAAATAGATTACCATAGGCTTGGGAAAGGATCAAAAACCTCCTCCACTAGGCGTAAGCACCTAAGATAAACTATCAAAGAGGGCTTTTAAACGGGTTATAACGTTAGGTGTAGGGATATGATAAACATGGTTTTGTTGGATAAGGGATATTTTACTGGTGGCGAGTTAAAGATCTTGATTAATTACATGTACAATATGGCGTTGCTAAGCCAAGACTAGACTCGACTTAAGCTAAAAACAAAATAACAAAAATATAAAATAAACATAAAATGAAACGGGATGGTAGTCCGTATGTTTTTTCTACTTTTCTTTTTCTCATTTTTTTTGTATTTTTCTTTTTTTTTTTTTTTTTTTTTTTTTTTTTTTTTTTTTTTTTAACATCATAGGGGCGTTGCATTCCCCTTACACTTGAACTTTTACATAACTTTACAAATAACTATTCTAATGACTCAAATTAAGATAATCGAAAAACTTGGAGTACTTTTAAAATATTTAGCACCTATGGGGGTAATAATGTTGTTCTTCCCCATTACTCCATTACACTAGTACTTTACCCATGAGTCCCAATCGTCCCAAAACAATATGTACAAGGATATGACTCGACTTAGCAACCATGTAATCAATTAGATAATTAACTAAGGGTTTAAACAAATGTTGTCACAATAATGCACTAAAAATGAGTGCATACAAGGTAGGCTAAGGCGATTTGGGTGTACATTTAAGTGGGGTGTAACAAATTCTTCCTTTAAGTAAAATGCTTAAAGGTCGAAACGAAAAGATAGGCTCTGAGGGGTGTACTAGGGGTATCGTGTACTAAAAATGAGTACAACGCAAAGGGTGTGGGAGAATTACTTGACCAATGTAGCCAAAGTAATTATAACAAAAACACAGGTGTAAAACAATGGGTTAATCCTAATGCCTCTTATCATGTAGTAAATCTAACTACACGAATGTAGTCTCACTTGTGGCCTCGGAATGGTCCTAACGCAAGTTCTAGAATCTAAGTGCTACCGGTACACACATCATAGCATAAATGCTTTTCCTACCAATTCTAGGGGCGAACCTCACATATTTGGGGGTGGAAAATTTTTTAGTGGTACGGTTTTTTGTGCTAGTCATATAACTCCTATCCATGAGACGCTCATTAAGATCAAAGTTTCACTCCTATATGTTGTAAAAAATTTTAAATTTGGCACTAAAATTGCCCTAACAGGTATTTCTCTCAGTTTTATTACACATCTACCATTAAACAAACAAAAATCAAGCGTAAAAGCATTCTCTAAAGTATCGTACTTTACCCCCCCCCCCCCCCCCTTACACTTAAGATGAACATTGTCCCCAATGTTCAAATAACAAGATGTAAAAGTAAATAAGGTAAAAGAATGAAATCAAATACTCCCCTGATTCGTTTGGTGGATAAAGAGGTAACATGGTTAGATCTTCTTCCAAGAGAATGTAGAAGCTCCAAGACTAAAGCATCGCCATAAGCTTGATTCCACATACATTTCCTTGTCCAAAATAACCTGTTAAACCTGAGAAAACAAACACGAAAACCTACATAACATCGGCGGGATAAATTCTATATAAGGATATAATGCTTGTGGAATGATTATTTTGCAGATTCCTGGAGTTTATAAGTTAGAGATTTAATAAAAAAATTTTAAGAAAACAAAACTTTCAAAAGTTTCAGAAAATTAAACCTGACGCCGTCAGGTTGTAAATCCTGACGCCGTCAGAAATGATCTGACAGAATTCTCATGTTAAGTTTCCGGAAAATTTCTGGAAAAACCTATACCTTACTTCCTGGAAATCCTGCAAAATATCATTATGACTCGATACAAGCATTTGACTCAAATTATTACTAATATGTATGTTAATTTATTATTATTACGATACAAGCATTTGACTCAAATCAATCATAGCACTAGCGGTCGCCAAAAATCCTCTACCTATCAACAAGGGGCATGTAGGGTCGCTAACCATATGAAGGACGTGGAAATCGGCTAAAATGGTTAGTTTTCCTATGTGTGCTAACACGTCTTTGACTACTCCAACCGGGTAAGCAACACTCCCATCCGCTAAGCCTATTATCACCTCGGTTTCTTCAAGTTTTCCTAGTTTTAGAGAGGTGTAGAGAGGCAACGGAAGTAGGTTAAGGCTTGATCCAAGATCGGCTAATGTGTCATAAGCCTCCGAATTACCGATCTTGCAAGGTAGAACAAATAAGCCCTGATCATCTAACTTCTTAGGTAGCTTGTTTTGAACGAAGGCGGTCCCTTTTTCGCCTAACTTGAGCTTCTTCTCATCCAACACATCAATAACCGGACTTTCAAGGTGGAGCTCCTTGAATTCATTGTCAAGGTTTTGAGTGGGAGGTGTTTCAACTATGTTGTTGACCAATTTGGATATCATAACTTCTTGGTCATTTTGAACGACTTGGGTTTGTTTGAAACACGTGCTCATGGAATTGACCGAATAATATTGTGGACAAGAACTAGGAGATGAAACTGACGAGATGGCGTTGACGTTTAGTTTCGGGTTCTTGACTGTGTTGCTAGGGAGTGCTCCCATTTCTCGGTCATTGAGGGCTTTCAACAAAGTGTCAATCTTATTGGTCATCTCGCTTTGTTTTTGTTTGAAATCGGCTTCAAACTTGGCCAAACGAGCTTCTTGAGATGCCATAAATTGGGACATCAATCCTTCAAAGTTATTGGTATTACCATTGCTGGAGGGATTGTTGTTGAAAGTACGGTTCGAGTTGGAACCGCTTGATTGGAAACGATTAGGTGGGTTGGAAGAATTGGTTTGTTGTGCGTTTTGGTTTTGTTTCCACCTAAGGTTTGGGTGATTTTTCCATGAGGGGTTGTATGAATCACCGTAGGGGTTTGGTTCGGGTTTGAAAGTGTACCACTTGTCTTCCGCTCCGTCGGTACGTGAGGATGCGTAGTCCACAAAAGCTTGTTTGGGGAGTTCCATGCAATCACGAGTGTCGTGGGGACCACTACATAATTCACATGAAGAAGTGATTTTGTTCACATGGCTTGAAGGTTTAGGAGCCTCGTAGGATTTCATAAGAAACTTGACTTGGTCTTCAAGTTCTATGATCCTACGGTCGGAAGTGCTTGAATTGTTCGAAGGCAACGATATTGCCTTGACCGTTTTATTCAAATCACGGGGATCACTCCAACTTTCGTTGTCATAAAGAGCAAGATCTTCTAGGAAAGCCCATGATTGTTCCGCACTTAGATCACGTAGCTTACCACCGGCCGATTGGTCAATGGTTTTCCTCGTGGAGAGATTGATATGGTCATAGAAGATTTGGACTTGGAGCCAAAGTTCTATGCCATGGTGAGGGACTTTTTGGAGTAAGTCCTTGAATCGAGTCCATGCCTCGTAGAGGGTTTCGCCTTCACGTTGTCGGAACATCAAGATATCATTCCTTAGCTTGGTAGTTCTTCCTGGTGGGAAAAACTGAGCAAGGAAACGAGTGGTGAGATCATCCCAAGAGGTGATGGATCCTGCGGGTAGACGCTCTAGCCATTGACTAGCTTGGTCCCGCAGAGAGAATTGAAAGAGACGCAGTTGGGTCGTCTCTTGAGTGACAACATCAAGGTCTATGGAATCAACGATTTTGAGAAAGTCCTTGAGATGTTGATTAGGATCTTCGGAACGAAGTCCATGGAATGCGCATCCGCTTTGCACCAACCGGATGGTGTCGGATCGCAAGGGAGTGACATTGGCTCCTTGAGTGAGCTCAATGGTGTTTCGATAGCCATGGTGGCTAGGACGAGAGTAGTCTCCTAAGGTACGGGCTCTAGGAGGTGGGTATTGTTGTGGTGGTGGGTTGTTGGGATCAAGGATATTACCACCTTCCATGATGTCGGATGGTAATGGTTACGAACAAAGAAACGAAGAAAAAAAGATAGACTAAAGAAATCCTAGAAAAATAAAATAAAAATCTCACTAGAAAGGAATCTAGTGAGTAGACCTAATAAAATAAAAATTCAACCTAAACAATAACTATTCCCCGGCAGCGGCGCCAAAAACTTGATGCGTGGTTTTGCGACCTTACAACAGGTTTTACCTCTCGAGGGATCTCAAGAGGCTTGCAATCCCCACCAGGCAGTGTACCTGACTGATGTAGTATAGTGAAGTGGCAAGTACCGGGGGATTGATCGTTCTCTAGGGGAATAGTGTCGTTAGGATTGAAAAACTACTCTAATAGGTCTAAGGGTGAGAGAAGATTCTTTTTGTGTTTTTATATTTTTTATGAAAGCAAGTAAAATCTCGGGTTTGAAAGAGCGGGCGGAATTAGTTGCTAGTCAACTAACCCAAATAACTACAAATGCAAATAAAATAAAATAACTGAAAATGAAAAGGTTGTGAAACTTATGTGGAGAGAAATGTGTTTACTTAGATTTCCTTACTCCCTAACTATCTTTTACCGGTTGATTAGTGTGTAATAATTGCGTGGATGACGGGTGTATTCCTTAATACTAATCGTGGGGTGGCGTACGTACTTCCCTAACTCTACAAGCTCCTACTTCACTCCTATGTCGAGCCGGCTAGGAAGCTCCTAACATGGGATCACTAGAATTCGCTCATGCATTAAATACAACCATAAAAACCTTAGTACGCATTGGTTCATGTTTCTTAAGACGTTCAAGCAAGTTACCGTATAGGAGGTTAGCCAGTTTTCTTAAGCCTAACATCGATAAACAATCACCCAATACAATTAATAACACACTAATAATCTGATAATCAATAGTTAGGTTTCATTAGATCTAAGCAAACACAAGATAAATCTAGCCTAGCATGTTAATTAAAAGACAAGAACAAGATATAATCAAACAACACATAGACATATTGATTGATTAAATGAATACTTATCTTCAATTAAACATGGGAGATCCAAGGGTATAAAAACCTTTAAAAATGGCAGAAATTCGTCTTAGGGTTTCTCCTCACAAAGTTGCACACCAATGACAAAAAATTGCAAAACTATATATAGAACTTAGTATCTGACGGCGTCACGTTATAGATCTTGACGCCGTCACCTCGCCGTGTCTAGGGTTCCCGGATGGTCTTCCTGACGCCGTCCCTCTTTAGTGCTCCAAAATCCGCTCTGGCTTATCAAAGGTTGACGCCGTCAGAAATGGGCTTGACGCCGTCTCTCTTTAACTTAAACCGTGATGGCCTTGATCACCTTAAAGGGTGACGCCGTCAGACTTCCTTTGTAAAACTCCCTGGCTTATCATGTGTATTTTTCATATCCACCTCTTTTGCCAAGCCATGACGCCGTCTGGAACAATCCCTGACGCCGTCAAAGGTACTTTTCCTGCCGATTTTGAGACTTTGTCGTTTTCTTCACTTTTATGCTCCAAAAACGTCCAAAATGCTTCCTTTTCCAGATTTCTTCTCCAAAGTACCTAAAATGACAAAAGGAACGATTTAGGGCAATATTTGATCAAATAAATACGATTTAGGGCTTAAATGACCCCCTAAAAGCGGTACACTTTTCGCTTCATCAGTTTATGGGAAATAGGAACTTCTGGAAGAAGGATCTCAAATCACTAATCGCTAAAACTCTACACAATTGTCGCAACACAACTCCCCGGCAGCGGCGCCAAAATTTTGATCCGTGCTAAATAGATATAAATATTTATGCAACGACGGATACGCGTGAATAATTACAAATCACCCCTTTATGAAAAAGGATACTTGCAAAAACTTACGTTTGTGTGTGTAGTGTGAAACCAAGTAAGTGATTACCCGGATCGTTTCCCAACGAGGTGTGAATGGGCAAACTGTGGAAAGCTAGGATTAGAGTGACTGATGTGATTAGATATTTTGGATTTTGCTTTTTTAATAATTCTAAATAACAAATTAAAAACAAATATACACAAGAAAATTAAACCCGAATAAATTAAACTGAAAACGCGTAACAAGAAATCTAAAATGGGACTAAAAAGCGAAATCAATAAAATTAAAACTTAAAAGTGTAAAATTACTTAAAACTTATTTTAAAACTAAAATTATATTTTTTACACTTTTTATTTAATTATTATTAATTATTTATTATTTAATAATTATTAAAACTAATTTAAATTATAATAAATACTAAATAAACAAAGAAAAATCTAAAAAATTTTCTATAAATATTATTAAGTACTCCCTCCGTCCCAAAATTATAGTCCACGTTTGACTTTTTCGGTCTTTATTTTTCAACTTTGACCTTAAATATTTTTGTTTATATTACATAATACTTGATGCAAAATATATGAATGGATTGAGTTTTAAAATGTGTTTTTCATTCGTATAATTTTTATCATGTATTGTATAACACAAACAAAAATATTTAAAGTCAAAGCTGAGAAAGAAATACCGAAAAAGTCAAACGGGGACTATAATTTTGGAACGGAGGGAGTAAAAAGAAGCTAAGAAAATTATAAAAATGAAAATTACTTAATTAAAAATTTAAAAAAATAAATTCTATTTAATAGAAGTTATCACTTATTTTCTATTTTGTTTTTCTTAAGGTCTAAAAATATTATTATATTTTTCCTAGATTATAAATGACAAAAGAATATTATGAAAATTAAAATTATATTTTTCTGATTAATATTCTATTTATTATGATTTAATTACTAATAAAAACTAATAAAAATTATTAAAAATATCAAAGGACTTAGGAAAAATCTGAAAAATTCAGGATAAGTCTAAATTAATATTCTTAATGTAGGAAAATTAAAATAAAAAGTTTAATAAGCCCTGATAAGCAGTTGAACAGATAAGCAGTTTGGCAAATAAGCCAAAAATAAGCTAATAAGCACAAAAATTCACCAAATGCTCAGGACAGGCTTAATATACTATAAGAAGCTTAAAACAACAAGAAAACACAAATAAGCACAATGAAATAAGATGAAAAGCAGATTGGCAGTTGCAAAGCTATCAGCAGAAACAACAGAAAAATGGCCAAATTGCAAGGCAGATTAAACACACCAATAAGCTACTGAGATGCAAACTAATGGGGGCAAAAGCTAGCTAGTACTATTGGGTATCTTAAAATGCAAAAAGCCCTATCAGAAACACACCAATTGAAGTCCAATTAAGCACTAGTTCAGGTGAGTTTAAGAACTAAAAACTGAATCAGCAGAATCAGAAATTGAATCAGCAGAAATGGGAAAAGTGCAGGCCTATTTTTAAGCAATCAAATAAGCTATGAAATGGAATACCAGATGATAATCTTAAAACTAGCTATGTGAACTACTCATAAACCAAAAATCAGGTTCACAGCTTAATTAGATAAGCTACAAATGAGCTGAGAAAATCAGCTATGTCTGCTCAGTATATACTGAGCAGCAGAGTTGATGTGCAGAGGTGCACAAGCCAAAAGACTTTAAACCAAATTTTGTGTTTACTCTAAATGAATCCAAAAGACCTTAGAGAAGCCCTAGATGAGGTCCAAATGAGCTTGTAGCTTATAGTGGCTTATTTGAGCTTTTGAGGTTCTAAAATTTTGCACAGATGGTTCAAAACTACACAACCTATCAAATTAACTTAAAATAACTTAGGAACAGCTTAATATGACTTATTTAAGCAAGATCAAAGTTTGGAAAGTGGTCAATGAACAGTACAAGCTCAGTTGACCTTGTTGACTGCATAAACCAAACACCCCTTTGATATGGTCTGTGGTGATTTTGCTAATGAAACTCAATATTTTAAACTAGAAACCTTGATTTTACTGATTGACTAACTTATTTAGGTACTAATGAGCAACTTTCAACACAGAAATAAGCAATCTAATAAGCTATGCAACAGTAACTTGGAAATTTAAGTAAACTTGGAAATTTCTTACAACTGAAAAGAGGCTATTGGGATAGCAAGAACTAGAACAGAACAATCCCTAGCTTGTTAACACAAGCTAGAAAACCCAAACAAGCTTCCTGAATAGCTTATACACTCCAGAATAGCTTATTGGCTTCCAGGTTGACTTTTGTTGACTTTCTTGATCATTTGAAATTAAGAACTGATTAACACTAAATAAACTTACACAAAGCTATGTAAAGCTTTTATAAGCTTATTGCAAGGTACTTTGGAGCTTTTGATAATGTCTTAACAGGTTTAGAGCTTATACGATTTAGCATATAACTTGAAACTTAGCATTACTTGAAATTTAGAACAACAGTGATTAAAACAAGATTACTTTGATTGATTATAACATGAATTACAACTGAGAACTGAAAATTACAAGCTATGATTACTGAAATTAAAATTACGATTTAACTAAGTTAACTACTTGCCAATTAAGGCTTACATTGCTATCTATTTATACTAAACTTATTAGGGTTTCCTTAGTCTTCATCTTCTGAACAAATCCCATAACTTGGTTGGTCTTGAAATCATCTCAGCCATTGATTTTACTTTTTGGCGCCAAAATTGAGTGAGTGGGAAAACTAGCACATGGCTATGTACTGAGTGGAGAAGAGGCAATAAATGCTTTTTGGGAGTGTTAGGTAGCGTGCTTGAGGAGGAGGGGGGAGGTGGCAAAGAAATACTATGGGTGAAGGCGGTTTTGGTTTTGGCGGGGTTGTGAGGAAGAAGATGGTTTGACCGAAGGTCAAACGTGGTATTAAATACCGGGTTAGGTTTTATTAATAAAAGGGAGTTGGGCTTGGGTGTATTAGTTGGGCTGGGTTGGGTTAATTAATATAAGGGTCCGGTTTGGATTTATTACACAAGGACCAATTTTGTAATATTCTGAATTTGAAGGGTTGAAATTGTAATTTTACCAAAGTTATCAAAAGGGTCTATTTTGCCAATTATAAATAGCACAAGGGTTTTATTTGATAAATGATAATTTTTTAAAACCCGAGGACTAGATTTGCCAATTTTGAAACTTGAGGGGTAAAAGTTGTCATTTTTAGAAAATTTTCATCCAGGGATTAAAAGTGAACATGTTTGATATCCCAAGGACTGATGTTGACTTTTCTTTCATTTTAAACCTTCAGGGACTAATTCTGCTAATTTGTGAAACTTCAGGGACTGAAAATGACAATTTTGTGAACTTTGCATGTTTTTCACTTGTTTTCAATCTTTTTGTTCCTGAATCATATAAAAACACATTTTATGATATTTTCTGCATTTTGAAGCATATCTGCATGTTTTTAAATGATTTTGCAGATAAAATGTGACAGAAATGATGAGTATTTAGACACTCAACATACACCAATGGTCACTTCACCAAAAATCGGTGCTGATTTATTTAAGAAACCCATCGATCCAAAGAAATATCGGAGCATGATTGGTTCTCTCATGTACCTTACTGCAAGTCGACCCGATATTCATTTTGCTGTTTGCTTATTAGCACGGTTTCAGGCAAGGCCTACCGAACTTCACCTCCAAGAGGTCAAACGGATCTTTTGCTACCTACGAAGAAACATTAACATGGGACTTTGGTATCCGAAGGATTCCGAGTTTAAACAAATAGCATTTTCAGATGCCGACCATGCAGGTTGTCAAGTTACAGCAAAAAGTACATCAGGTGGAGCACAATTTTTGGGTGAAAAGCTAGTAGGCTGGTCATCAAGGAAACAAGATTGTACTGCATTATCAACCAGAGAAGCCGAGTATGTGTCTCTATCTTCGTGTTGTACCCAAGTTTTATGGATGAGGACACAACTCACAGATTATGGCTTTACTTTCGACATAACACCTTTGTATTGTGATTCGAAAAGTGCCATGGCCATCTCGTGCAATCCAATACAACACTCGAAGACCAAGCATATTAGAGTCCGCTACCACTTTATCAAAGAGCACGTAGAAGAGGGTACTGTTGAATGATTTTTCGTGCAGACATATTACCAACTCGCCGATATATTTACTAAAGCCCTTCCAAAAGAAAGGTTTGAGGATTTAGTTCGACGAATTGGCATGCGAAGCCTAACTCCTGAGGAGCTAGAACGTCTTCTCGAATCTTGTTGAAAATATTTTTAAAATAGCTTTGCCGTAAATATTTTGGAAAAACAAAATACAAAATTTGAAAAACCAACAAAAACAAAATATAAAAATAGAAAATCTTCAAAAATACAAAAACAATATAAAATTTAAAAAATTCAAAAATATTCTTCTCATGACATGTCTATCGTATAATCGATATTCTGTACGTATCTAGAAATGTCATTCAACAATGATACGGACATGTACAGATGTTTGAGCGAGAGTTCTCTAAAATGTTTTCTAAAACATATCGTTTCTCAAAACTTCTTCACTATGGCTTTCGTATACTTTAGTACGAAACCCGAGCTTCAAAGTGAAAACTTTTAAATTTTTAAGCCCGGGTACATCAACTCAAAAAGATTTCAAATAAAGGCTAAAATGATGACTTCTGATTATTTCCGATTAGGACTCGTAATTTCAAAGACAAAATTAAAGAATTCTTGAGCACATGATCAAGATTTTTAAAAAGATTTTTCAAAATCTTTCAAATTATTCTGTGCTCAAGATAACTCCCTCTTAACCCTTAAAGTTGATTTTAAACTCTATGTCTAAAAACATGCTTTCTTTAAGGGGGAATATAAAATCAAAATCAAAATGTTCTGATTTCATGCAACAACAAATCTGTCTATCTCTCCAAAAGATTTTCTTTTAATCAGTTGATATAAAAAATATCACGACATGCTATTTATGAGGGGGGGGGGAAGACGTGATTAAAATGTGATCAAAAATGTTTAAATATCGTAGTTGAATCTCAAAAGAGCTCGACTCAGATTTTACCCTCAAATTGACGAAAGTTAAATGTCATTTATCGTAAAGACTTGTCCTGGATGGGTAATAATTTCAAGCTGGTTTATCCAGTGATGTAAACGTGTCTCGCAAAAGATTTGTCTGAGCAGAATGTACCAATTCGAGAGATTCTCTCTGAATATGACCAGGACGGGTAATAATTTCAAGCTAGTCTAACTAGTGATGTAAACGTGTCTCGCAACGGTCATGTGCATTGAAAATCGATCAATTCAAATGTTCGAACTCTACCCAACATGTGCAAAATTATCTTAAAAACTCATAAGCACATGTGAAGGGGGAGTATTTTTGAAAAAGCAAAACTATCGAAGTGTTAACAAAAATGTGTTTGATCATAAACACTTTGAGAGATTTTTCAAAATGTTTTATGGCATGTGATCAATAAATTTAGGATAATTATGGAGTAATAAGGTGATTAAGGTTAGGTTTATGTCTGATGTGTTTCTAGGGATATACCCATTATGAGTGCAAGTTTTAAATTTATAACACGATTTACCAATGATTCAAACGAAACACATACGAGCAAGTATACTCGTCCGTGTGTAGTAAGTGATAATTAAGGTAAGCCGAGGTCGTTCACTAGGATTTGTTTAGTTTTTAGGACGTGAATTTTTGAAAATAAAATCAAGCCAAATTACCGATTCTAATCGCAAGAAAATAAAGATGAAGTAAATTCAATAAATAAAGGCTACACTTGCCTAGACTAGTTTGCACAATTCTCTCGATGTGATTATGACAATGGTTCCATTTGATTATGATCAACAAATTAGATGGTGTTCTAATTCGATTAGTGGGTATACTAACTCTATTGTTTCCAACACTTTCAATCCTCGTCAAGATTTTAAGATGACAAAAACAATATTTAATATTTGATCAATCCAAGACTAACACAGCTCAATTACTTGATTCGCTTTCGTTTCACAAGTAATTGACAACCACACTATTTAGTTTTCCAAGTTTAACCAAGTTACTTATGAAATAGTCAATACATAAGGTAACACCCTCATAGACAAAGGTTTACAACTAATTGACTAACAATGTCTTTTTCAACCCAATACACTATTAGCAATTAACCAAACTTGACAACTCTTTGGTGGAGAAAACTCTTAATAGCATAATTCGTTCTTAGTATTAGCTTTTCGTTTATCTTAGAACCATTGAGTCATAATCAACCAAAAATCATGTAACAAATGTCATCTAGGCAAGTGCACAAGGCACTTAGCCACTCATGGCAAACAAAGAAATAACCACAAGAAATTTATCACTTGAAAACATGATTAAAAAGTCTTACAATAGTTGTAATGATGATTACAAGGAGTAGGAACACTTGTAAGATAATTAACAAAGATCCCTTGAATGATTAAATGGATGATTGGTGAATGTAAGCTTTCCCTTTTCCTGCGTTTTTCTCCTTTGTCGCCCCCTTGTAGAGAGTAGAAATGATTTGTAGTAGTTGTTATAATTGATAGCTCTTTTTTGGTGATAATGATGATAGATTGCCCCTTTTCTCATGGCCAAGCATACATATATATGAGATGGTTCCCCTTGGTCACCGAGCAAAATACTTGTTCCCAAAGTGTCATAAATTGAAGGCAAGATGAGTTAATGGAAGTAGATGATCGAACTTTGGAGTGATGGCACTTAATTCTTCACTTAAATGCAACTATGGAAAACTTTAAGTGGCTGAACCCACAGTCGGGACCTAGAACCTGCGGTTTGGATGTCTGCTGGACCTTGGGTTTGAACTCTAAACCTTCGGTCTGGAAATGACTGCTCAACCTTGGGTTTGAGATAGGAACCTTGGGTTTGGGTTATGAACCTTCATCATTCATTTCATCATTTCATGATCTTTTCTTGACCTTGGAAATCATTGTAATCTTGATTCTTTATCTTTAACAATTCTCCCAAAGCCTTTATTGTGAGAAGAATCCTACGTTTGTGCATAAGCTCTTGATTTAACAACTTTTCTTCATCTTTTTAGTCTTTTCCTTGAACTTGATCGTACCTGAACTAAAATACATCTTTTGCACCTTTTAAGCATAATATGATCACAAATACCACCAAATACAATGCATAAACATAGAAATAACGCAACTAAAACATGTTCAAAATGAGCGTTATCAAATCCCCCACACTTACACTTTGCTTGCCCCCAAGCAAATCTAGCTTTTAGAAATAAATCCACATGATATAAATTATAATGATTCTAAAGATGAGATGCAAATCCATCAAGCACAAGTACAAGATAAGATCCATCTTTTTAAGCTTGTAGATGAAAAGTCGAAATGTTTTACAATACCTTAATGATTCTCTTGCTTGATAACATGTTAAAACACCTCACGAAAAAGAAATGAAGTATAATTCACTCAACACTCATTTGTTTAGTGGGCAAGTATATAAGAAAATAACACTCATTGCTCATACATGATCTAAGTATTACCATAAGCTTGTACAAGAAACAAAACTCCACCGACGTGGCGTAAGTACCAAGTGTAAACATCTAAGAGGACTTTTGTTCGGTTTTAAGGCTTCAAGGGCTATATAGGACTTATGTGCAACTATCTCATGTAAAACATAATAGCTCGCTAACAACGAATTCTTGCATCACTAAATAACGGATGGTCACTAAGGATAACTTAGATCGCTAACAACACTATCTAATTTCTTCAAGAAATTGGATGGTCACCACATGTCAATACACTTGATAATTTTACATAAAGTCAAAACGTAGGGATAAGGCATGGGATAAATTTATACAAATAGTCAAAGTCCACAACCAAGTGCTACTAGCTACATCAACCACTTTCCTTTGAACTTGAGATTCTTCCTTGATCGATATCATACTTTCATAGCTCAATGGCTATTCTTGTCACCATACAATTGCGATGACTTATTTCTATTTTTCCTTCTCTTCTTTTGCTTCCTTTTTTTTTTTTTTTTTTTTTTTTTTTTTTTTTTTTTTTTTATCACATGTTTCAACCATCGATCATAATACTAATGGATCTTCTATGAAATTATCATGGAGTTTGCAACTTTCTCAGAATTCAAGGATTTCCACATAACAACCATCTTTCCTTGTAGCTAGTAACCAATCAAGACTTGACTATGGGTAAGGTTAAGGCTAAAGGTGTAAAATATTTTTATATTTTTCTGGATGTAGCAAAATGAAAAGGATGGCTCAGAGGGTGTACTAATGGAATCTAGCACTAAAAATGAGCGCTAACAAATGGGTCCATATGGGTAGTTAACTAACCAATGTGGCTAGCTAATATATCATTAGATGTAAAATGAAAGGCCATTTGGTTAATTCCTAAGGTTGCCTCTTATCGCACGAATACACTTATATCACAATTTAGTGGAATGGGCTATAGTTGTGCTAGTAATGTTATCAATCCTAAAAATGGATCGCAATGTCAATCAGGGCACATCTCGAATTTTCAAAAATTACATGTTTTATTAGTGGATTGATCTAGTTATTCTAATATAAATTATCCTAAATGTGCGAAAACAACTAGATTATAAGGGCAAACAAATTAAAAACTAGGCTAAAAAATATAGAAAATTTAAAATTCCAGTTCATTTTCCTATTTCCTCCCCCCACACTTAAGTTTGACATTGTCCTCAATGGAAAGAACGATATATCATAAAAATAGGGAAATGGAACATAAAAGAAATGAAATTGTCTGAGCTTTGGAAATAGGATTATTCCACATCTTCAAGATAGCATCCTAACCTGTGTAATCATCAAAAACAAAAACACACAAAATGCAAAATATTTTTGGATTTTATTATTCATATTAGCAAGGCCCCCACACTTATTGGGAAACCATTGGGGCATAAAAATAATTTTAAAAACACACGGGTTGCCTCCCGAGAAGCGCTAAATTTATTAACGAGTCATCAGCCCGACTCAATTTTTCTTACTTTTGTGGTTAATATATGGGGTTCTTTTCCAATTTCTTAGGACTAGAAACCACTTTGTCTTTCTCTTTCTTGGTCTGAATGATTAGTTCAAGTGGAATTTCTTCACTTGACAATTCATTCAATTGCTCGTCATCATGGTAGAGCTTGATTCGATGTCCATTAACAATGAAAGTTCCACCGTGTTTGTAACACCCCAACCCGACAAGGGTAAAGATATCACAATAATGGATTCATATCAGATCAAAACAGAGCATACATCTACAGTAATACAACAATCTCAAAGGATTACAAATGAAATACTGAATCTACAAGGTTACAACGAAAACTTTCAAAACTAACTCTAAAACATAATATCTTCTATCCAATTCTAATCCAGAATAGCTACCAAGCCTTCTAAGTCCAGAGGTACACTCTCACTCATTCCCAGCTTCCTACTAAAACCTGCCGCAGGAAAAGAAATGCGGCTGAGCTTCAAAAGCTCAGTGAACAGATATATAGATAACAGAAACGATAACGGATAGTAGTACAAAGGAAATCAGAAAATACAGATCATACAGAAACAAAGCCAAATGAAAGAATAGGAACAAGAAATGGAATAAGTGAAACGAAATAAGAATAAGAAACAAATAAGGTGTAAGAAAAAAAGGGAACAGAAATCTATCACGAGCCCAGATAACAGATAATATCATAACAGTGTAGTCACATGAGTAATCTAGAGGGGATACCTCTCAAGTAAACAGATAATATGAGGGGTGACCTCATGTATCAAATCGGAGTGATCAGCTCCCAGATATATGTGAAAGACGTGTATCGCACACACCATCAGTCACCAGAGATATATATAATAGATAACATAATAACAGATAACAGAAATCAGATCAGATCTAGGATGCATCCATGCGTCCCAGTAGGCCAGATTCTTCTCCTACATAACAGATAAAATCAGGGACGGGACAGGTCATCACTCTCCTGCCCTAGAGTCATGCCATCGGTGCATCAATGACATGGACATGAAACCCTCATGCCTAGTGATTGGCTCGGATATCAGACTGTGGTCAAGGTCAGATGTCATATAATAAACAGAGTCACATCTAAGGGTTCATGGCAGAAGGGTCATGTCAACAATTCAGATTAAGATAATAAGGTTTAAATCAGAGTTTATCAGATTAAGTTTAATATCAAAGCTTAAGTTCAGATTAAAAGGTTTATTTCCAATAGTCCAAAAGAGTATATCAAAGGTTAATAATTACAAGTTCATAGCAATAATCCATTCAGAAGTTCCTGTCAAAAGTTCATTTAAATCAATCCTTTAATAATGGTTTTCATTGAAATGATCTTACCAAATAGTTTTCATAAAAATGGTCTTCCAAAACCTTTAGTAACTTCCATTTAAAGTGGTATCACTTCTTTTTAAAATAGCTTTTCTTAAACAGTTTCATATGTAGTTTAATAAAGGTTCAAAATCAATTAGGTTCAGATAAGGATTTAACAGGTTAAGGTTTATACCAAAATCAAATCAAAGCTTACAACAGATATATCAGGTTAAGGTTCAGAACAAGGTTCACAGATCAGATTCAATCAAGATTCACAAATTCAGGGTTCAGAACAAAAGATCAAAACACAAAGGTTCAAGAAAGGTTCAGAACAGAAGAAACACATCAAAAAGGTTCACAAACAAGTTTACAATCAGAGTTCAGGAAAAAGGTTCAGAATAAAAGAATCATAGCAGAGGTTCAAACAAAAGGTTCAAGAAAAACAGATCACAACAAAGATTCACAACAGAAGGGAACATAGCAGTGGTATCGGGAATCCTAATAAAGAAAATGAAAGACTGAAAGAAAAGGGGATGAAAGACCCTTACTGAAAAAGGGCAGAATATATGTACCTTATTAGCACAGCAGACAAGCAAACAAACACAGAAATAAGATCAGGACTTCTCCTTCTTCACACCTAAAGAAGAGGAAGACAGAATTACTAAAGATTCTAATTCAGATTATTACTTTTAGTTTACCTCTCCATTTTAAGAAATTTCTATTTTTAGTAACTTTCCAGATTTAGTAATTTCCCATAATTAGCAGGTTTCCAGAATTAACAGATATTACCATTTCAGATTAGGTTAAACCCTTATTCAAAGATTATTATGGAATAAAGATATATTTTATCAAGTTACAGAAGTTTAGGGTTAATTTTGACATGATCACAAAGTTTAGGGTTTTAATTGTAACTTCATCAATTTCCAAGGTCTTAAGTGAAAATACTTTAAGTTACAGAATTATATACTCATTTTATTCAGAATGACATCATAATCCCTTTAGTTTCATAATTTACAGATTATACCCCTTTAGTTATATAATTTACAAAACCAACCTTATATTTACATATTTTACAAATTAAACCCTACAATATTCAAATATACCAAACAAGCATATTATATTTCATAATTACAGAATGTATCATCAGAATTTAGTACATTACAGATTAGACCCCTCAGAATTCAGAATTTACATAATTGGTCCTTTAAGTTTACCAAAACTTATAAATTAAATCATAATTCATAACAATTTCATATTTAACCCATAATTCCTCAAAATTACACAATAGCCTTTTTATATCAGTATTAACTCAAAATAACCCCAAGATTCCAGAATTACACTTTTAGTCCCTCTCTTTTATTTAATTTCAATTCGTACCCTTTAAATACCATTTAATTCATTATCTTGTAATATTTACACTTAGGACCCCAAAGTTATATTTTTCCCACATTCTTACAGATGTATATGACCTTACAAAAATATCCCAGAAGTTTCAAAGTTGGCAAAACAGGTCCTTTTACTTTTATTTTAAATCGGATTACACTTTTTAAAAACAAATACAAACCCTACTATTAACCAATCATTGCACCATTATTATTATATCCTTAAAATATCTTAAATGATCAGATTTGTATCCAAGAACCCTAACCCTAGTAGCCACGATTTGAATTTATTTTACTTACTTTGTTTTTATAAAATCCGGTTATAAACAAAATTCACCACGCTTAATCTAAGCTTCCAAAGATCAAACTCATATTTTTCCCAGCTTATAATACATATAAAGAACCCACGAAAAATAATTAACATGCCCAGAAAAATCGTTTAACATACATTAGATTTTTACGTACGTTTTTTATATTAAAATTACCACGACATGATCTAGGCTTCCATAATTCGTTCTATCATTTTTCCCAGGTTTAATACTTCATATGAGGTCTAAATAAAATACTTATCATGCCCAGAAGTTTGGATTACATATATTTATAATTTACGTGTTCCATGTTCATATAATTTTCGTACGTATAGTTTAGCTTGCATGATTCGATTTACATAATTTATATGAGTTATATAGGATGTAAAGATCACAGGAAAATTGCTATATCAGATTTAGAACGTATGGTTTAGGCGTACAAATTTATACCTTGCGTATGGGCAAAACCGACAAGAAAAGTGTACCAAGAACGAACCAACGAATCCACGAGCAAACCCTTATTTTTCCTAGCTTGCTTGGACCTCCAAGATTCCCAAAAAATTGCTTGTTCATGTCCAGAAGTTGTGTGGATGATTGGGTTGAATTTTTGGCGCGTTTAGTGATATTGCGATTAGGGTTTTATTGTGATAAAGGTTTTATAAAATAAGAAGATTGTGTATATAAGGTACAACCGACATAGTGGGGGCAATGAGATCAGTATTTCGGTATTAGAATCCCACAATAATCGGAATGTATTTATGCTAATATTTTCTTTATTTATTTTTACGTATTACTTAATATAAATGATTTAATGATTATATTTGCTTAATTATAATTATTTCAGAAATTATAAATAAATGTGTATGTTATAATAATTTTTGGACATTCGAAATAATATAACGTTGTCCCAGAAATTAGTTCGTTTCAGGTATAGTTCATTTTCAGAAGTTTTGGAATTGTTTCATAATTTATAAGTTATTTATTTAGGTTTTATACTTTCAGGGGTAATTTGGTCATTTTATGGGTTATCTGAATTTCAGGTATTACAACTTCTTCCCCACTAACAAAAAAAATTCGTCCTCGAAATTTGCAGAAAGCAGAGAGAAAAGAGAGTAGAAAACAAAACAAGACATACCAGATTAAAACGAGAATTGAGGTGAAACGAAACAGGAACACAACTGACGGTCAACAGACATATGAAAGATTTGTTTCTCATAATTCGAACTTGCAGATTCCAAAATTGTTTCAGGTCCTTAGAACAGACATAACATACTGAATCCAGATCAGAAGGATAACATACCAACGTAGTAGATGAAAATCATATTCTCTCGGAAGAGACAAAGAAATACATAGGGTTTTGACGGATATAAGGTTCACAGAAATTGATTAGACAAATCAGATTTTGATGTACAGGAATTAGATTATCGATAACATCAATTTGCATAAGGTTCTAGAATGGAACCTAAAATAGTTATCAGAAGTACAGAGGTCAGCAAAACGCGTGACGAGAATCCAGACGTATCAATTCGCATAACGGTGAAAGCAGATTACGCGTAAAATTAGGATGAACATAAGGTCTCACTAATGCTGATAATCTCAAACAGTTATCAGAATTTCTACAGCTTTAAGGCACTTCTCGAAATATCCTATGCCCACAACAAGTGCACATTATATGATGTAAGTATTATCACGTTGGCCAGACGTCATAATACTGGCATCATATAAATATGTCCTCATGATGGTCATACTTTATCTCAAGTCGTGAACAGAACAAACTTATCTTAATCCACCTAGTCTTCCTACGGTCTCAGAGGTCATCAGAATCAAATACCCTAACTAAGAAGAGAACGAATTACTCGAAAATGTTAACGGAAGTCCCAGAATGTCTATCAGAATTTGGTACATCAGATCATTCATCATTCGTCAAATTTCAGATAACAAAACCATCATCCGACATACGCAGAATGAACACAGAGCGGAATTACTGATAAAGAACTTAAATCATTCAAAGGATTTTATCGTTAGGTAACAGAAATTTAGATAGGTCAAGCAGAAGTGAATCACATCATCCATAGCTTCATCTGTCACAGAATTTATTCGCTTCAGAATTTTCTTCTATTCAAGGTCATGATCTCAGTTTCCATTTTCAAGTCTGCTTCTACTCTCAATTCATCTTAGTACAACTAAAATGAATAGAGAAGCAAGACTGCAAATCTTGGACAGGTCTACTAGCACAGTTCGGAATTCGCCAACTCAGATTGCTGTCGTCATCGAATGCTTGGCAGTGGTGTCTGCTATAATCTCTGAACGCCAATCACATCTACTCTTCCAGAACAAAGGTCATTCCATTTAATACGAAGATGATCTACATGCTTCCTCGTTCATTTTCCTATTCCCTCCCCCCACACTTAAGTTTGACATTGTCCTCAATGGAAAGAACGATATATCATAAAAATAGGGAAATGGAACATAAAAGAAATGAAACTGTCTGAGCTTTGGAAATAGGATTATTCCACATCTTCAAGATCGAGCATCCTAACCTGTGTAATCATCAAAAACAAAAACACACAAAATGCAAAATATTTTTGGATTTTATTATTCATATTAGCAAGGCCCCCACACTTATTGGGAAACCATTGGGGCATAAAAATAATTTTAAAAACACACGGGTTGCCTCCCGAGAAGCGCTAAATTTATTAACGAGTCATCAGCCCGACTCAATTTTTCTTACTTTTGTGGTTAATATATGGGGTTCTTTTCCAATTTCTTAGGACTAGAAACCACTTTGTCTTTCTCTTTCTTGGTCTGAATGATTAGTTCAAGTGGAATTTCTTCACTTGACAATTCATTCAATTGCTCATCATCATGGTAGAGCTTGATTCGATGTCCATTAACAATGAAAGTTCCACCGTGTTTATCATACAATTCAACATATCCGGATGGAAAACCATGTTTTACCATGAATGGACCAAACCATTTGGTTCTGAGTTTAGGAGCTTTGAATTTGTACTTAGAATTGAACAAAAGAACTTTGTCTCCGGCCTATTCTTAGCTTCCTATCATGATAAGCTTTTGTTCGAGCTTTGTACAATTTGGAATTTTTATACGCCTGGAGTCTTAATTCATCGAGTTCATGCAATTGCAAGAATCGTTTTTCTCCAGCGATTTTTAGGTCGGGGTTACATTGCCTCAGCGCCCAGTAGGCACGGTGTTTAATCTCAAACAGCAAATGAAAAGTTTTTCAATATATAAGTCTATATGGAGTTGTACCAATTGGAGATTTATATGCCCTTCTAAACGCCCATAGAGCATCATCAAGTTTTCTTGACCAAACAAAAGGATTATCCTTGACCTTTTTTTAAGTATTCTTTTTAAGGCTCTATTGGTGTTTTCAACTTGACCACTGGTTTGAGGGTGATATGCAGTTGAGAAACGATGGTGGACTCCATATCGTTTCATAACTTTCTCCATTTGACGGTTACTGAAATGAGTTCCTCTGTCACTTATTAAAGCTTTTGGAACTCCGAATCGAGAGAAAGGCTTTTTTAGAAAATTCACAACTACTCGTGCATCATTTGTGGGTAAAGCCTCTGCTTCGGCCCATTTAGAGACATAATCAATTGCAACGAGGATGTATTCGAATTTATGAGATTTAGGAAAAGGACCCATGATGTCAATTCCCCAAATATCAAATATTTCAGAAACTTGTATACTTTTTTGTGGTATTTCGTCTCTACGAGAAAGACTACCAGATTTCTGGCATGCATCACAATTCTGCACAAGCATATGTGCTTCTTTAAAAATTGTTGGCCAATAAAATCCCGCATCGTAAACCTTTTTAGCAGTAGTGGACGGACCGTAGTGTCCTCCAGTTGGGCCGTGATGACATTCATCAAGAATTTTTCGGGTCTCTGAACCGTACACGCATCTTCTAATTATGCCATCGGGACACATTTTAAACAGATACGGTTCATCCCAAAAATAGTATTTTAGGTTTGCGAAAAATGTACTACGCTCAGCGTAAGATAAACCTTTTTGTAATATTCCCCCAGCTAAATAATTTGCATAATCAGCAAACCATGGAACTTCTTCATCTTCAATTCCCATAAGAGTTTCATCGGGAAAATTATCACCGATCTCGTCTTCACCGAGTTCCTCTAGATTAGGATTTTCTAATCTAGATAAATGATCTGCTGCAAAATTTTCTGCACCTTTCTTATTCTGGATTTCTATGTCAAATTCTTGAAGCAATAAAATCCATCGGATAAGACGTGGTTTGGCATCTTGTTTGGCAAACAGATATTTAAGAGCTGAATGATCGGTGAATACAATTGTCTTTGACAAAACAAGGTAAGAATGAAATTTGTCAAATGCAAAAACTACAGCTAAAAGTTCTTTTTCAGTCACTGTGTAGTTTTGTTGGGCACTATTCAAAGTTTTTCTAGCAAAGTAAATAGGACAAAAATGTTTTCCTTCTCGTTGTCCTAATACTGCTCCAACAGCATAATCACTTGCATTGCACATAAGTTCAAAAGGCAGCGACCAATTTGGTGAAACCATAATTGGTGCATTTGCTAACTTATTTTTAAGCGTTTCGAACGCCTTGATGCATTCTTCATTGAAGTAAAAAACTGAGCCTTTCTCAAGAAGTTTCTTCATAGGACGAGATACTTTCGAAAAATCTTTGATGAATATGCGGTAAAATCCCGCATGTCCCAAAAAACTCCTAACGCCTTTGACGTTAGTTGGGGTGGTAATTTGGCAATAGCATCTATTTTTACTTTGTCAACTTCGATTCCTTTGCTCGAAATCTTGTAACCGAGCACAATGCCTTCTGTCACCATAAAGTGGCATTTTTCCCAATTAAGCACGAGATGAGAGGTTTTGCATCTTTCAAGCATTTTGTCAAGATTGGAAAGGCATGACTCGAATGAGTCTCCAAATACCGAGAAATCATCCATGAAGACTTCCATGGAGGTTTCAAGCATATCTTGAAAAATAGCAATCATGCATCTTTGAAATGTTGCTGGTGCGTTACAAAGACCAAAAGGCATACGCCTATACGCATATGTCCCAAAAGGACACGTGAATGTGGTTTTTCTTGATCAGTTGGATCTATAGGAATTTGAAAATAACCGGAAAATCCGTCGAGAAAACAAAAGAATTTGTTCCCCGCAAGTCTTTCCAACATTTGATCCATGAACGGTATTGGAAAATGATCTTTTCGAGTTACGTTCATTAGTTACTACAGTTGTTCCTCCTTTCTTAGGAACACAGTGAACAGGACTCACCCATGAACTATCCTCAATGGGATAAATAATTCCAGCGTCAAGAAGTTTGATTATTTCTTTCTTAACAACTTCTCTCATATTTGGATTGAGTCTTCGTTGTCTTTGAACAACAGGTTTGGAATCGTTTTCAATATTTATTTTATGTTTGCAAAAGTTTGGATTTATTCCAGGAATATCAGAAGTTTTCCAAGAAAAAGCTTCTTTATGTTTTTTAAGTTTAGAAACAAGACGTTCTTTTTCATCGAGTTTGATTACTGAAGATATGACAACTGGAAGAAGAGAATTTTCTTCCAAAAATGCATATTCCAGATGATCAGGAAGAGGTTTCAAGACTAGATCCTTCGGCGGATCTTCAATTGAGGTTTTGATTCTCATATCATCATTGAATTCCAACTCCTCAAAGTTGGTGTTTTCTTCCTCAGAAATTTCTTCAGTGTCAATCTGCATATATTCAGTGAATTCTCTGTCGAGATCTTCATCGCTGATTTGTCCAGAAGTTTCATGATTCTTAATTCTTTCATCAAGCAACTCATCAAATGTTTCCTCTGTTATTTCATCGATAACATCAATGCTATAACAAGTGTCATCATTCGCATAAGAGTACTTCATGGCTTGATTAATAGAAAAAGAGATTCTTTCGTCCCCAACTCCAAGGTTGAGTTCTTTATTTTTCACTCGAATGATAGCATCAGCGGTATTTAGGAAAGGTCTTCCTAGAATTAATGGAACTTTGATATCTTCCTCCATTTCAAGGATCACAAAATCAACAGGGAAAACAAATTGCCCAACTTGAACAAGCATATTTTCAGCTATTCCAACAGGATATTGGATAGTATGATTTTCCAAACGTATACTCATTCTTGTTGGCTTCAATGTATTGATCGAAAGCTTCGCATACAATGAGTATGGCATAAGATTGATACTTGCACCGAGATCGGCTAAAACATCACAAGTAATTGAATTTCCCAAAGTACATGGAATGAGAAAACTTCCAGGATCACCGAGTTTTTTTGGTAGTTTATTTTCAATAATGGCTGAGCAATCTTCATTAAAGAAGGTAGCGGAAATGTTTTCCATTTTACTTCTGTTGCTCACAAGTTCTTTAAAAAACTTCCCATAATTGGGCATACCAGCTAGGACATCAACAAGAGGAATGTTGATTCTAACTTCTTTTAGTAAGTCAATGAACTTGCCAAATTGCTCTTCCATCTTTTCTTTCCTCAAACTTTGAGGATATGGAATTCTTGGTTTGTATGGTTTGAGTTGAGGTTTTGGCTTAACGACTGGTGTAGTGATGAAGTGAAAAGTGTACCGCTTTTAGGGGGTCATTTAAGCCCTAAATCGTATTTATTTGATCAAATATTGCCCTAAATCGTTCCTTTTGTCATTTTAGGTACTTTGGAGAAGAAATCTGGAAAAGGAAGCATTTTGGACGTTTTTGGAGCATAAAAGTGAAGAAAACGACAAAGTCTCCAAAGCTGCTGGAAAAGTACACGTGACGGCGTCAAGGATTGCTCCTGACGGCGTCACGGCTTGGAAAAAGAGGTGGATATGACAAATACACGTGACGCGCCAGAAAGTTTTACAAAGGAAGTCTGACGGCGTCACCCTTTAAGGTGATCAAGGCCGTCACGGTTTAAGATAAAGAGAGACGGCGTCAAGCACAATTGTGACAGCGTCAACCCTTGACGCGCCAGAGTGGATTTTAGAGGATTAAAGAGGGACGGCGTCAGGAAGACCATCCGGGAACCCTAGCCGCGGCGAGGTGACGGCGTCACCTCCTACAACGTGACGCCGTCAGCCCCTAAATTCTATATATAGTTTTGCAATTTTTAGTCATGAGTGTGCAACTTTGTGAGGAGAAACCCTAGACGATTTTTCTGCCATTTTTAAGGGTTTTATACCCTTGGATCTCCCATGTTTAATTGAAGATAAGTAATCAATTAATCATTCAATATGTCTATGTGTTGTTTGATTATATCTTGTTCTTGTCTTTTAATTAACATGCTAGGCTAGATTTATCTTGTGTTTGCTTAGATCTAATGAAACATAACTATTGATTATTGGTTGTTGGTGTGTTATTAATTGTATTGGATGATTGTTTATCAATGTTATGCTTAAGAAAACTGGCTAACCTCCTATACAGTAACTTGTTTGAACATCTTAAGAAACATGAACCAATGCGTACTAAGGTTTTTATGGTTGTATTTAATGTATGAGCGAATTCTAGTGATCCCATGTTAGGAGCTTCTTAGCCGGCTCGACATAGGAGTGAAGTAGGAGCTTATAGAGTTGGGGAAGTACGTACGCCACCCCACGATTGGTATTAAGGAATACACCCGTCATCCACGCAATTAATACACACTAATCAACCGATAAAAGATAGTTAGGGAGTAAGGAAATCTAAGTAAACACATTTCTCTCCATATAAGTTCCACAACCTTTTCATTTTCAGTTATTTTATTTTATTTGCAATTGTAGTTATTTGGGTTAGTTGACTACCAACTAATTCCGCCCACTCCTTCAAACCCGAGATTTTACTTGCTTTTATAAAAAAATATAAAAATACAAAAAGAATCTTCCCTCACCCTTAGACGTATTAGAGTAGTTTTTCAATCCTAACGACACTATTCCCCTAGAGAACGATCAATCCCCCGGTACTTGCCACTACACTATACTACATCGGTCAGGTGCACTGCCTGGTGGGGATTGCATGCCTCTTGAGATCCCTCGAGAGGTAAAACCTGTTGTAAGGTCGCAAAACCACGCATCAAGTTTTTGGCGCCGCTGCCGGGGAATAGTTATTGTTTAGGTTGAATTTTTATTTTATTAGGTCTACTTACTAGATTCCTTTCTAGTAAGATTTTTATTTTCTTTTTATTAGATTTCTTTAGTCTATCTTTTTCTTTGTGCCCTTTGTTTGTAAAACCATTTTCATTTGTCACCATGGCGGATGAAATTCCATTTAGATCATTAACAATAGAGGAACAATTACTTTACACGGATAGATTTGCTTCCTGTTGTTCCAATGAATTTTTAAGTGATCTTAGATATATACAAGAGGAGATGGGTGTAAAGTTTGATAGGTTTGATGAATTATGTGCATGTGCGGCTTCTATTAAACAATCATTGTTAGGATCAACTCCTTTTAGTGAAACCCTTTGGAAAAAATTTGAGGAAAGCTTCCTAACCGTGAACCATAAGTTGAATGAATTGATGGGTTTATATACATCACAAATTGAGGAAACATATGAGGAGGATTTATCCGACTATAGGTACCATGAGCAAGAAGACCTAGTTTTTAAGAACATGGACCTTGAATTGGACCAAGATTGTGAGATGGTTAGTGTTGAACTACATAGTTGCATGAGTGGGATAGATTTCACCAAAACATATGACACGCATGAGGAATCCTTTAGGCAATTGGAACATAGTAATCAAGTTGAATATTACTATGAATCGAACTTAGAATTTCAAATGGCTAGAGAAGGATTTGAGATACTTAGGAATGTGTTTGGGTTAGATCCTACCAAAACACATGATGAACATA
Organism: Artemisia tridentata subsp. tridentata; assembly: GCA_021014915.2. Taxonomy (NCBI): domain Eukaryota; kingdom Viridiplantae; phylum Streptophyta; class Magnoliopsida; order Asterales; family Asteraceae; genus Artemisia; species Artemisia tridentata. The sequence continues at coordinate 385,786,023 of CP139504.1, forward strand.
TAGGTGATTTAGATACTATGGAGAATGAGGTTAGAAATGCAAGACCACTAAATACCCCACAAATCCTACCATCATTTGAGGCACACACACCGCCTGTGACTTACCCGGAAGAAGTTGAGGAGACTATAGGAACCCCAATAGAGGTAGAGCCCTTGGACCAAACACAACTAGAAGAAATAGGTTTGAATGCTTTTAGTGATCACAACCTTTGTTTTAGTCCTATGGAAGTTCCTAGTTTTGATGAGCCGGAGCCTCAACCAAAACCGTTACCTAATCTTCCATCCTTAGATGTGAATTTAGGAATTAAAAAAGGTCCCGATCCACCCATCAAACCATGTAGTTCGGGTAATGTTAAGATTAAGGTAGTAGACTCTAGGCCATGTGGAGTGGAAGCTAATATCGGAGTGAACCATGACCTTACATACTTACATCACCCATTCATGATTGATCACAAGAAACATTATAGGTTTAAACCGGGTTTATTAGGTCAAGATGGATTCCCAACTAGGAATCTCTCGAAGTTGATAGAAGATGATCCCTTTTTAGGAGAAAACTTTAATTCACCCATTAACCAAAGTGAACTAGGTAAGGTTATGATGAAAGGAGCACACCCCTTTGAGTATATAATTCATCCACCACTCTTTTCTCACGCGGCATACTTCTACCAAGATGGTGTGTATCGCTACTATCACCCGCACTTAATCCTAAGTGTAGGAAAAACCTCTCCTTTATCCGTTAAATAAGGGTAGAGTCAGGCTCGTGACTCGAACAAAAACAAGCGCTTCTTGGGAGGCAACCCAAGCATTATTTGATTTGTGTGTTTATTTATTTGTTTGTTTGATTTTATTTGCTTCCGTATGTATGTTTAATTTTTATTATTATTGATTCATGTTCGAAACTAAATTGTGAAAATGCTTTATCTTGTTTTTAACTTCGTCTTAACTACATATAAAGGTATTTTGCAAAAGTTAAGTGTAAGGGAAATCCAAATCCGTTTATTAGAACAAATGAACATGAATCATAACAATATTAAATTAACATACATATTAGTAATTGTTTGAGTCAAATGCTTGTATCGAGTCATAATGATATTTTGCAGGAATTCCAGGAAGTAAGGTATAGGTTTTTCCAGAAATTTTACGGAAACTTAACATGAGAAATTTGTTAGATCATTTCTGACGGCGTCAGGCCTTACAACCTGACGGCGTCAGGTTTTAATTTTCTGAAATTTTTGAAAGTTTTGTTTTTCTACCGGAATCATAAAAAGTTTTATTAAATCTCTAACTTATAAACTCCAGGAATCTGCAAAATAATCATTCCACAAGCATTATATCCTTATACAGACTTATTCCGCCGATGTTATGCAGGTTTTCTTGTTTGTTTTCTCAGGTTTAACAGGTTATTTTGGACAAGGAGATGTATATGGAATCAAGCTTTTGGCGCTGCTTTAATCTTGAAGCTTCAACATTACCTTGGAAGAAGATCTAACCATGTTGCCCCTTTATCCACCGAGCGAATCAGGGGAGTATTTGATTTCATTCTTTTACCTTATTTACTTTTACATCTTGTTATTTGAACATTGGGGACAATGTTCATCTTACGTGTAAGGGGGGGTAAATTACGATACTTTAGAGAATGCAATACTTTAGAGAATGCAATTACGCTTGATTTTTTTGTTTGTTTGATGGTAGATGTGTAATAAAACTTAGATAAATACTTGTTAGGGCAATTTTAGTGCCAAATTAAAAATTTTTTACAACATATAGGAGTGAAACTTTGATCTTAATGAGCGTCTCATGGATAGGAGTTATATGACTAGCACAAAAACCGTGCCACAAAAAAATTTTCCACCCCCAAATATGTGAGGTTCGCCCCTAGAATTGGTAGGAAAAGCATTTATGCTATGATGTGTGTACCGGTAGCACTTAGCTTCTAGAACTTGCGTTAGGACCATTCCGAGGCCACAAGTGAGACTACATTCGTGTAGTTAGATTTACTACATGATAAGAGGCATTAGGATTAACCCATTGTTTTACACCTGTGTTTTTGTTATAATTACATTGGCTACATTGGTAAAGTAATTCTCCCATACCCTTTGCGTTGTACTCATTTTTAGTACACGATACCCCTAGTACACCCCTCAGAGCCTATCTTTTCGTTTCTAACTTTAAGCATTTTACTTAAAGTAAGAATTTGTTTACATCCCACTTAAATGTACACCCAAATCACCTTAGCCTACCTTGTATGCACTCATTTTTAGTGCATTATTGTGACAACATTTGTTTAAACCCCAAGTTAATTATCTAATTGATTACATGGTTGCTAAGTCGAGTCATATCCTTGTACATATTGTTTTGGGACGATTGGGACTCATGGGCAAAGTACTAGTGTAATGGAGTAAGGGGAAGAACAACATTATTACCCCCATATGTGCTAAATATTTTAAAAGTACTCCAAGTGTGTCGATTATCTTAATTCGAGTCATTAGAATAGTTATTTGTAAAGTTATGTAAAAGTTCAAGTATAAGGGGAATGCAACGCCCCTATGATGTATTATTTTGGATGGTAGGGCAAGAGCGTATGAAAAAAAAATCGAAAAAATAAAGAAAAATACAAAAAAAAATGAGAAAAAGAAAAGTAGAAAAAAAACATACGGACTACCATCCCGTTTCATTTTATGTTTTTGTTATTTTGTTTTTAGCTTAGATTGAGTCGAGTCTTGGCTTAGCAACGCCATATTGTACTTGTAATCAACCAAGATCTTTAACTCGCCACCAGTAAAATATCCCTTATCCAACAAAACCGTGTTTATCATATCCCTACACCTAACGTTATAACCCGTTTAAAAGCCCTCTTTGATAGTTTATCTTAGGTGCTTACGCCTAGTGGAGAAGGTTTTTGACCCTTTCCCAAGCCTATGGTAATCTATTTGCTATGACAGGTAGTGAGAGATATTATTCATTTTCATTTATGAGATATACTTTTATGACACCTGAGAGATGTGAGTATCTAAACACTACTTGTGAGGTGCTAGTTTGTAATCTCCATGATTATTATGATTAAAGTGGAACGACTATTTGTTGTAATTACTTTTAAATTAGCGTTAAATGACGCCTAACTTGTATTTTGATTAGAATAAAAGCGCATTTGCTTGAGGACAAACAAATCTCAAGTGTAAGGGTATTTGATGAAGCGAAAAGTGTACCGCTTTTAGGGGGTCATTTAAGCCCTAAATCGTATTTATTTGATCAAATATGGCCCTAAATCGTTCCTTTTGTCATTTTAGGTACTTTGGAGAAAAAATCTGGAAAAGGAAGCATTTTGGACGTTTTTGGAGCATAAAAGTGAAGAAAATAACAAAGTCTCCAAAGCTGCTGGAAAAGTACACATGACGGCGTCAAGGATTGCTCCTGACGGCGTCACGGCTTGGCAAAAGAGGTGGATATAACAAATACACGTGACACGCCAGAAAGTTTTACAAAGGAAGTCTGACGGCGTCACCCTTTAAGGTGATCAAGGCCGTCACAGTTTAAATTAAAGAGAGACGGCGTCAAGCACAATTGTGACGGCGTCAACCCTTGACGCGCCAGAGTGGATTTTGGAGGATTAAAGAGGGATGGCGTCAGGAAGACCATCCGGGAACCCTAGCCACGGCGAGGTGACGGCGTCACCTCCTACAACGTGACGCCGTCAGCCCCTAAATTCTATATATAGTTTTGCAATTTTTAGTCATGAGTGTGCAACTTTGTGAGGAGAAACCCTAGACGATTTTTCTGCCATTTTTAAGGGTTTAATACCCTTGGATCTCCCATGTTTAATTGAAGATAAGTAATCAATTAATCATTCAATATGTCTATGTGTTGTTTGATTATATCTTGTTCTTGTCTTTTAATTAACATGCTAGGCTAAATTTATCTTGTGTTTGCTTAGATCTAATGAAACCTAACTATTGATTATTGGTTGTTGGTGTATTATTAATTGTATTGGATGATTGTTTATCAATGTTAGGCTTAAGAAAACTGGCTAACCTCCTATACGGTAACTTGCTTGAACGTCTTAAGAAACATGAACCAATGCGTACTAAGGTTTTTATGGTTGTATTTAATGCATGAGCGAATTCTAGTGATCCCATGTTAGGAGCTTCTTAGCCGGCTCGACATAGGAGTGAAGTAGGAGCTTATAGAGTTGGGGAAGTACGTACGCCACCCCACGATTGGTATTAAGGAATACACCCGTCATCCACGCAATTAATACACACTAATCAACCGGTAAAAGATAGTTAGGGAGTAAGGAAATCTAAGTAAACACATTTATCTCCATATAAGTTACACAATCTTTTCATTTTCAGTTATTTTATTTTATTTGCAATTGTAGTTATTTGGGTTAGTTGACTACCAACTAATTCCGCCCACTCCTTCAAACTCGAGATTTTACTTGCTTTTATAAAAAAATATAAAAATACAAAAAGAATCTTCCCTCACCCTTAGACCTATTAGAGTAGTTTTTCAATCCTAACGACACTATTCCTGTAATACCTGAAATTCTATAACATGTAAAATGACCAAATTGCCCCTGGGAATTTAAAACCTAAATAAAACATATGTAAAGCACAAAATAAATTCCAAACTTCTAGCAATGAACAAGTTATGATCCCAAATAATTTTAACAACTTCATTTAACTTTTATGCAAGCCATGGAAATTACCAAAGTACCCTTGGGCACCTAATATCATTTAAATTCAAAAGTTATTATTTAATGAAATTAGATACATTAAAAATTTTATTATGCTAATATACCATAATACCATTGACTAATTCCAAATTAGGTCCTCTAATGAAATTCCAAGAATCGGCTTAAACTATAATTTTTATCAAACTATATTTCTACCAAATATTCATCCATAACCTAATTTAAATATATTCCTAATAATTCTCAATCCTCCATCAATTTTACCCCTGCAAGTGAGGCTAACCATTTCTCGTATGTTCTTAAGGTTTCAAGAAGCCTTTTAGTAAAAAAATAGCTTCACGAATTTTAGAGGTCGGGATTGCAAGATATCGAAATTTCTTCTTCCTTTCCATTCGATAGGTAATAATTCCATTTTTATTGATTCGATCAATGTGAAATTCATTCTCTATTTTTCTCACGTCCCTCACATCATGTATGGTCTGTGAAAAATGATTACAAGGTCGTGGAGTGGCTGTGGTGATCGTGGTGAATTCTTTGGTGTCGAGTTTTAGATCCGATAGGTCCAAATTCAAAGCGCCCTATCCACTCGTTCTATAAATTATCTGGTATTTTTCTGAGCTTATACTAATCCTATATAACATGAGAAAAATGCTAAAACACATCCATGCATTGTATACTGATCGTGTGCTAAATAATGAATCCAAAACCCTAAAATCGTTTTAATTCTCTAAATCGTTCATGCGAATTTTCTGGGAAGGTTTTATAATTTTTTTGGCTTCCTTAGTCATCATATATCATCACAAAAATGGCCATTCGAATTTTAGAAGCCTAAAAATATTATTGGTGAATTTGTGCATAATCGGCTTAATTGAAATAAAAGGGAAAATTATGAACAAAACCCTAAACCTATTGAATTAATGTTATATAATTGAATCTGGATGTTTATGGTATTAAAATGATATAGTAATGATTGCATGATGATTGAAAATAATTAGGGTTTGATTTTGTATATTAAATATGTTACCGATTTAAAATATAAAAGTCAAGGGGGTGTTTTGTAACTTTTGGAACTCGTGGACTATTTTTAAAATGCTATTTAGGACTGTTACAATTTGGGAAAAATATAACTTGAGGGGTCTATATGTAAATTTTGTAATTAAAAGGTTAAATGGGTACTTATATAAAGTTAGTAATTCGTTTTGCAATTTAATTAAATCAAGGGACTAAAAAGGTAAATTCTGGAAAGTTGAGGTTGTACTGAGTAAATAATGATATTAAAAGTGTTTTGTGTAAGTTTGGATAATTATGGGGGCTATTATGTAATTATTTGGAATTTACAAATTAATATATATGTTTTATAATTATAGGGACTAAATGTGTAATTATGGGAAACTAAAGGATTAGATCGTACTATGCATGAAATTTAAGGGTATATTCTGAAATTAAATTAATATAAGGACTATTGGTGTAATTAGAATTAATATTTGAATTAAATGGTAAATTATGTAACCTTTAGGGTTTATTTTGTAACTTTTATAAATAAAGGGTTTAAAGTGTAAAATATGGAACTTAAGGGGCTAAAGATGTAATTCTGAATAAATGGAGTATTTAAATAAGTAAATCATGATATTTTCATTCTAGACCTTTAATTTGATATATTTACAATTAAAACCCTAAACTATGTAAACTTGTCATGTTTAACCCTAAACTTTTACAACTTGCTAAAACCAACCCTAATCCCATAATGAGACTAAATTAAAGACTTAACTAAATCATAATACTTAAACCTTACTCATTATAGAAATCTGCTAATTTTGGAAACTTGCTAAATAAGGAAACTTTCTAAAAATGGAAACCTGCCTAAAATAGAAAGTTACTTGATATGGAAAGTGGGATCTTTAGTAATTCTGTCTTGACTCCTCTAGGTGTGAAGAGGGAGTAATCCATTGTCTGTCATTGATCATCCTTTGATTCGGGTGCTAAGGTACAGATATTCTGCCCTTTTTCAGTAAGGGTGTCCTCTTGTTTATTTCATTCAGTATCTATGATTCATCTTAGTATTTCTCTGAGCCGTTGTTATGTCGTCTCATACTCTGATTGGTTCTTCATTATGCATATCAGTTGGTTATGATCAGAGCCTTTTATATGGGGTTTTTCTATTTGAATCTATGCCTTTTTTTACGTTTTCCATAATTCATGAACCTTGCTGTATTTCTTTTGATGCATGATATGACCTGTCCATCACCCTGTAATGTGAATATTTATGACCCTGGAATACTTTGAAGGTTCATAGGATTTTATAATTAAATGTAAAAACTCTTCTTAATCACATGTGAAAATGTTTTGAAAACTTTCTTTAAAGGACCTACTTTATGAAGACTGTTTTAAGGTTTACTTTCATGAAAGCTATTTTAAGAGATTACTTTTTGAACTATGATAGGAACTTTTAATATAAACCTTTAATTTGAACCTTGTTATGAACCTTGAAACAAATTGATATGAACCTTCTGATTTTGGACTCCCTGATACTTGACCCTTCTGACTTTGGACCTTTTGATATTGAACCGATTTTCTGATTCCTGATTTATTGCTATGTTTCCTTGTTCTGTGAACCTTGCTTGCTTCTTTCATGATATTATGAGCTTTTGGCATGATCTTTCTGATATATGATCTTTCTGATGTATGATTTTTCTGGTATATGATCTTTTGATATTAAACCTATCTGATATTGAACATTTCTGATATTGACCTACTGGTATGATCTTTCTGATATGAATCTCTGATATGAACCTCTGATATGAACTTCTGATATTTTGAAATGGAAATTGACTTATGCAACTAACTTAAATACTTGATACCTTGCTATAAACTTAACTTGAACCCTGATTCACTTGATATGAACCATTCGACTTGAACCTTTATTTGAACCCTTGTTCTGATCCTTTGTTCTGAACCTTGTCTTGAACTCTTATATAAAACATGACCTGGACTACCTGACCTTTAAATACTTGAACCTAACACTTAATACTTGAACCTGACACCTGAATACTTGACACCTGATACTTGAATCCGACACCTGATACACGATACTGATTCTGATACATGATACTGAATTCTGATACATGATACTGATTTCTGATACATGATACTGATTTCTGAGGCATGACACCTGACACATGATACATGATACCTGACCTTGACCCACAGTTTGATACTACGAGCCATAACTAGTCATGAGGGTTTCATGACCATGTCATTGATGCACCGATGGCATGACTCTAGGGCAGGAGAGTGATGACCTGTTCCGTCCCTTTTATGTATTTATTTGGTGTGTTGGGAGGTTTATGGCCACCAGGGGCGTATGGATGCATCCTAGAACTGTTACTGTTACTGATTACTGATTTCTGTATTACTGGTGACTGATGGTGTGTGCGATACACGTCTTTCACATACTGGGAGCTGATCACTCCATTTACTGATTGAGGACTCCCCTCATATTTACTGATTACTGAGAGGTCTCCCCTCTACATGATTATACTGATTACTGTTACTGATTACTGATACTGGGCTCGTAGAGGATTTCTGTTACCCTGCACCTTGTAACCTTATAACCCGATTACCTTTACTCATCATTATTATTACCGTCATCCTGTAACCTGATATATGACTCAACACTTGACTTGACTGGATCTGACGTGGTATGTGGTAGAATTACGGATTACATTTTATACTATTTCTGCAACTAGTTTTAATCATGTTATATCTGTATAACCTTTACTTTCCAGTACTGTTACTACTACCCTATCGTATGATACATGACTTAATACTGAACTTGACATGATTTGACTTGGGTTTGTGTGGGTTACGGTTTCCTTTTCACCTATCTTCTGTAACTAGTTCTAATCCTGTTATATCTGTATAGTCTTCATGTTCCTGTTCTTGACTATCGTAATACCTGGTACTCGTTCATTTACTTCACTACTTTACCGTTACTGCTTGTTATCGTTATATCTGTTCACTGGGCTTTTTAAGCTCAGCCGCACGTTTTTCTTTTCGTGTGCGGCAGGTTATAAGCAGGACGACGGGTTTGGGTATGAGTGAAGAGACTTTTGGACTTAGAAGACCTTGATAGTTATTCTGAAGTAGAAGTCATTAGAAGGATTGCATTTGCAGACTTAGTATTTAGTTTTGTTTCATTCTTAACCTTATAATGTTAGTATCTCATTTGTAACCTTGATATTTTATTGTATTACTATTGAAGTATGCCTTGTTTGATCTGATATGAAACCATTAACGTGACATCTTTACCCTTGCTGGGTTGGGGTGTTAAAATTATGGTATCAGAGAGACAGGCTGCGACTCGTAATACATTTACCCTTGACCTGTGAACTTTGGACCACTAAGTTTCCACTGTAGGCGCTCATAAGATAACCTGTAAGAATTTGCTTTAGGATTTCCCTATATGAACTTAAGTTTTGACCGGTGAGGAATGGGTAGACTATAAGGCATTTGTTTAAGTAGCATTGCTTCCGCATCACTCTGATTCATGCCTTACTTCTGGTTAAAGCTTATTGAAATCACTTTTGATGATTGAAAGCTTATGCGTTGCAGCACCTAAGTTTTGAAACCTTAATCATTCTTGAAGGCATTCAAAAAAAAAAAAAAAAAAAAAAAAATTTCATAGAAATTTACCTGACACTATTTGATCCTTATCTCCGGATTCTGACTCTGACCTCTGATCCTTTGTAAATCATGTGATACCTCGTCGGGCAATTCTGAGAATCTCCATAGCGATGACGTACTCGATATATTCTGTTGTTTGTCTCTTGCTTTTGATAAGCATCTGTGAATTTTCTGACGCTTTTTGACCTCTGAGACCGTAGGAAGACTAGGTGGATTAAGATAAGTTTGTCCTGTTCACAACTTGAGATAAAGTATGACCATCATGAGGGCATATTTATATGATGCTAGTATTATGACGTCTGGCCAACGTGATAATACTTACATCATATAACGTGCACTTGTTGTGGGCATAGGATATTTCGAGAAGTGCCTTAGAGCTGTAAGAATTTTGATAACTGTTTGAGATTATCTGCATTAGTGAGACTTTAAATTCATCCTAATTTTACGCGTAATCTGCTTTCACCGTTATGCGAATTGATACGTCTGGATTCTCGTCACGCGTTTTGCTGACCTCTGTACTTCTGATAATTATCTTAGGTTCTGAAATGAAATTTTGCCAATTGATGTTATCGATAATTTGTTTTTGTACGTTCTAATCTGATCTGTCTAATCAAATTCTGTGAACGGCATATCCGTCAAAATCCTATGTATCACTTTGTCTCTTCCGAGAGAATATGATTTTCATCTACTACGTTTGGTATGTTATTCTTCTGATCTGGATTCAGTATGTTATGTCTGTTCTGAGGATCTGAAACAATTTTGGAATCTACAAGTTCGAGTCATGAGAAACAAATCCTTCATATGTCTGTTCACCGTCAGTTGTGTTTCTGTTTTGTTTCACCTCAATTCTCGTCTTAGTCTGTTATGTCTTTGTTTTGTTTTCTGTTCCCTTTCCTTTCTGCTTTCTGCAAATTTCGAGGACGAAATTTTTTTTGTTAGTGGGGAAGAAGTTGTAATACCTGAAATTCTATAACATGTAAAATGACCAAATTACCCCTGGGAATTTAAAACCTAAATAAAACATATGTAAAGCACAAAATAAATTCCAAACTTCTAGCAATGAGCAAGTTATGATCCCAAATAATTTTAACAACTTCATTTAACTTTTATACAAGCCATGAAAATTACCAAAGTACCCTTGGGCGCCTAATATCATTTAAATTCAAAAGTTATGTATTTATATTAGGAAATTAAAGGAAATTAAGGACATTAAAAATTTTATTGAATGCTAATAATCACCATTAATCACCATTGACTAATTTCTGAAATTTAGGTCCTCTATTCCCCCCTAAGAATCGGCTACAACTATAATTTTTATCACACACATATTTTCTCCAAAATTTCTCCAAACCGATTAAACCATAATTCACTAAATAATTCTCAAATCATCCATCCGAATTTCTGGAAGTGAGGCACCATTTTTCGTGTGTTCTTAAGGTTCTCAAGAAGCCTAGAAAAATAGCTTCACGAATTTTAGAGGTCGGGATTGCAAGATATCGAAATTTCTTCTTCCTTTCCATTCGATAGGTAATAATTCCATTTTTATTGATTCGATCAATGTGAAATTCATTCTCTATTTTTCTCACGTCCCTCACATCATGTATGGTCTGTGAAAAATGATTACAAGGTCGTGGAGTGGCTGTGGTGATCGTGGTGAATTCTTTGGTGTCGAGTTTTAGATCCGATAGGTCCAAATTCAAAGCTCCCTATCCACTCGTTCTATAAATTATCTGGTATTTTTCTGAGCTTATACTAATCCTATATAACATGAGAAAAATGCTAAAACACATCCATGCATTGTATACTGATCGTGTGCTAAATAATGAATCCAAAACCCTAAAATCGTTTTAATTCTCTAAATCGTTCATGCGAATTTTCTGGGCAGGTTTTATAATTTTTGTGGCTTCCTTAGTCATCATATATCATCACAAAAATGGCCATTCGAATTTTAGAAGCCTAAAAATATTATTGGTGAATTTGTGCATAATCGGCTTAATTGAAATAAAAGGGAAAATTATGAACAAAACCCTAAACCTATTGAATTAATGTTATATAATTGAATCTGGATGTTTATGGTATTAAAATGATATAGTAATGATTGCATGATGATTGAAAATAATTAGGGTTTGATTTTGTATATTAAATATGTTACCGATTTAAAATATAAAAGTCAAGGGGGTGTTTTGTAACTTTTGGAACTCGTGGACTATTTTTAAAATGCTATTTAGGACTGTTACAATTTGGGAAAAATATAACTTGAGGGGTCTATATGTAAATTTTGTAATTAAAAGGTTAAATGGGTACTTATATAAAGTTAGTAATTCGTTTTGCAATTTAATTAAATCAAGGGACTAAAAAGGTAAATTCTGGAAAGTTGAGGTTGTACTGAGTAAATAATGATATTAAAAGTGTTTTGTGTAAGTTTGGATAATTATGGGGGCTATTATGTAATTATTTGGAATTTACAAATTAATATATATGTTTTATAATTATAGGGACTAAATGTGTAATTATGGGAAACTAAAGGATTAGATCGTACTATGCATGAAATTTAAGGGTATATTCTGAAATTAAATTAATATAAGGACTATTGGTGTAATTAGAATTAATATTTGAATTAAATGGTAAATTATGTAACCTTTAGGGTTTATTTTGTAACTTTTATAAATAAAGGGTTTAAAGTGTAAAATATGGAACTCAAGGGGCTGAAGATGTAATTCTGAATAAATGGAGTATTTAAATAAGTAAATCATGATATTTTCATTCTAGACCTTTAATTTGATATATTTACAATTAAAAACCTAAACTATGTAAACTTATCATGTTTAACCCTAAACTTTTACAACTTGCTAAAACCAACCCTAATTCCATAATGAGACTAAATTAAAGACTTAACTAAATCATAATACTTAAACCTTACTCATTATAGAAATCTGCTAATTTTGGAAACTTGCTAAATAAGGAAACTTTCTAAAAATGGAAACCTGCCTAAAATAGAAAGTTACTTGATATGGAAAGTGGGATCTTTAGTAATTCTGTCTTGACTCCTCTAGGTGTGAAGAGGGAGTAATCCATTGTCTGTCATTGATCATCCTTTGATTCGGGTGCTAAGGTACAGATATTCTGCCCTTTTTCAGTAAGGGTGTCCTCTTGTTTATTTCATTCAGTATCTAAGATTCATCTTAGTATTTCTCTGAGCCGTTGTTATGTCGTCTCATACTCTGATTGGTTCTTCATTATGCATATCAGTTGGTTATGATCAGAGCCTTTTATATGGGGTTTTTCTATTTGAATCTATGCCTTTTTTTACGTTTTCCATAATTCATGAACCTTGCTGTATTTCTTTTGATGCATGATATGACCTGTCCATCACCCTGTAATGTGAATATTTATGACCCTGGAATACTTTGAAGGTTCATAGGATTTTATAATTAAATGTAAAAACTCTTCTTAATCACATGTGAAAATGTTTTGAAAACTTTCTTTAAAGGACCTACTTTATGAAGACTGTTTTAAGGTTTACTTTCATGAAAGCTATTTTAAGAGATTACTTTTTGAACTATGATAGGAACTTTTAATATAAACCTTTAATTTGAACCTTGTTATGAACCTTGAAACAAATTGATATGAACCTTCTGATTTTGGACTCCCTGATACTTGACCCTTCTGACTTTGGACCTTTTGATATTGAACCGATTTTCTGATTCCTGATTTATTGCTATGTTTCCTTGTTCTGTGAACCTTGCTTGCTTCTTTCATGATATTATGAGCTTTTGGCATGATCTTTCTGATATATGATCTTTCTGATGTATGATTTTTCTGGTATATGATCTTTTGATATTAAACCTATCTGATATTGAACATTTCTGATATTGACCTACTGGTATGATCTTTCTGATATGAATCTCTGATATGAACCTCTGATATGAACTTCTGATATTTTGAAATGGAAATTGACTTATGCAACTAACTTAAATACTTGATACCTTGCTATAAACTTAACTTGAACCCTGATTCACTTGATATGAACCATTCGACTTGAACCTTTATTTGAACCCTTGTTCTGATCCTTTGTTCTGAACCTTGTCTTGAACTCTTATATAAAACATGACATGGACTACCTGACCTTTAAATACTTGAACCTAACACTTAATACTTGAACCTGACACCTGAATACTTGACACCTGATACTTGAATCCGACACCTGATACACGATACTGATTCTGATACATGATACTGAATTCTGATACATGATACTGATTTCTGATACATGATACTGATTTCTGAGGCATGACACCTGACACATGATACATGATACCTGACCTGACCCACAGTTTGATACTACGAGCCATAACTAGTCATGAGGGTTTCATGACCATGTCATTGATGCACCGATGGCATGACTCTAGGGCAGGAGAGTGATGACCTGTTCCGTCCCTTTTATGTATTTATTTGGTGTTGGGAGGTTTATGGCCACCAGGGGCGTATGGATGCATCCTAGAACTGTTACTGTTACTGATTACTGATTTCTGTATTACTGGTGACTGATGGTGTGTGCGATACACGTCTTTCACATACTGGGAGCTGATCACTCCATTTACTGATTGAGGACTCCCCTCATATTTACTGATTACTGAGAGGTCTCCCCTCTACATGATTATACTGATTACTGTTACTGATTACTGATACTGGGCTCGTAGAGGATTTCTGTTACCCTGCACCTTGTAACCTTATAACCCGATTACCTTTACTCATCATTATTATTACCGTCATCCTGTAACCTGATATATGACTCAACACTTGACTTGACTGGATCTGACCTGGTATGTGGTAGAATTACGGATTACATTTTATACTATTTCTGCAACTAGTTTTAATCATGTTATATCTGTATAACCTTTACTTTCCATTACTGTTACTACTACCCTATCGTATGATACATGACTTAATACTGAACTTGACATGATTTGACTTGGGTTTGTGTGGGTTACGGTTTCCTTTTCACCTATCTTCTGTAACTAGTTCTAATCCTGTTATATCTGTATAGTCTTCATGTTCCTGTTCTTGACTATCGTAATACCTGGTACTCGTTCATTTACTTCACTACTTTACCGTTACTGCTTGTTATCGTTATATCTGTTCACTGGGCTTTTTAAGCTCAGCCGCACGTTTTTCTTTTCGTGTGCGGCAGGTTATAAGCAGGACGACGGGTTTGGGTATGAGTGAAGAGACTTTTGGACTTAGAAGACCTTGATAGTTATTCTGAAGTAGAAGTCATTAGAAGGATTGCATTTGCAGACTTAGTATTTAGTTTTGTTTCATTCTTAACCTTATAATGTTAGTATCTCATTTGTAACCTTGATATTTTATTGTATTACTATTGAAGTATGCCTTGTTTGATCTGATATGAAACCATTAACGTGACATCTTTACCCTTGCTGGGTTGGGGTGTTAAAATTCCCCTAGAGAACGATCAATCCCCCGGTACTTGCCACTACACTATACTACATCGGTCAGGTACACTGCCTGGTGGGGATTGCAAGCCTCTTGAGATCCCTCGAGAGGTAAAACCTGTTGTAAGGTCGCAAAACCACGCATCATGTAGGAATTTGCTCATTTTCTTTTTGTTCTTCTTCTACCTCATCCTCACTATCATCATGAATAATAGTGGTTGTTTGGGTCGGGTTGGGTGGTGGATCATAAGATAGACCACTACGAGTGTATACAGCATTCACATGCTCATTTCTCATTTGAGGAGGACGATAATTTCCAGATGATGATGGTTTTGGGTTGGATTGAGTATTGCTTGGCATGGTACCAGATGGTCTTGCAGCAAGTTGATCAGAAAGATGACCAAATTTGGTTTCAAGATCTTGGATAGAAGCTTGATGGTTCTTTTGTCCTTGTTCAACTTTGCTTTTGAGCATGAAGAATTGATTTTTCAAGAATTCATTCATTTGCTTTTGAGCATGCACAAACTCACGCATGGTTTTTTCGAATTCAGATTCTTCATTTTTTGTTTCACGAGATTGTGATGATGAACGGTTATCATCATGAGAAGATGTCTGACGGTTGTCTTCACGGGTTTGGGAATTACGATTGTCATCCCTTGGTGGATGATCTTGCCAATCTCTAGAATTTCTACTATAGTAGTTTCCACGCTACCCTCCTCCTCTATATCCTCCAGAAACATAATTAGCTTCTGCTTCGGGTCCTCCCATGGGCTTGACCAGATCTGAACACACACGTTGTGTTGGGGATACTTTGAGTATATACTTGATAGCACGCGGAATTTACTACCAAGTATCTAGAAGATGTTTTGTGTTTGATGATTGATTGAATAAGACAATAAGAACACAAACGATATCAACCAAACTATCACTTCAATATATCAATCGATTACAATATGAACGTGAAGAACACTTGATAATTCGTATGAAGGATATTAGGTATTCGATATTAGATGTATTCGATATCTAAACCCTAACTAAGGATCTCTTTTTATAATGCAAAGAGTCCTATACAAGTAAAACATCTAACCGTATCATTCTATACAAATAAGATATATACCATATCTTTTCTATATTTATCTTCACACGGTTTCACCTTGATCTCTTAAGCAGTCCTAACTGTTCTTCCATCAGCAGTCCTAACTGTTCTTTCATCAGCAGTCCTAACTGTTCTTATATTCTTCAACCGTACTAACTGCTTAAGTTTAATTTCCAACAATCCTCCCCTAAACTTATGATTTCGATGCAAATCAATAAGTTTCTTGAATTAAACTTCTGATTACGTTGATGGGGTGGATTCTTTCAAACACTTGTCTTTAATCACGAAACACTTGGGAATTTTCTTCACATATCATATTCTTTTGGTCAACTCTTCAAAAATTACCAAAATTAATTTAATCCTATCAAAGAATCATTAACAGCATAAGCATCATTAACAGCAACTATAACAAACTTTATTCCTCCCCTGTTTGGAAGAATCTTCACCATCAGATGAACTAGAACATATGTTATCCAAGCTCAGCATCCAATATGACCATTTGTACAAGTTACCATCAATTCAGTTGTTTAGTTTCAATACTGCTCTCAACACTTCCAGATGTATTACCTTCTGAGAGAGGTGTATCACAGAGCATAAACTCAGTAGAAACTAAGTTTTGAACAATCACTACCAACTGGTGAAGCCAGCAGTTCAAACTGTTAACCCCAGCAGTACTAACTGTTAGCAAAAAGTTTTCAGAGATTAAAGCAATTTTTAATTTTAATGTGGATTCGAAAACATTTTTGTCCACTTATAGTTTTTAGCAAACTATCAGCTATGAACGGATTTGACTTGTCTTTACCAATAGCCGTTTGCTATGGACTAGCCAACTCTTCACACTTAGATTTGGTGAGTTGATAACCAACCCGTTTTTGGTAAACTGTCAACCATAAACGGATTTGAATAGTCTTTACCAGAAACCGTTTGATCTGGACTAGTTGATTCTTATGTCGATTAGACATGGTGAATCAATTACCATTTGTTGTGTGACAAGCATTCACACTTTGCAATCCAAATCACCATACTTTTCAAAGCACAATCCAAAGCAAAAAGCTTTTCTTAACCTGAAATGTTAGTCCAAAACCAAAGAAACTACAATACACAATATTTGCTTTTAATAGTTATCACAATTGACTAACAAATTCACAAGCAGTACTAAAAATTTTCAAGCAGTCTCAACTATACAAATAGTACAACTAACAGTACAAAAACCAAAAACATTTAGACATTAATCTTTTGAAGGATTAAGCATTCCAATACCTGTTACCAAGTACTGAAATCTGCTTACATCAAAACCTTTTGTTAAGAGATCAGCAAAGTTGTCATCAGTGTGTATTTTAACAACTTGTATTAACTTCTTTTCAGCACAGTCTCTTATAAAATGATGTCTAATTTCAATATGTTTAGTTTTTGAATGTTGAACTGGATTCTTAATGATACACATTGTACTGTTATTGTCTATATGTATAATTCTGTTTAAGAAATTGTACCCATAATCAAGCATCTGGTTTTGAATCCATAGAACTTGAGTACAACAACTTGCAGCTGCTACATATTCTGCTTCAGTAGTAGATGTGGCCACCATAGTCTGCTTCTTACACTGCCAAGAGATTAATCTTCGACCTAAGAACTGACAACCACCTGTTGTAGACTTTCTATCCATGCTAGCACCAGCATAATCAGAATCAGAGAATGCAACAAGATCAAATGCAGACTCTTTAGGATACCATAGCCCCAAGTTAGGCTGACCTTTAAGGTATCGGTGGAAAACTAGAAGGGGGGGGGGGTTGAATAGTTTTACGTCTTTTTAAATTATGAAAACTTTTGTTTACTTTTTAAAAACTTCGATTCTATCTTATGTGAATTCAACTCTTGCTCAATATGAACAAATATAAACAAATATAGATAAGCAATGCAAGTAAAGTAAATATAATGAAATGAAAGATAGAGATGGAAGGATCAAACCACAACATGAAGATTTATAGTGGTTCAGCTACAAGGACACCTTCCTTGCCCTACTCCACTCCCCGAGTCACCTACTCGAGAGTTTTCTTCACTATGTCAACAAACTCCCTTATGGCGGAGAAACCTTACACAACTTTAGCTTACACCGGTTTATCGACACAAAGCTAGATGTTGAGTTCTAATCGTAGCTAGAACCAATCTCACAACTTGTACACAACTTCTACACAACTTAATCACGACTGCTTCACGACGGCTTCACGACGGCTTCACGAATTCTTCATGACTTCTTCACGACTTCTTCTCCACGACTACTTCACAACTACTTCTACACTACTTCTTTACAACACAACTAGTTACTTACACTTAGATCTACTTATCACAATTATACAACACTTTACACAACTACAATGATGATATGAGTTAAGCTATAATACTTCTTCTCTAGTTGAAGGAGTATTCTTCTTTTGCACTTTGATGGTGGAAGCTTGGATCACTTGGAAACCAATGCTTAAGAGAATATGATCAAAGGGTTTTTAGAAAGGATTTACAAGATTTAAAACAGAAGTTTTGGGGTGCAAAAGGTGAGAAAAAGTCCAGGGTAAGGCTGGTATTTATAAGCAGAAAACTGGACAGCTGGAAGCTAGAGGAGCGTGGCCGCCCCCTTAAATAGGGGGGCGGTCCCCTTAAATTTAAGGGGGCCGCCTAGCAAAATTAAGGAGCCCACCCAAGCCAACCGTTGCCCAGTTTTGTCTTTTTTTGGGGAAGGTTTTTCAGGAACATTTTTACTGATTTTGGTTAAAAATTTGAATTCATAATTTTATAATGAATTAAACCTTTTGATTTATTACCAAAAATGTTTTTCTAAAAGATATAAAATGTTTTTGACACTTTATAAAAAATCTAGTGTTTAAGAAAATGTTCCTTTGATCATATAATGCATTAAACATTAGTTCATTCATACCTTAAGTGATTTGAGTTGTAGAAATAGATATTTACAACTAAATACTTGTTTACGTCATAATTTTCCGTTTAATGATTTTACATTTTGTGATTATCAAAACGTAGAGATATCGAAAAATATTAATAACGTGTTTAGGCATTATTTATTTCAACAATCTCCCCCTTTTTGATGATTACAAAACCTAAACTCATTAAATTGAAAAATTAGTTTTTAGACAAGTATTTAGTGAGTTTACATCTATTTCTCCCCCTTTTTGTAGAATAAAAAAGGTTTAGCCGACAAATATTAGTTATGAAATTTGTCGGGATGATGACTCCCCCTAGGTGTGTACTCCCCCTCGTTTGTGTGCATAAATGAATCGATATATGGAATTCTTGCAAGAAAAATATTAGAAGCACAAGCATATATATAGCAAAAAAATAAACATGCATATAAAAGAAAGATATTCAAAAAAATAAACATGCATATAAAATAAACAAGCATACAAGATTACATTCAATCCTACATAAGCTAGTAAGTAATGAAATCTATAAAATCATTCTAGGAGTACATGATCTTCCATGGGTCTTGCATACAAAATGGTTTTGAAAATTATTTTTAATTAAGCATTGCATGTGCTTAATTGGGTGAAAATGGAGGTGATGGTGGTGTAGTGGGTGAAGATGGTGGAGGTGGTGGTGGTGGTGGGTTGGTAATCATGTGTTCAAGTGATGAAAACATGTAGTGTATCTCATCTCTAAGACCAAAGATTATGGTCCGGTTATGGATGCAACAAAGAAAATTGTCACCATGGGCTTCAAGCAATGCCCAAGGTATGGGAAAGAATGGTTGTGGGATTGGTGATGGTGAGAAGTGAGCATCAATAGGTGTGATGGGTGATAAGGAAATGGCAAGTTGGGTGGATATAGGTTCTTGAGTGGGAGGTGGTGATGATGCTCTTGGTGGTGATGATGATAGGTGGGAGTTGATATAGTCATTGATGGATGAAGTAGATGGTATGGAGGAGGATGATGTGCCATGAGTAGGTGGTGTTTTTGATGGTGCATTTGGTGCACTTGGGGATGAACATTGAGGTGGTGGTGATGGAGTTTTAGTGTCATCTTGGGTTAAGTCTATGAAAAGTTGTTTTGGTGGTATGATGACAAGTCTTTGCTTCCTTGGAGTCTTAGAGATGGAGGATTTAAGTGATAACATGGTGATTTTGGATGATGAAGGATGATGGAATGAGATGTGATTGTTTGGAGGGAATTTATAATATGAAAATGTGGTTAGTTTAGGTAAATTTTTGAGGTTTTGTGGTAAGATTCCAATACCAGTTCGTGCATAAAGAGAAATGGTAGCTGGGGCTTGATAAAAGGGGTCACAAGATGCAAAAGAAAATAGTAAAATTTACTGTCCAGATGGCCGGTCCCCTTAAAATTAAAGGGACCGCCTAGAGAATTAAGGGGGCCGCCCAACTGGTGTTTTCCCAGGCGACCAAATTTGAAAATTTTTCAGAAAAGGGTCATTGTTAGGGTGTATTTGCAGCAAGCTCCATTTGAATCATGTACATGAAGAATGATTAAATAGTGGCATAAACATGTTTAAATAAGCATGTATACATTAAGACTAAAAATAATCATATTATAGAATAAGCATGTTATTAATCATTAGCAAGCATATTAATTTAAGCATAGCATTCAAGTTCTAATCAAGAAAATA
The DNA here is from genome assembly GCA_021014915.2 of Artemisia tridentata subsp. tridentata. NCBI lineage: Eukaryota > Viridiplantae > Streptophyta > Magnoliopsida > Asterales > Asteraceae > Artemisia > Artemisia tridentata. The sequence continues at coordinate 385,806,571 of CP139504.1, forward strand.
GTTACTAACATACTATAACATGCAAGAAATAAGTAATTCTCAAATACAAAACAAAATAAAATGTCAAAACACAATATAGTTCTAATAAGCCAACTTCCACATCTCATCTTTTCTTCTTTCCGAAAATATTCTTGAAAGCTTTCCCTATCAACTTGAAACCACCTCTAACTTCTTCATGCATCTGTTGAGTTGTGTTGAGTAATGCGGTTTGTCATTCAAATAGGATTTGTTCGGTTTGTTCGGAAGGATGAGGAACTTGATAATCGAAATAGTTAAGTTCCAGGAGATTGTCCACGAACCTCGTGGGAGATGGAGTACTGACACGTGAGGTGCCTTCTTCCTCCTCATCATCATCTCCCCGATGACATGTGGAACTACGAGGTGCGTAGAGATTAGGGCGTCTAGATTTGCCCTTGTCACTACGAGATCGACGAAGTTGGCTACGAGAGAGAGGGCGTAGGACGGGATGAATGAATAGATAGACATCACTTTCGAGATGAGGGAAATGTTCCATGACATAATGATAGAGACGGGTGAGGAACATGCCATAAGGAAGGTTGGTGTTGGGAGTGTTTTTGGCTGACATGATGCGATAGACAAAGAGGTAAGCCAAATTGTATTGTTCTTCTGCCACAATACAATACAACATGTGAGCAATGCTCGCCGTGAGATGATCACGGTGACCACCGGTACCGAACGCATTCTCACGAATGAGTTCTTCCCAACGCTTCATGTCGGGGCTTAGCTCTTTAAGGATGATTTGGTTTACATGGATTTCAACATTTTTCGACTTGATCTTTCGGCTAGTCGTACCACGTTCTAGCTCGAGAAGTCGACGAATGTCATCAGAAGAAGGAATATCAGAATAGTACGGACCATTCTGAGGCCGATTTTTCTCAAGAGATGAGAGATCCCATTCATTTGAGAAAACGGCTTGACCGTTGTAAGGAATTTGGAGAATTTGACCAAACTGAGCTAGATTGAGAGTGATAAATTCGTTTTGGATCATAAAGGAAATAAGAATATAGCCATATTGATCGGTTTGCACCGTCACTTGGCTATAGAAGTCTAGAACGAAGTGAGGAATGATTGGCTCATTAATTTTGAAGAGACAATCGAGACGAACATTTGAGAACATTCGCTCGATTTGGTCGGATTGATAGAAAGATGGTTCGACAACTCTACCTTCATGAATGTTTCTACCTTTGATAGGTCGATAGAGACATGCAACAGATGGAGATATGCCAGGAGTTTCGGAGACTTTTGGAATGTAGGCTTTTGTTTTGGAGAGATCACCGACTGTAGCTTTAGGCATTTTCACCTATACAAGAAAGCAACAAAGAAAAAATAAGAAAATGACATGCATATGTTGTATATGCTACTTATGTGGAACGTAAACATACTTCGACTCTAAAACTTTACTCCTAAGAAGTAGTTTACAATGTTCCTTAATTTTAATTTTTAACTCACTTAAAATGTATTTTATGATGTTAAAGAGTAGTTGTAGGGATATTATGATAAGAAATCAAAAACATCCAAACATTCCTTTGTATATCATAAGCTACTTTGAAATGTGGCTAGATAAACATTAGATTGTATATCTAGTTATTTCTTACGAGTATTTATGTTTAATGAGATGAAAATGTAGATTTTGACTCAAAAATTTCTTTCAAAATGTTATGCCAAACGCTCCCTTAATTATCAAAATAACTACTAATATTTCAATATACATATGAATTATGTATCTTGATGACTCAAAACAACTAGTTGCGTGTTTATAAACTTGGCAAGTAGTTGTGAATTTTATTACGCTTCAATTTCGATGACTCAAGCTCTTAATCCAAACACTCTCTTATATTTAACAAAAACATTTTTTATGATTCGAAAAATATATTTTTAGGATTAAGAAGTTGTGATACAATAATGTGATTAGTTTTAACAAGTGTTTATGGCATAATTCAACAATGTATAACAAGTTGAGAGTGTTTGGTTTTTCAAAATTTTGACATGAGGGTTTCTAATTATTTAATTTTTAAGCATACTAATCCTATGGGGAGCATTTGATTTTAACATTCTTAGACTCAATTTCAACAAAAATTCAGATTTGGAAAAATTAAGTAAAAGACCTAATTATGATTAGACTCAAAATTGGATGAAATTAGATGAAATGTGCATTGGAAAACTTACAAAGTATGTTGCTAATCAAGATATAAGTGTTTGCCCTTTGTGAAATTAGCCCAAAATGGTGATTTGATGAGTGGTTTTGGGGTTGCAGCTCGTTCACAGCAGAGGGAGTGAGAGGTGTGTTTGAAAAATGGGGTGTTTGGCAAAGATTTTTGAAGGAAAAACGTTTTTGGAGGTAACAGTAGGCTGGTCCCCTTAATTATTAAGGGGGCCGCCCCCGTTTTCAAGCCGGTCCCCTTAAAATTAGGGGGGCCGCCGGCCCAAAAATTGGATTTTGTCAAATTTTATTTCTGATAGCAAATTTTTTTTATGTATATAGATAGATTATATATATCAAAAATACGTTAGGTTTTATTAGCACGAAGAGGGAATACTTGGCGCATTTTATTAACATTTCGTTAACAAAATATATCTTGAGAATTTTGGATAAAATAATCAAGACGTCAAGCTGACAAAGGTGGATTTAAGAAATGAAAAGAGAATGTGTATGTATATATATATATATATATATATATATATATATATATATATATATATATATATATATATATATATATATATATATATATTTAAGGTGGGATGTTGAATGATGTTGAGGGATAATGAGGAAAGGACGGAGATGGGTGCTGACGATGATGGGAGTTTGTTACATAGATTTCTTGTTCGAAGGTTCGGCTCCGAATTCTATGTTGATCCACTGAACTCACTTCTCTTCATCACCATGAGTTTTGCGAGAGAGGACATAGAAGATTTTCATGTTGAATGTTATAGTCCAAAAGAGGCAAAGGGGAAAGAAAAGGTTCGAGGACGAACAATTTCTTTTAGTTCTAGATAGTCAACAAATGGCGTATCTAGGTTATGAGAGGATATGTATATATATATATATATATATATATATATATATATATATATATATATATATATATATATATATATATATATATATGTATATATATATGTATATATTTTATAATAATATAGGTATATAAGAAGAGAACTTACTAACAAACACATAAGTATTTATTAAACTAAGCATTTAAGACTAAAGGGGGCATGCAATAGGCTAGTTTATTAATCTATGCATATAGTGGTGAGCATGAAAGAGAGGCGTACCTTTTTGTCTTCAACATGTGGTCTTCAAATACTTCAAAGAGTATTGACTTATAAAAGCTAATTACGAAAGAGATTCCGACTTTCCCGATGAGTTGAAATTCTAGCCACTTGGTCCCCATGGTTTGATTGGTCCATAGTTGTTTGAACCAAACATGGTTTGCAATTGACTCGGATGCATATATGGTGGAAGTATTCCCCAATGATTAAAACTTGGTGGATTTGGATAATTCCACATTGGGTGACTATTATTTTGACGGTTTGGTCTATTTTGATTTCTTCTAGGTTGAGGAGTTTTAGGCCGAGGGTGAGGACTAGGTGGTCTTCTAGGAGGAGGTGTTTTTTACCTTAACTTTGGTTTAGAGTGTTCTACTTCATTTTTTAAAGATGGTTTAAAAAAGGTTTTTACATCCTCATTACTAGCTATGGGTATTTTTCTATCTTTCATAAGTATATACTTAGGTTTTGACTCTAAAGGTTTTTGCTCACTAGTTTCACATTCAAACTTTACATTTTTAGTTTCACTATTTGAATCCTTAGTTGAATTAAATCCTAATCCGGTTTTATCTCCTGATATCCTTTGAATACTTATTATTTCCCTAAGTGAATTACTACTATTTTCGAATTTGTTAAGTTTACAAATTTCTTTCTTAAGTATTTCGTTTTCATTTTTAGTTTCTTGACATGTTCTACATACAAAAACTTCTTTCCCTTTTTCTAAGTTATGTAGTTTAATTTTTAATTCTAGTATTTCCTTTTCTAATTGGTTATTTTTATGTTTTAGTGATTTATTTTTACTCATTACTTTTTGACCTAGTTTGCATAATTTATTATATTCGCTATCTAAGTCTTTTTCATCTAATGATAAATATTCATCACTAAAGTATTCGGTTTCGGAATGTACCTCACTTGATGTCTTAGCCATAAGACATTTCTCTTCCTTTGTGGTTTCTTTCTCGTCTTCGTCACTATCACTCCATGCTCCTCCAACGAACGCCTTTTGGTTTTACTCCTTTGACATCATAGGACATCTTCCGATGAGATGATTTGGATCACCGCATTTGAAGCACTTCCTCTCGCTCTTGCTACCTTTGTCGTCTTTGTTTCTTTGGAGTGTCTTTCTTTCGTCATGTGGTTGTCTAACGAATCTTCCTCGTCTTTTGAAAAACTTCTTGAAGTCTCTTACGGCCATGGTATACTCTTCGTCATCACTATCGGAGGTTGAGCTATCCTCGTCACTTGATGCTTTCCTAGCTTTCAACGCGATTGACTTGCTTTGCTCTTTCTTTCCTTTGACCATCTCGGAGTCTTTCTTGATTATTGCTTCGTAGACCTTCAAGTTTCCAATCAACTCGTCAAGTTGAAGAGTTGACAAGTTCTTTGATTCTTCAATCGCCGTAACTTTAGCTCGCCATTTTGGATGAAGAGCCCTAAGAAATTTCCTAACAAAATTCTTACTAGAAAAACTCTCATCAAGTGCCTTTAAACTTGTGATGATTGTGTTAAACCTAGCAAACGCATTATCAATTGATTCCTCTTCCGGAATCGTAAATTGTTCATATTGTTGAACAAGAAGATCTATTTTATTGTCTTTGACTTGACTATTACATTGGTGAGTTATTAGTAAAGAGTTCCAAATTTCTTTTGCAGTTTCACACATAAAGATCCTTTCGTATTCTTTACGTGGTAACGAATTATAAATAACCATTTTTGCCTCATTATTTTTAGAAAGCTTACTTTTTAAATCATCACTTTGTTTTTCAAAAGGTACTATTTCATCATTTTTAGTTTCAAGATTATGTTGAATAGGTAAAAAATCACCATTAGTAATAACATGCCAAAGATCCAGATCTTTTGATTTCACATAAGTTTCGAATCGATTTTTCCAATAAAGAAATCCATCACTTTCAAATAGTGGTGGTCTTTGCATAGATTGCCCTTCTAAATATTTTTCAGATTCCATAGATCGTTTCAAGTTTTAAAATACAGTTTATTTTAAAAATCTTGTTTGACGTGGCTCTTGATACCAATTGTGAAAAACTAGAAGGGGGGGTTGAATAGTTTTACGCCTTTTTAAATTATGAAAACTTTTGTTTACTTTTTAAAAAATTCGATTCTATCTTATGTGAATTCAACTCTTGATCAATATGAACAAATATAAACAAATATAGATAAGTAATGCAAGTAAATTAAATATAATGAAATGAAAGATAGAGATGGAAGGATCAAACCACAACACGAAGATTTATAGTGGTTCGGCTACAAGGACACCTTCCTTGCCCTACTCCACTCCCCGAGTCACCTACTCGATAGTTTTCTTCACTATGTCAACAAACTCCCTTATGGCGGAGAAACCTTACATAACTTTAGCTTACACCGGTTTATCAACACAAAGCTAGATGTCGAGTTCTAATCGTAGTGATCCGTCCCGAAACACTTATCTTTTATTTCTCTATCACACAAGTCAACCACTTGTGAATGGTCAACCGTAATAAATGATAAAAGGCAAACAGTCTCAGAACGAATACTCGTGTGTAGTGTGAAACCAGGCAAGTGATCACCCGGATCGTTTCCCAACGAGATGTGAATGGAAAACTGTGAAAAGCTAGGATTAGAGTGACTGATGAATCAGATATTTTTGATTTTGCTTTTTAACAATTCTAAATAACAACTTAAAAACAGATATGCACAATAAAATTAAACGCGAATTAATAAATTGAAACGCGTAACGGAAAAGCTAAAATGGGACTAAAAAGTAAAATTTATGAAATTTAAAACCTAAGAATGTAAAATAACTTAAAACTTATTTAAAAACTTAAATTATATATTTTACACTTTTTATTTAATTATTACTAATTATTTATTATTTAATAACTAATTAAACTAATTTAAATTATAAAAAAATACTAAATGAGCCAAGAAAAATCTAAAACTTTTTCTAAAAATATTATTAAGTAAATAGAAGCTAAGAAAATTATAAAATTGAAATTTACTTAATTAAAATTTAAAAAGATAAATTCTATTAAATAGAAGCTATCACTTTATTTCTATTTTTGATTTTTCTTAAGGACTAAAAATGAAATTATATTTTTCCTAGATTACAAATGATAAAAGAAAATTATGAAAATTAAAATTATATTTTTCTGATTTATATTCTATTTATTATGATTTAAAAACTAATTAAAACTATTAAAATGATTTAAAAATATTAAACTGACTTGGAAAAATCTGAAAAAAAATTCTAGGAAATCTAAAATTATATTAAAAAGCTAATAAAAATAAGATTAGAACTGATTAACCCATCATAAGCAGAATGGGCTAAATAAGCACTTACTAAATAAGCTAAAAATAAGCAAAACTTGACAAAAAATTACCAAATGCTGGAAAACTAATTAATACACTAATGAAAGCTTAAAACAACTGAAAAACAACAAATAAGCATAGGAAATAAGCAGCTGAGCTGCTGAACAGCTTATGGAACAGGACAGATAAGCAGCATTTTAGGGCCAACTTGCAGACCAGTTTTAAGCAGTCCAATAAGCTGGAAAGCAAAATTTTATGGGGGCAAAATAAAGCTTATACTACTGGCTTCCCAAAAACACCAAAAGCCCTATCACAATCTGATCAATTGATGTCTAATTTAGCCCAAGATCAGCATCCAAAATCTGGGTAAAACCTGATCTTTTGACTTTTTCAGCTTTTTGAATATTTGACTTTGGTGAGTTTTGGGTTTAATTTACTTACTGATTATGATGTATTAAGCTATAAAAAGATTAGAACAAGCAATATTAACAACTTTATAACTGAATTGAATGATTTTGATCAATCAAATCCTAACAGTCAACTGAGATCAAGAGTTCTAAACTTGATTTTAACTTTTAAACAAATGAACACTAGTTTTTATGCTATGACTGACCTAAAGGAGCCTAATGTAACATGTTTTGACTAATATTAACAACAAACAACAACAAGAACACAATTAAACATGCAAATCCAAACACCCCTTATCAAGGCTGATTTTGCAATTTACACTATAACCTACTGATTTAAGCTATGATTAATTTTAAACTATAATTATCTAAGTGATTTAACAACTAACAAGCAAGAATCAAAAAGCAAATAACAATAACACTAACTAAATAAAAATTAAGCAGGAAATAGCTATAAACTTGAAAATGGAACTCACTACTGAACTTGCTGAACTGGATGAAACAATGAACAATCACAACCCAGGCTTATTAAATAAGCCAAATAACACCCCAAATAAGATGATAAGAACAGCTTATCTTCCTGAATGCTTCTTTGACCCAATGTTGACCTATGTTGACTTTTTTTGGTTTTGTGAATTTAAAACTGAGTAAGCTAAAATAACTTACAATAAGCTAAGAACTAGCTTAAATAAGCTAGTTGAAACAGAAAAAGAGCTTTTTAAACCTTAAACAACAACAAACTTAAATTACTGAATTAAACTTGAAATTTAAATTACAACATAAAGAGTACAATTCTTTAAAAACTTAACTGAAATTGAAATTACATTGACTGAATTTAAAAATTACAATTAGACTGATATTTAAATGACATTAAACTTAAAAATTACACTAACAAATTTGGTCTAAAACGAGTGACACCATTTTCTTCTGTCTTCTTTTCTTCATATAGATGACCTTTAGGGTTTAGTGGGCCCCACTGATGCAATCCCACTTGTAATTTGAACCATAGGATGAGCTAGCTTTGATCTTGGCCGTCGGATGCTTTTGGCGGGAAAGCCAATTTAACAGCTGTGGTTGCTTGTGGCCGTTTTTATGCATTAAATGCATCTTGTTTACTTGTAGAGGTGGAGGGGACATGGTAGGAGAGTTGGTGATGAGGTGGTGGTGAAACCAGTGAGGTGTGTGGTGGTATTGGTGGGGTGGTAATGGGGAAGGATGAGTTGACTGGTTTGACTTTAGTCAAACCAGTTTTGGGTTTGGGTTTTATTTAATAAAAGGTTGGTTTGGGCTTAGGTTGTTTGATTGGGCTGGGGTAAAGGGATGGACTGGGTTTGGATTTATGGATTTAGTAAATTATATAAAGGGTCCGGATTTGGTTTGGTAAATAAATCACAAGGACCAATTTTGTAATTTCTGGATTATTGAGGGGTTGAAATTGTAAATTCCCAAAAGTAATCACAAGGACCATTATTGTCAAGTTAATTAAACCAAAGGACCTATTTTGCATTTATTACAATTTAAAACACCCGAGGACCATTTATGTAATTTTCCAAAAGTTTAGGGGTGAAATTGTAATTTTCCAAAAGTTATCAAAAAGGTTCCAAATTGTCATTCATGAATAGTACAAGGGTATATTTTGTCAAATTTCCATTTTTAAATACCCAGGGACTAATTTTGCCAATTTTGTAACTTGAGGGGTAAAAGTTGCCATTTTGTGTAAACTTTTATCCAGGGATCATTTGTGAACATTTTTGGTTTCCCAAGGACTTAAGTTGACTTTTTACTCATTTTAAACATTCAGGGACTAGATCTGCCAATTTGTGAAACTCCAGGGACTGAAAGTGACAATTGTGTAAACTTTGTTCGTTTTTCATCTGTTTTCAATCTTTTTGTTCCTGAGTCATATAAAAACACATTTTATGATATTTTCAGAATTATTTGACTTTTCAAAGTGTTTTTGGCTGTTTATGTGGGTTTAAACAAGGTAAATATATGTGTATTTAAACACATATCAAATCCCCCACACTAAACTATTGCTAGTCCCTAGCAATCTTTTATGAAAATTTAATGGATTTTATCTCTTTACCAAAAGCCATTACTTCTGGAGTAGCCAATTGTTTCAGTTCAAGTAAGAACTTTGGTTCACTGATAACCAAATGATTTTGAGCAAACCATCAGCTGTCAACGGTTTTGATTTGTCTTTACCACAAGCCGTTTGCTTCTGGACTAGCCAACTCTTAGATAAATTATCAATATTATCTTTGGTGAGCTGATCACCAATCATGGATTTTCACTGCCTTAACCACAAGCCATAACCTTGCGGGCTAGCCAACTCTTCACTTATGAAGATATGGTGAGTCGAAAACCATACAATTTTTGGCAAATTGCAAGCCATAAACGGATTTGATATATCTTTACCAAGAGCCGTTTGCTCTCGGATTAGCCAATCCTTATGTAGGTTAGACATGGCGGACTGATAACCATTTATTGCGTTCTAAGTGAGAAAAAAATTTTAAAATTTTGGCCAAAAATGGGGGTACTGGGGCACAAAAAGGTACATATGTGAACAAATTCGCCAGAATTCCCCCCCCCCCCCCCCCACACTTAGAACTGAATATTGCCCTCAATATTCAAAGTACCGGCTATTTTGCCGACACTTAGAACGTGAAAAGGCAATACTAATAGCCATTATTTTATATACACACATACTTTTTTTTTTTTTTTTTTTAGTCAAAACATACATATATACAACATGTGGGGCATCTCCCCCACACTTAGGTGTTAGAAAAGAGAAATAAGTCAGAGACATGGGTGAAAACCCATGTTGTCGGCTAAGGTTTTTGTTCACCGAGTCACTAGCTTGACTCGACCCCGCATTCATTGGTTCTTGGGGAAGCACGTGGAAGAAACCATCTCCATCGGACTTTCATTTAAGATATTTGGATAAATATTGAAGTACGTGAAAGTTCCACTCCGATGAGATATACACAGATCCGGCTCACAAATGATAAATGAAAATGCCGGGATCAAAGATAGTGTCTTCATTCCCGAAGGAGTGAAGAACAGGAGAAGTCACCGTGTAGGTGAAGAAAAGAAAGAAAGTCATGATAAAAATCATGACTAACTCATCATCATCAGAAGGAGAATTCATGATTTCAGTATCATGAATCTCATCATTTAAGCTCAGATGATCAAGACATATTCTGGGTGGGAGGGATGGAATTTTGATATTAATCAAATTCTCAGTTTTGAGAACATCTCCCTCCGGAACACAAAGATTTTTTATGTCTAGATCAAAGTGGAAGTTATCATACTCTGATGGAGATATGATATGAGTGAGTTCAAAGGAGAACTCCTCGTAAAGAGAATCATTCACGTGATGTAAATCTGTGAACCCTTGTTCTATTATGGAATCATCACCTACCTCGTTCTGAATATCAAAGAGTGGATTATCAGAAATTAAAGTGAATTCAGATTCGAATTCAAACAGAGGATTGGTGAAAGACGTTTTAAATGCTTCGGGAACAAGATGATCAATATTCTCTTTTGGACTGACGAGCTCAGAAGGTAGTTCCTCCACATGACTGATGTCTCCACAAGATAAAGAATTTTCATCAGTATGTGAATCACTAAGCTCGGGGTTGGGATAAGAATTGAGTGATGGATTATTATTTAAGAGACTTTCGATTTCTTCCAGATTGGATTCGAAATCAAAGAGATCATCATCACTTCCTGATGGAAGTGGATCAATGTGAGTAAGTTCATCAGTAAACTCCTCAAGAAGAGGGTCAACATCAGAATGGGGCAGTGATGCCTCAACATACTCAACTTCTCCATAAGATGTATATTCATCGTTAGAATCGGAGAAAGTCTCAAAATGATCTTTTGAACACTCAAGAGGGGAAGGGATATCACACACATGATCAAGAATTCCCTGTGACTCACTTGGGATTGGGACAAGGTTCTCAACACTAGACTTTATGAATTCGTCCGATTCCTTTGCAGGAATAGTGTCAAGATGCTCGTCCCCGATAATAAGAGAGTCCTCGGCGTTACCCTCATCAATACAAATGGCTTTTATACGTTCCATTTGCTCGTCTGCTAGCAATTCTGCAATAGTCTTGTCTTCCTGCTTTTTCTGGATAGGTGTAATTGCAGCTGATGAATTCTCGCAACCTTCGCACATAGAATCATCGTCATCGTCATCGTAAATGAAAGTTCGACGATAATTGGAACTCATTATAGCTGTTTGTTCTTCTTCAGCTAGAAGCTCTCCAATTGTTTTATCATGACGATCATCTTGGGAATTTTTAACAGCCAAATCATTAAGTGCATCTATCATATCTTGGAGTTTTTGGGATACACTTTCAAAAGATTTTTCAAAAGGAGATGGCTGAGGTTGAATCATTTGATACTGTGGAGGTTGGTCATGACAAGAGTAGTCGTAATTGTTACAAGGGACCTGCTCATAGACAAGCGGGGACCTTGTTTGACAATCGGATTCATAATGTGGACCACCACAGTACTCACAACAATACATTTGCTGTGACTGATTCGGTGAATCATATGGATCTTGGTCATACCCGAAGTTTTGATTACATGGATCTTGTTCATAGACATATGTATTTCCTGCTTGACAATCAAAACTTGGGTGAGGACCTCCACAATGTTCACAAGGATCATTTGGCATATTTTGAAATGATGTATCATCGAAGTTTTGATAACACGGCTCTTGCCAAAATGAATCCTGAGAAGGGGTACTGAAATCGTTGTGAAAATCTGGAGAATCAAGTGTGAATGGCTGATAAGTGCAAAAACAATGCTTACACTGTGAATCATCCCCCAACGGATTTTCACACATACAACAATTAAGCTGAGTGGGTGAAGATGGCTGAGGTTGTGGAGGGTGTTCGGGAAATTTGATGGAATTAATGATGCAGTTAAGCTCTCTGTTACGGGCTACTTCACACCAATGACAAAATCCTTCTGGTGCATACTCTCCACACTTCTCACACTTACACTTGGAACAACGATTATTATCATCCAGCGGACCTTTACAATTACAACAGTGATAGTCTCGCGACGACATGAGAATTAAATATTAAGGAGGGTTTAAGAAGATAGAATCAAACGGATAGAGGGTAAAGGGATAAAGAATCAAAAAGGGTAAGAGGGTAAAGATGAATATTTTTGGGTTTTTGGTAAAAATTTTTCAATCAAAACAAGATCAAAGCAAAACACAAGGAACTTAAACCTTAAATCAACCAGCGTACGGTAGCTCTCTAACTGAAAAACGCACAGAGTGGCGGAGAAGCAAAGGTGGGCAATTAATGCTCCTTAAAAACCCGCTTCTTTCAGTCCGACAATTTAATGTCAGACTATCCTAGAACCTCCGTTAGAGTTTGTTTATCAATCAAAGGTGAGCCGAATTCGCAAGCGACACAAAGGCAACTTTTTATCTTTGGTTTGGGAACTTATTATGGTCGTACCCCCAGTTAGGTAGTACTCTGTCTTGATTCTCGATGGTTAATTTTATTGTTATTTATTAAAGAAAACGAAAAATGTTTTTGGGTTTTTAATTTTTATATGATAATATTAATAATAATATATATAGAAAAGAAAAGAAAAATATTTTTGGTTTTTTTTATATTGTTTTTGGGAAATAGGAACTTCTGATAGAAGGATCTCGAATCACTAATCGCTAAAATTCTTCACAATAGTCGCAGCACACCTCCCCGGCAGCGGCGCCAAAATTTGATCCGTCCCGAAACACTTATCTTTTATTTCTCTATCACACAAGTCAACCACTTGTGAATGGTCAACCGTAATAAATGATAAAAGGCAAACAGTCTCAGAACGAATACTCGTGTGTAGTGTGAAACCAGGCAAGTGATCACCCGGATCGTTTCCCAACGAGATGTGAATGGAAAACTGTGAAAAGCTAGGATTAGAGTGACTGATGAATCAGATATTTTTGATTTTGCTTTTTAATAATTCTAAATAACAACTTAAAAACAGATATGCACAATAAAATTAAAGGCGAATTAATAAATTCAAACGCGTAACGGAAAAGCTAAAATGGGACTAAAAAGTAAAATTTATGAAATTTAAAACCTAAGAATGTAAAATAACTTAAAACTTATTTAAAAACTTAAATTATATATTTTACACTTTTTATTTAATTATTACTAATTATTTATTATTTAATAACTAATTAAACTAATTTAAATTATAAAAAATACTAAATGAGCCAAGAAAAATCTAAAACTTTTTCTAAAAATATTATTAAGTAAATAGAAGCTAAGAAAATTATAAAATTGAAATTTACTTAATTAAAATTTAAAAAGATAAATTCTATTAAATAGAAGCTATCACTTTATTTCTATTTTTGATTTTTCTTAAGGACTAAAAATGAAATTATATTTTCCCTAGATTACAAATGATAAAAGAAAATTATGAAAATTAAAATTATATTTTTCTGAATTATATTCTATTTATTATGATTTAAAAACTAATTAAAACTATTAAAATGATTTAAAAATATTAAACTGACTTGGAAAAATCTGAAAAAAAAATTCTAGGAAATCTAAAATTATATTAAAAAGCTAAGAAAAATAAGATTAGAACTGATTAACCCATAATAAGCAGAATGGGCTAAATAAGCACTTACTAAATAAGCTAAAAATAAGCAAAACTTGACAAAAAATTACCAAATGCTGGAAAACTAATTAATACACTAATGAAAGCTTAAAACAACTGAAAAACAACAAATAAGCACAGGAAATAAGCAGCTGAGCTGCTGAACAGCTTATGGAACAGGACAGATAAGCAGCTTTTTAGGGCCAACTTGCAGACCAGTTTTAAGCAGTCCAATAAGCTGGAAAGCAAAATTTTATGGGGGCAAAATAAAGCTTATACTACTGGCTTCCCAAAAACACCAAAAGCCCTATCACAATCTGATCAATTGATGTCTAATTTAGCCCAAGATCAGCATCCAAAATCTGGGTAAAACCTGATCTTTTGACTTTTTCAGCTTTTTGAATATTTGACTTTGGTGAGTTTTGGGTTTAATTTACTTACTGATTATGATGTATTAAGCTATAAAAAGATTAGAACAAGCAATATTAACAACTTTATAACTGAATTGAATGATTTTGATCAATCAAATCCTAACAGTCAACTGAGATCAAGAGTTCTAAACTTGATTTTGACTTTTAAACAAATGAACACTAGTTTTTATGCTATGACTGACCTAAAGGAGCCTAATGTAACATGTTTTGACTAATATTAACAACAAACAACAACAAGAACACAATTAAACATGCAAATCCAAACACCCCTAATCAAGGCTGATTTTGCAATTTACACTATAACCTACTGATTTAAGCTATGATTAATTTTAAACTATAATTATCTAAGTGATTTAACAACTAACAAGCAAGAATCAAAAAGCAAATAACAATAACACTAACTAAATAAAAATTAAGCAGGAAATAGCTATAAACTTGAAAATGGAACTCACTGCTGAACTTGCTGAACTGGATGAAACAATGAACAATCACAACCCAGGCTTATTAAATAAGCCAAATAACACCCCAAATAAGCTGATAAGAACAGCTTATCTTCCTGAATGCTTCTTTGACCCAATGTTGACCTATGTTGACTTTTTTTGGTTTTGTGAATTTAAAACTGAGTAAGCTAAAATAACTTACAATAAGCTAAGAACTAGCTTAAATAAGCTAGTTGAAACAGAAAAAGAGCTTTTTAAACCTTAAACAACAACAAACTTAAATTACTGAATTAAACTTGAAATTTAAATTACAACATAAAGAGTACAATTCTTTAAAAACTTAACTGAAATTGAAATTACATTGACTGAATTTAAAAATTACAATTAGACTGATATTTAAATGACATTAAACTTAAAAATTACACTAACAAATTTGGTCTAAAACGAGTGACACCATTTTCTTCTGTCTTCTTTTCTTCATATAGATGACCTTTAGGGTTTAGTGGGCCCCACTGATGCAATCCCACTTGTAATTTGAACCATAGGATGAGCTAGCTTTGATCTTGACCGTCGGATGCTTTTGGCGGGAAAGCCAATTTAACAGCTGTGGTTGCTTGTGGCCGTTTTTATGCATTAAATGCATCTTATTTACTTGTAGAGGTGGAGGGGACATGGTAGGAGAGTTGGTGATGAGGTGGTGGTGAAACCAGTGAGGTGTGTGGTGGTATTGGCGGGGTGGTAATGGGGAAGGAGGAGTTGACTGGTTTGACTTTAGTCAAACCAGTTTTGGGTTTGGGTTTTATTTAATAAAAGGGTGGTTTGGGCTTAGGTTGTTTGATTGGGCTGGGGTAAAGGGATGGACTGGGTTTGGATTTATGGATTTAGTAAATTATATAAAGGGTCCGGATTTGGTTTGGTAAATAAATCACAAGGACTAATTTTGTAATTTCTGGATTATTGAGGGGTTGAAATTGTAAATTCCCAAAAGTAATCACAAGGACCATTATTGTCAAGTTAATTAAACCAAAGGACCTATTTTGCATTTATTACAATTTAAAACACCCGAGGACCATTTATGTAATTTTCCAAAAGTTTAGGGGTGAAATTGTAATTTTCCAAAAGTTATCAAAAAGGTTCCAAATTGTCATTCATGAATAGTACAAGGGTATATTTTGTCAAATTTCCATTTTTAAATACCCAGGGACTAATTTTGCCAATTTTGTAACTTGAGGGGTAAAAGTTGCCATTTTGTGTAAACTTTTATCCAGGGATCATTTGTGAACATTTTTGGTTTCCCAAGGACTTAAGTTGACTTTTTACTCATTTTAAACATTCAGGGACTAGATCTGCCAATTTGTTAAACTCCAGAGACTGAAAGTGACAATTGTGTAAACTTTGTTCGTTTTTCATCTGTTTTCAATCTTTTTGTTCCTGAGTCATATAAAAACACATTTTATGATATTTTCAGAATTATTTGACTTTTCAAAGTGTTTTTGGCTGTTTATGTGGGTTTAAACAAGGTAAATATATGTGTATTTAGACACATATCAGTAGCTAGAACCAATCTCACGACTTGTACACAACTTAATCACGACTGCTTCACGACGGCTTCATGACTTCTTCACGACTTCTTCATGACTTCTTCTCCACGACTACTTCACAACTACTTCTACACTACTTCTTTACAACACAACTAGTTACTTACACTTAGATCTACTTATCACAATTATACAATACTTTACACAACTACAATGATGATATGAGTTAAGCTATAATACTTCTTCTCTAGTTGAAGGAGTATTCTTCTTTTGCACTTTGATGGTGGAAGCTTGGATCACTTGGAAACCAATGCTTAAGAGAATATGATCAAAGGGTTTTTAGAAAGGATTTACAAGATTTAAAATAGAAGGTTTGGGGTGCAAAAGGTGAGAAAAAGTCCAGGGGAAGGCTGGTATTTATAGGCAGAAAACTGGACAGCTGGAAGCTAGAGGAGCGTGGCCGGCCCCCTTAAATAGGGGGCGCTCCCCTTAAATTTAAGGGGGCCTCCTAGCAAAATTAAGGGTGCCTCCCAAGCCAACCGTTGCCTAGTTTTGTCTTTTTGTGGGGAATGTTTTTCTGGAATATTTTTACTGATTTTGGTTAAAAATTTGAATTCATAATTTTATAATGAATTAAACCTTTTTATTTATTACCAAAAATGTTTTTCTAAAAGATATAAAATGTTTTTGACATTTTATAAAAAATATAGTGTTTAAGAAAATGTTCCTTTGATCATATAATGCATTAAGCATTAGTTCATTCATACCTTAAGTGAATTGAGTTGTAGAAATAGATATTTACAACTAAATACTTGTTTACGTCATAATTTTCCGTTTAATGATTTTACATTTTGTGATTACCAAAACGTAGAGATATCGAAAAATATTAATAACGTGTTTAGGCATTATTTATATCAACAATATCTGAAGATTCTTTTTACTACTGTGAGATGAGACACCTTAGGATTGACTTGAAATCTTGCACAGGCACAAACAACAAACATAATGTCAGGCCTAGATGATGTAAGGTACATCAGAGACCCAATAATAGATCTATACATGTGCACATCCACATCTTCACCACTGTGATCCTTTAATAACAAATGTGTCTCATTGTCAATTGGTGTACTAGCAATCTTGGCATCTGTGAATTGAAATTTCCTTAAAATTTCACCAACATATTTATCCTGAGAGATAAATATACCATCTGACTTTTGCTGTACTTGAAGACCTAGAAAGAAGGTAAGCTCTCCCATAGAACTCGTCTGAAATTGGTCTTTCATCAGCTTTTCAAACTCCTTACACATCTGTTTCTTTGTAGAACCAAAAATGATGTCATCTACATAGACTTGTACCAGTAGAATATCACCCTTGTCCTTTTTAATAAAGAGAGTTTGATCAATTTTCCCTCTATGAAACCCATTCTTCAGAAGATATTTAGCAAGAGTTTCATACCAAGCTCTTGGAGCCTGATGCAATCCATATAGAGCTTTCACCACCTTATAAACCTTGTCAGGATGCTCTTGGTCTATAAAACCTGGAGGTTGTGAAACATAAACCTCTTCATCAATAGTACCATACAGAAATGCACTTTTTACATCCATTTGATAGACCATAAACCCCATAAATGAAGCATAAGCAAGAAATAATCTTTTTGCTTCAATCCTGGCAACTGGAGCAAAAACTTCCTCATAATCTATACCCTCCTCTTGAGTATAGCCTTGAGCAACCAATCTTGCTTTGTTCTTTATCACAATGCTCCTCTCATCCTTCTTGTTCCTGAATACCCACTTTGTACCAATCACTCTCATTTCGTTTGGTAGATCAACCAGAACCCATACATTCTGAATTTTGAATTGAAGTAGCTCTTCTTGCATAGCTTCAACCCAACTTGATGATTCTAAAGCCTTTAACACATTCTTGGGTTCAACCTGAGATAGAAAACATACAAAGATACACTCATGCTCATCTTCATGATGTTTCTCCTCATAAACCACACTGAGAAATCCATGATGATCTGGGTCTTGAATTTGCCTTCTGGTCTTGACTCCAGATTGTACATCTCCTATGATATTGGTAAGTGGATGATTCCTATGTACAATAGTATGGGGAGTAGAAGGAGCTGCATAGCTGGTAGGCATGTTTTGCAGACCATCTCCAAAGAAATCAAACTCATCAGCTTGAGAAGCAGTATCAACTGGTGAATCAAGATGAGGTTGACTTGGTCCAGCAGCATCACTATTTTGCTCAGCAGTTGGAACTTGTGGTTGAGCAGTACTAACTCCATTGGAACTGCTCGTTGGAATTTGAGCTTCTTTACCATTCTGACCACTTGTTTCAGCAGCATCATTCTCTTTGTCTACACCACTTGATGAAGGAATATCATCTTTCTTTACCATGACAGGTATGAAAATGCAATCATCATCTTCCTCCTCTGAACCTGCATCATTGTTAGTATTTGTACCTGTAACAGGCACATAATTCATGGAATCTGAAAGACTGTCAATATCAAAGATCCAATCTGGACCTACACCTGCAACATTTGGTTTATTCTCCAAAAATTCTATGTGCAGATTTTCTTCTACATGCTTGGTGCTTGTATTGTACACCCTAAAAGCCTTACTGTGCAGAGAATAACCAACAAAGAAACCTTCCTCAGATTTCCCATCAAACTTTCCTAGTTGGTCTTTGGTATTAAGGATAGTAACATGACAACCAAAAGGTCTCATGAAGCTTAAAGCAGGGGTTCTACCTCTAAGAAGCTCATAAGCAGTCTTATTGTGAGGTTGCACAACTAAAACCCTATTCAATACATAACAATCAGTGCTAACTGCTTCAGCCCAAAATGAAACTGGTAGCTTAGAGTCAGCTAACATTGTCCTAGCAGCCTCTATAAGAGTCCTATTCTTTCTCTCAGCTACTCCATTTTGCTTTGGGATTCTAGCTACACTAAACTCCCTCTTAATACCTTTTTCTCTACAAAAGTCATCCATCACTCTATTCTTAAATTCAGTCCCATTGTCACATCTGATTATTTTAACTTTCTTATCAACTAGGTTTTCTACTTCAACAATAAAGGTCTTAAGGATTTCACTTGTTTCATCCTTAGTTTTCATAAAGAATACCCAAGAAAACCTACTATAATCATCAGTGACAACAAGGCAGTATCTCTTAAAGTTCAAGCTATTCACAGAAGGAGGACCAAACAAGTCCATATGCAACATATATAAAGCTTGAGAAATAGAGTTCTGGGTCTTTGGCTTACACGAGGCTCTATGTTGCTTACCCTTAAGGCAAGAAACACAAGTTTGGTCATTGAGAAAAGTTTTCTTTGGTAAACCTCTTACCAATCCATTTTTAGCAATATTGTTAATGGTTTTAAAATTATAATGACCAAGCCTCCTGTGCCACAACATTGATTCTTCCAATGTGGCTTTTGCAACTAGACAAGTAAGTCCAACCTTAGGAACTAGTTTATTCATCTCAACACTGTATGTATTATCATTTCTATGGATTTTAAGCAATACTTGACTTTCATCAGGTAGCTTGAAATCAGGAGAAAGTATAAGACAATCAGTATCAGTAAATAAAACTTTGTTTTATTTATCACAAATTTGTGATACACTGAAAAGATTGTACTTAAGTTCTGGTACATAATACACATTTTCAAAATCAAGGTTACCAGTTTTAATTACCCCTTTACCAGTAATTCTTCCTCCAACACCACCACCAAAGACAACTGGTCCTCCATCCAGAGCAATAAAGTCTGAAAGATATGACATGTTGCCTGTCATGTGCCTTGAACATCCACTGTCTGAATATCCTCTATCTTCTTTGCCATTTGAGGGATGTTCCAGCACACAAAATAAAGGTGTTAGTTTCTTTTAGGGATCCAAACCATCACTGGTTTGGATCTGCCTTGTGCATCAAGATGACAAAACTTGTTTGAGGTCTTTGATGCACCATTGGGTTTGGTAGAATGTTTAACCCAATGTGGTGAGGCCTTGACAACATTGCCCCTTTTTCCCTTAACATTTAAGTGCCTAGCAGTATGATTTGCTGGTTTAGCAGTTGGAACTGCTGACCTAGCAGTTGGAACTGCTTGTTTAATCTTAGGCACCCACTTCTGATTAGTCATTGCTGTTTTCTGATAAAAATGCCTTTTAACTGTTTGTGCATGATTTGAAAATTGTTTTGCACTAGAAACAGTTTGCTTGTTATTAAACCACTTATTTTGACTAGCAGTTGAAACCATTTTGATGCCAGTCTTTAACATAACAGCTTTTGGTGACATCTTTTGATTTGCATTGGGTTTGTCAATCTAGTTGGACTATTTTGAGTTACCCTAGCATTGTTATTCCTGTTCACCCTTGCATTCCCAGTAACCCTCTTTTTCCATGGGTTAGAATCACATTAAGCAGCCATATGATCAAAACTTCCACAAACAAAACATACTTTTCTAATCATAGCAAACTTATCATCCAATTTCTTAGATTTTGAGTGATTCCAGTTCCTATGACTACTCTCAAAACTTGATGATCTGTTCTTAGTCCTATACATCTCAGCATATCTAACACTTTTCCTAACTGGTTTTATGTTTTCAGTTTTAACCACTTTAGGAGCATGTTTAACTTCTACCTTAACAACATTAGGTTTATCCTTAACCTCTGCATTCTCATCATCAGATATCCACTCCTCAATAGTTGGTACATCTGAGTTCCTATCAGAGGACATCTTTTCCTCAGAAAGAGATTTATCACTAGCACTCACAAAAGAATCTTCTGCCTTAACAAATTTGACAGGATTTTCACTAACCTTAACACCATATCCAGGAAAATCCATATCCTTAAACTCTTCTAAACCAGTATGAGCTAAATTAATTCCTGGTGGAGCAAACATTCCTCTAAAAGGGGGTGCAACTGACTTATAACCTAAACCAGATTTAGCTTTGTTAAGTATTTGACCCTCTACAATCTTTTTAACTCCGTTTGAAGTATATTCAAGAGTATCTACACTTAACTAGATGTTTTCTTTTTCCTTTTTAAGCTTCTCTAGTTCATATACAAGTCCACTAATTTTATTATCTTCTATTTGCAATTCCCTCTTTAAAATACCTATCTCATCAGAAAAGTTTGACTCATTCTGTTTATAAAACACAATTTGTTCTTCTAAAACAGCTAATCCTCTTTTATGATTTGACAGACTAAAACTTACTTGATTAAATTCAACTCTAAGATCATCATACTGTTTCTTAACATTTTCATAATCTTTTAAAGCACGACAAGAGTTTGAACATTTTTCAGGTATATATACCTCAGTGTCTGAGAAAGCCATCAAACCCAAGTTAGCTGGTTCCTCTTCTTCCTCCATGAAGCTCCAATCAAATCCAGCTCCATCTACAGCTACCTTAGCCTTGGAAGAAGGCTCTTCAACATTAACAGTTCTCCTTGATCCTTGCTGATTCTTAAACCCTTGATTATGGTTGCTTTGTTGTCTTGGACCTCTACATTCCCTGGCAAAGTGCCCCATCTTGTGACAATTAAAGCATTCCACCTTAGACTTATCATACCCAGCAACATCTCTTCCATTGAAGGTAATCTTATTCCCAGTCCTTTGGTAATACTTCTTAGCCCTGATGCTTATCAAAGCCAACTGCCACTTTAAATCCATAGCTTCCAAATCATCTTCAGCAATTTGAAGAAGATCTTCATTAAAGATCTTAGACCCACCAGACTGTTCTGATACAAATGCATATATGGTCTCTTCAGTCAAGCCAGCAGTACAAGTTTTTACACTAGCAGTGCTAACTGTTGGTATAGCAGTACCAACTGCTTCTTTATCTTCATGATTCGGACTGTTTGAAGAAGATACAAAGCCATATTCCCTGAACTGGAACTGGTGCTACGACTCTTCTTGACCTTTTGCTCAACAATCTTAAGATTATTGTAAAGCTCATTCATTGTCATTTTCTCCAGCTCTGGTTTATTGCTCCAAACCACAACATAAGTGTTCCATTCAGCAGGTAAACTATTTAGAAACTTAATGTTGAGGTCTTCCTGAGGTATCACAATCTTCAACACAGTAAGTTGACTGATGATCTTTTGAAGCCTATTAAAGATATGGTCCAAAGTTTCATTGCTTGATGCAGTGAAGTTCTCATAACTTTGCTTAAGTAGGGTTTTCTGTGCCTTCTTGGTAGCTTCATTGCCACCAAATCTTTCCACCACTGCTTCAAAAAGAGTTTTAGCCGAATCGTAATGGCTAAAGTTCAGCACTTGATCATTAGGAATTGCCATTAGTAACAAATTCCTAGCCTTCTGATCATTCTTTTTTTTATTCTCTCCTCGTTTGTAACTGGCTCAGTGTTAAGCTTTGTGATCTTGGAACCATCAGCACGTGTTTCTTCAACAGCAATTGGTTTGAAGGAATCACCATTGATAATAATATCCCATAATGCATAGTCTTGCACCATGAAATACTACTCTATTCTGAGCCGCCATAAATCGTATTCATTCTGTTTCAGCATGGGGAGTTTAGCAAGGATTGAGGTTTGAGGTGTCTCCATGTCCATCTTCTTGGTTGCTAGTGAGTAAATACTTCTGTTTCTTCTAAACTCAAAGTATCAGAAACCTGGCTCTGATACCACTTGACCGGATCTGAACACACACGTTGTGTTGGGGATACTTTGAGTATATACTTGATAGCACGCGGAATTTACTACCAAGTATCTAGAAGATGTTTTGTGTTTGATGATTGATTGAATAAGACAATAAGAACACAAACGATATCAACCAAACTATCACTTTAATATATCAAACGATTACAATATGAACGTGAAGAACACTTGATAATTCGTATGAAGGATATTAGGTATTCGATATTAGATGTATTCGATATCTAAACCCTAACTAAGGATCTCTTTTTATAATGCAAAGAGTCCTATACAATAAAACATCTAACCGTATCATTCTATACAAATAAGATATATACCATATCTTTTCTATATTTATCTTCACACGGTTTCACCTTGATCTCTTAAGCAGTCCTAACTGTTCTTCCATCAGCAGTCCTAACTGTTCTTTCATCAGCAATCCTAACTGGTCTTATATTCTTTAACCGTACTAACTTATATTCTTCAACCGTACTAACTGCTTAAGTTTAATTCCCAACATTTATCATCACACTCGGATGATGAGTGATTTCCACCACAATGAGTACATCCCTCACGCATTTCTTTAATTTCATTTTGGATACTTTGGAATTTAGAATCAATTTTAGACGTGAGATCTTTCATCATATCTATGATTTTGCAATTTTAATTCGTCGCTTCAGCGAATGCAATGGATTTTCGTTGAGGTTTGATTTTGGAATCCTTAGACCAATTGAGCTTAAGAAGTACACGGTCTTCTAATAAGTTATAAGCTTCGTTATGGGTCTTATAAAGGAAAATTCCTCTGGCATCAAGTATGCCTTGAGTTGTGTCATCGAGACCATGGTAGAAGATTTGAATGATATTACAACGAGACAATCCATGCCCATGACAACTCCGGAGCATGTTTTTCATTCGAAGCCAAGCTTCAACAGGATTTTCTCCTTCTTTTTGAGTAAAGCTACGAATTTCACATAAGAGTCGATCAAACATGGCTGGTGGAAAGAAATGTCCAACAAATGCTTCTCTCATTTGGTCCCAAGTTGTGATTACTCCGGGGCTTAATTCGTTATACCAAATTTTCGCTTCTCTGGTGAGGGACGATGGAAAAAGTTTAAGACGTATTGAATTTGCATCGGTAGTTCCATAATGAAACATGTCACAAATTTCAAGGAAATCGGCAATATGTTTGTGTAAATCGGATTTAACTCGAACATTAAATTGGTTGTCTTTAATCATCGAAAGATGATGACCTTTGATGGTAAAGTTTTCTCCAAGATTAACGGGAATAATGGCTGCTGTGGGTGTAGGAGCTACAACCCTATTGGCATCCCACATAGGTTGATCGTCGGCCATTGGAAATGGTATATCACGAAAAAGATTAACGATTGGATGAACTTCGGAAAGGTTTTCAAAAGGTGGGTTAATGGTTCTTAGAATTCTTTGATCGAGTGGAATAAAATGGTTTCTCTTTTTGCGAAATAAACTTTCGGGATTAGACAATGGTGTGCGTAATTCGTCGCTTGAAGAGCGAGTGGTCATACACAAGAAAAACCAACCCTATCAAAAAGGATTTAAAAAAAAGAAAAATAAAATATATTTTTTTTAATGAACAGTAATGAAAGGAACCGGCAGTCGAGGGGCTGGACCGGCGGTCTGGTCTGAAAAAAATTATAGAGAGTTGAAACCAGCCAGTCGAGGGTTGGACCGGCGGTTTGAGAAAAAATAAAATTTTTTTTACGGGAGCCGAACCGGCGGTCGAGAGTTCAGACCGGCGGTTTGATTTTGAAAAAGTCTTACCGAGAGCTAGGACCATTCGGTCGAGGGGCTGGACCGGCGGTTCGGTCCGAAAAAAGTCTTAACGAGGCCAAAACCGTGGAGGTTTGAGTTGAAACCGAAGGTTTGCAGAAAAAAAAATATATAAAATATTTTTTTAGAGCTTCCATAAATACGATAACGAATACCAATACGAATAGGAATTGGACAAGAAAATTATAAACAAAAACTTCACAAAAACGTGATCAAATTCCCGATAGCGACGCCAAAAACTTGATGTGTTTCTAGGGATATACCCGTTATGAGTGCAAGTTTTAAATTTATAACACGATTTACCAATGATTCAAATGAAACACATACGAGCAAGTATACTCGTTCGTGTGTAGTAAGAGATAATTAAGGTAAGCCGAGGTCGTTCACTAGGATTTGTTTAGTTTTTAGGATGTGAATTTTTGAAAATAAAATCAAGCCAAATTACCGATTCTAATCGCAAGCAAATAAAGATGAAGTAAATTCAATAAATAAAGGCTACAGTTGCCTAGACTAGTTTGCACAATTCTCTCGATGTGATTATGACAATGGTTCCATTTGATTATGATCAACAAATTAGATGGTATTCTAATTCGATTAGTGGGTATACTAACTTGTAAGCTTTGTATACTTGGATTCAATGGTTAGATGTTGTATGAATTTAGAGACAGAAAGAGATGAGAGTTGGGAGATTTTAGAGAGAGAGAATGAGAGAAATTATGTTGAATGATTGAAACCTCCAACCCTTCCCAAGTGTGGGGAGGGGTATTTATAGTTACACGATATAAGTGCCCCGAGTGGGCTGTGGAGTGAGCTGACAGTGGGTAAAGACCCGACCCACTCCACGAATACTATACTAACTAAACTAATAATACTAATAACACTAATAATTCTAATAAGCCTACGAGCTACACAAATGCTAAATAGATACTCGGGGTGACCGAGTCTTCACATGAATATTTATATTCCTAACAATCTCCCCCTAAGGGAGGTCACCCCGGAAATAATATTTTGAATTCTAGCATTCTTTTACATGACTGTAACTTCCTAGCTCGTAGTCTTTGATTCTTTAAGTTCATTAGTCTTTGTACATTCAGCAGTGTTCTTTTGATGACCGTTCTTCTATCTTGGATGATCTTTGGTGATTCTTTGATGTCATCATCCAACATATATCTCCAGGTCATCTTTTAGCATTATGTCTCCGTGTGATTGATCCGTGCTAAAACGTATATATAAATATTATGCAGATGGATACACGTGAATAAAGACAAATCAACCCTTTAGGAAAAATGCTAACTTGCAAAAACTCACGTTTGTGTGTGTGATACCAGGTAAGTGATTACCCGGGTCGTTTCCCAACGAGGCGTGAATGGGCAATCGTTAAAGGTTTGGATTAGAGTGACTGATGATATGGAATTTTTGCTTGATTATAATTCTAATTTAACAAATGAGAAACAAATTCTCACGGGAAAATTTAAGTTCTAAATTATTTAAACTAAAAACGCGTAACGAGAATTCTAAAACGGGATTAAAAGTGAAATATCTAAAAATTAATCCTACAAGTGTATTACTATTTTTCCTAAGTTCTATTTAAGAAAAGAAAATTTTGGAAATTAAAACTATATTTTTCTGATTATTATTCTATTTATTATGAATTAATTACTATTAAAACTAATCTAAAATATTATTCTGAATCTAGGAAAAATAAAATAAAAAGCTATCTAAACCCTAATAAGCAAATGGGCAGATAAGCAGTTGGGAAATAAGCACAAAAATAAGCACTTAAGCACCAAAAATTACCAAAAGCTAGGAAATAGATTAATATACTAATAGAAGCTTAAAACAACTTTAATAAGATCAAATAAGCATAAGGAGTAAGCTGATAAGCACTAGTACAGTAACACTAGTTTATGCAGAAATGACAGTTGAACTATACTACTTGCAGATTAATTTTAAGCACCTAAATAAGCAGGAAAGTGGAAAATTAAGGGGGCAAAAGCTTGCTAGTACTACTGGCTACTCTAAAATACTAAAAGCCCCAAATTCTTAGATCAATTGCTTATTCAATTAAGCACTAGAACAGATGGCCTAGGAAAAGCAAAACTGATGCAGCAGAATCAGTGAAAATGGGGGGAAATTGCAGACCAATTTTGAGCTGTGAAATAAGCTTAAAAGTTCAATCCCAGATTATAACCTAAAAACTAGTTGTATGAACTAATTGTAAAACAAATATTAAGGTCTCAGCTAAACTGGATAAGCCAATGATTAGCTGAGATCAGCAGCTAAAAATATGGTGTTCTGCTCAGTGTGCACTGAGTCTGTGCAGAGTTGTGCAGAAGGCACAAACCTTTAACAAACCTATAGACTACTCTTATATGACCTTAAGGGACCTCAGAAATGCCAAGGACAAGGTCCAAATAAGCTTGTGCTTATATTTGGCTTATTTAGACAGCTTATGGTCTAATATGACCACAGATAGTGCAAAACTATAAAATCAATCCATATGGCTTAATGAGACTTAGAAACAACTTAATCTAACCAAGATAAGCAGGATTTAAGTTGATGAAATGGTAATGGAACAGTAACAAGCTAATTTAACCTGTTTGACTACTCAAACCAAGCACCACTTATTGTTGACTGATTTTGACTTTGAGTGAAAATGAGATTTAAACTAATTCAGACTATCAAACTAACCTATAAATACTTTAAATAGAGCAAGTAATGAAATAAAAAGCAATAAGCACTTAATTAAGCTATAGAACAGTGAAATAGAAAAATAATGCAAAAACTTGGAAATTCTTACAACTGAGAGATTGTGAAACAATGGAACTATTGATCAGAACTTCACCTAGCTTGTCAACAACAAGCTAGATACCCACTTCCAACTTTCCAAAATAGCTTATCTCTTCTGAACAGCTTATTGTGAGCTAGGTTTGACTTTCGTTGACTTTCTACATTTCATGAATTTAGAACAGATTATAACTAATATAATCTTACAACAAGCTATGATAAGCTTGTATAAGCTTATAGCAAGGGTGTGTTGCTTGTGAGTGATTTTTAACAGGACTAGAGATTATTTTGACTTAACAGTAAACTTAAAATTTAGCATTAACTGACAATGAACATAAGAGTACTTAAAATTAGAATAAATAGACTGAATTTGACTTGAATTAATAACAGGAATTCGAAAATTACAAGATTACAACTACTGAATATGAAATACGATTTATCTAAATTAACTACTTTTTTTACAAGCTACATTGCCATCTATTTATACTACAACTAAATGGGATTTGCTTCCTATCTTCCTCTGAGCAATTCTGCACCCTTGGTTAGCTTGGAACTCATCTGAGTCGTTGAAATGGATTTTGGCGGGAAAAAGGAGATAGTGGAAAAATCCACTATCTCTGATAACTCGAAATGATGAAGAAGCATTAAATGCCTTTTGGCATGTTAGGTGGAGTGTTGAGGAAGAGGGGGGTAGAGTTGCAGAGAAATACTGTGGGTGAGGGGTGGTTTTGGTTTTGGCGGGGTGGTATTGAAGGAGACGAGTTTGACCGAAGTCAAACTCTGGGTTTAACTAAAAAGATCAGGGTTGGTTTTAATTCGGCTTGGGAAATTGGGATTGGGCTTGGGTAATGTTTGTGGGTTGGGTTATTAGGATTAAGTGTGGATTGGGTTAGGATTGGGCTGGAAATGGGTTTTAGTATTTAGGATAGAATTTGATTTTAGTTTTAACCTTAGGGACCAATGTTGTAAATGCTGAAAATCCAAGGACCAACTTTGCCAAAAATCAAATCTATTTCTAGGGACCATTTGTGTTATTTTTGGTATTTTGGGGGTCGACTTTGACTCTGTCTTTGACTTTCGTCTTCACTTGATCAAATGTACAATTTTTGCCAAGTCAATCCAAAAATGTTCGTTTTCGTTCTGTTTTTAATCCTTTTGCACATGAAACAGATAAAACCACAATTCAAGGATATTTTCTGTATTTTGAAGCATTTCTTAGTGTTTTTAAATGTTTTTGCAGTTCAGATGGGACAAAAATGATGAGTATTTACACACTCATCAGTGATGTTGTGATCTTTGGGTCGACATGCTCACACTTTTCTAAATCATGACTTTCAGCATCAGAGTTGCGGAAGCAATGTTGAATGTCTTTTAGATATCATGATTTCGTTGATTATAATGATGATGGTGTAGTGTGAGCATGTGGTGATGGATTGGCATCTTGTTCAGCAATCAGCTACAACTGCAAACAGCTGCAACAACACTCAGCTACAACCGCCAGGTGTTCCTGCATACGACAGTTAGCAATAAAACGTCCGGTACTTACAGGTTCGGACTTCGAGATTGTTAACAGCATAGTGTGAAAACTCTCTCTAATCCTTACCAAGGCCGTTCCTAAATCGGAAACCCACAGAGGGCTTTAAAGATTTACCTTAGTAAATCAACGATTAGGTGAGTGGCTGGAGATCACTCCACGACTGTAGATCATTTGAAACCGCCGCGACCACTAAGGGTAATCCACAAGGAATTACCGAAGTGACCTGCTTTCAGGGCTGTTTGATGTTGACCCTGGCAGGAATTTCCATTCAATCACTGAGAATTACGTTTGTAAATTCCCTCATAAATGTTCTGGCAGATTGCTAAGATCTGTGTAGGACTCATAAGTTTACAGCCGGTGTCCTTAATGTTGAACATCCAGTGTAGAAGTAACACGTGTTCCTATAAGATCTTATGATGCATCTCGTGGATCTAGACTCAATTGTGCATTTTGATTTAGTGATCGGAGGCTGGAGAGGACTGCCACCTTTTCAATATCATCTAACTCGGAGTGAGAGAGACGATAGACATGTGTTGATCTCCGTGGCAAATGAAACAGGAGTCCTTTGAGGGACCTTGAGTGGCTGGGGAGGGTTGTGCAGCGTATCACTGGGTCCATGATACTTTGTCTTCAATGTCAGCAATCAACTTAGTGATTCTGACAGCATATGTATTGACCCGGTTTTTGCCTAAAGTGTAAGGAGGGCTTCTTTCTTTTCACCCTTTATCTTTACATTTCTTTTTCATTATTCAACCCCTTCAGCGCTTACCGAGACTTCATCACTAGCACCTTGTTGGGTTTGTTCCAGTACTAGCTCCATCTCAGTCGGCACTCTTCCCTTATTCTCACTTGTCTCCTTTTTTAATCGAACCTAAGGACTTCTACACTAACTAGTGTATTGTCCCTGGTTAGATCCCTCCGGCTCTGGCAGGATCGTGGGAACTTATACCTAACCTTACCATCCTTATAACTCCAGTACATTAAATAAAATGGTCGGTCTTTGGTGTTCTTCCACAATTGCTGTTAACCAAATCCTTGAAAAATCTCTCAAAGTGTTCATGATTATGAAACACATTTTGCTAACACTTTGAGAGTTTTATATTTTTCAAATGCTCCCCCTCAACATGTACTCGGGATGCTTTTATAAATTTGTACATGTTGGGTGGAGTTCGCACTTTTTGAATTGATCCACTTTCAGTGAATATGACCGATTCGAGACACGCTTACATCACTAGTTAGAGTAGCTTGAAATTATTACCCGGCCTGGTCAAGTCCATAGAAAGTTTCTCGAAACGGTACACTCTACTCAGATACATCCTCTTCGAGACACGCTTACATCACTGGTTAAACCAGCTTGAAATTATTACCCGGCCAGGACGCATCCTTTCGATTAATGACAGTATATGTTTCATCAATTCATTGGTTAAGTCTGAGCCACGCTCACATCAGATGCCACATCCATATTGCAATTACGTACCATTTGCTCCCCCTCAATATGTGCATCGATATGCGAAAGAGTTTAGCACATATGGGAGAGCTTACACTTAAGTCCAAACAATCACATTTTATCAGATTTCATATTTAAATCACATTCTCTCCCCCGATCAAAAATTTCAAACCATTTGAGATTTGTGATCCCAATTGATTTAAATAAGTTAGAAATTATGGGAGAAAATGTGTTCAGTTTTAATATGTGCTGATAATGGAACATGCAACTGCTCCCCCTCAATTTATGAGGGAGATTCACTACTTATCATGTACAAAGATAATCGTTATGACACAAATGATATTGACCTTTTTGCACAGATGATGTGATCATCCGCTTCTCTGAGGGAGTCATTGGTCAACATCAATTATCCATCCACCAACAAAACTTTCCCAAATGTTGTAGATCACCACTTGGCGAGACCCGAATAAGTACTTCTTTGTTGAAATGAAGGTGGTGGAGGTGAAGACAGTGTTGTCGTTGTTGTTGTTGCCGATGTTGTTGTTATGGTGAATTCCGAGCCAATCAATAGAGTTTGAACATCTGATCAAATGGTTAGAGCGGGAACTGGCACATTCAAATTGGCTATGGAATCTGCATAAGAATATCCACACAGATATACATACATACAGATATACTATTCATTAATGGCTACCACATAGCAGCTTGCCAGCTCATAATACCATATTCATCTCATAATCAAACCACAGTCAGGAAATACATGAAACTGCTATCTAGCATGAAGAGCAATCAGCAATCATGAACATGGTAATTCACTCATATTTCAACATTCAACTCAGGATCTTAGGGACAAGATTCTAACATGATAGCTATATACCTAAGCATATCCTGAGTGCACAAGCAATACGCCAACAACAGTTAATCAGCTATCGACTAACAACAATCAATCAGCATTTGAAACTCATTCATTCAGATCGTACAGATGCCTGTGGGGTATTCAAGAACATCAAACACAATGGGTTTTCTAACTTCTTTTAGATTTTGAGTTTTAACATATTTAGGGGATTAAACGAGGATTCCAAAGTGATACAAATGAGCCTTCTAGTTACTTAAAGATAGGAAACTATGAGCATATTGCACATAATGCCCTAATCTTTCTAACAACTAACGCATTTGGCCATTTGAGATAAAGCTTAATAAGATCCTCTTCAACTAATACCCCATTAACTACAAAACCTTTTCATACAATTATGAGATAACCAAGAAACCCGTTTGATGAAATAAAATTTGAAATCACTCTCCCCCTCAATCATTGACCTGTATTCTAGTTAAACAGCTATAGTCATTGATTGAGTGACAAATTTTATGAACAATTCAATTCTAAAAGAATTTCAAACAACACGTAACCACCAAGTGTCTCACAAAGAATTTTAAGAAGAATCATAGAATGAAAATTATTTGTATGCAAAGAAGATTTCTCTTCTTTTACAAGAAATAATGCACTGAGGCGTATATCAAATCAGGAAAAACATGGATATAAAGTAATCCATGCCCAGGTGAAATTCACCCAGTTGAAGGAACAGTCGTCCTTTCGGCGACGTGCTTTCCCCATTTAGATTCGCGGGTTGCTATCTAAAGTAACAGCAAACCATTTAGACATGTTTTAACCAGATTGTATATCTCGTGTCATTATTGAATGACATTTCTAAGACCGTAAATGTTATCGATAAACAGAAGACATGCCTAGGTGAAACTATTTTTGGTATTTTCTAATTTTCTGATTTTTATGGTTTTTCATGGTTTTAATATTTTTCTATTTACAATTTTCTGGTTTTATAATTTTCTATTTACAGTATGGTTTAAGATATGTACAAACTATATTAATCAGTTTAAGACGATGTTGACATGAATACCGAAATGAGGATACGTTCAGTATGTTGTAGAAATCTGTGGTCAACATCTCTTAAACTTTCACCACCAAAGCTTTCAAGGCTCCTGAATAATCGTCTGAACTTGAGCCTTCTCAATTGTAAAGCTTTGATTGCTTCCCCCGAAACCGACAATCTTCCTTTTGAGCAGTTTCAAAGCTCTCTTTCAAGCTTACGAAAGGTAAGTGTACAGCGAAAACCGTAGCAAACCACATCAAATATTGCTGCTCCTTTTAAGAATAATCATCGTAATTCTCGGTTCGGGGATCATCAACTAGGTCAGCAGTATCATCTCACTCTTGAATAATCCTTCTCACATTTCTTCCTGCTGAATTCTGAAGGAATACACACCAAGAGTATCCAGAGACAACTTCCCCCAAGTAGTTGGAATCATACACCAGTAGGAACGAGTTAGGACACTGATTTTCTCTGCGGCTATGACATTTCTCTTCTCGGAATAATCGTCAATTGAGAAGAAGTATAAAGCTCATCATGTGTACTCGTTATGCATTCAGATGTATGTCACCTTCCCCCCTTGCTGGTTTTGATACCTCAGAATCAGCAACATATTTTTACGCACATATTCTAGAGATCTTGTGAGAAGAACAAAATTGGTTCAAATGGATCAAGTGAGAGTCAACTGCTACAAAAACTCTCTCTGACTATCTTTACCAACCCTTAAGTAGGCAATTTGATGTGATAACTGATGGAGCAAACCTGATATACCAAAATTGACACTGAAGTAGAATTCGCCATTCTCGTGACTTAAACTTGCACTAATGTTGGAAGCACGGTGTAGAGAATTAATGCTCCAAGCAAATCTCTAAGTACTCAATACCCAACCAAAGTATGAGACATTAACACCTCTTGCGATTATCCACAACGTCATCGGCGTGTGACACTGAGTACAACAACGTAACTCCTTTAAGTGATAGTTAACCAGGTATTCAAACATTTACCCCGACTGCTGGTAACTAGATAACCTAAGTCTTCAACTTAAATCTTAAGCATGAGCAAGTTATATCATTGAGAGTCATGTATCCAACCAACCCCGACTTCAAGATAGAATAAGATCACGCCTCTGAGAAAGTCAACTTCAACCTCAAATACGTTATACATGATCAACTCCATGGTCACAATTAGATGCCCAACAAGTGATTGTTTGTTCCACTTGTTCACACTTCTCCCCCTAAAAAATTGCATATTAGAATGTCATTTTTGATTGAACAAGTGCATGTGAGGTTGATCCACTGTTCACACTTCTCCCCCTCAAAAATTGCATTTGAAGTTGCCATTTTTGATCATGTGAATAAACATCCAATCTGTTGAAAATAGATCCACTTGATGTCTGAACGAGCATGGAGCAAGTATGAAGCTTATTGATGAGAATAGCCTGAAACAAGGAGAGTCGTATGACCATTTCTCACATCTTAATCACCATGTAGTTTATTCACCCTTCTCCCCCTCAAAAATTGCATATGACAGCCAACTGCCATTTTTGATTGAAAGAGTGAATAAGAATACCATCAGCAGTAAATAACTCCACTTGATGACTGACATGAACATGGGAAGAACATGAAGCTTGTTGATAAGAATGGTCAGAAACAAGAAGATTTCTCTTCTTCCGAAGATAAAGTGCACTCAAGCGTACACTTTTCTTTTCTTTGATGAACGGGGCCTGAAGAGATGTCAGCAGACGCCTTAATGTTGACATTGAGACCCGAGGCTTGAACTGATGTATTCAAACATCGTAGTCGATGAAGAACGAGGCTTGAACTGATGTGTTCAAACGTCATTGTCGATGAAGAGCGAGGCCTGAACTGATGTGAACAGACGTCATAGTCTTTGATGTTCATCAAGCTTGAATTGGTTGAACCTCTAATTCCTGAGATATCAATCTTTTAGGTAGCCAAACTCTGAGTCTTTCCTTAATAGGAGGGAACGATGTACCTGCACTCAAGTAAAGACATCCTGCATTGACATTAAGAGTTTGTTCGCATTTATATGGGTTAGTGATATCAGCATTTAATCCATTTGGGGTTTCTTTTTCAACCTTGGTTCTACACTCAGTAAACATCTTTCTGATAGGTATCCATCTAAGACACACAATCTTAAAAGTTCTACCTGTTGGTATCCACCTAAGGCAAGATCTAGGAGTGTTTGGTTTCTCATGTACAGTGGAAGACTTGTTTAGAGAAGACCTTTGTTCTACATCAATCTGCCTACCAGATTTCTGAGTATAACTCTTTGGCTCCACGGGCTTGTTGTTGTGTCTAGTCTTAGAGGATTGAACCTTTATTACGAGCATGTACTTCCTTCAGGAATTTTGTTATACAATCATCATGGTTTGCATTAAACACACATTTCTGAAAAGTTGAACACGCATAGTGTTTGGAGTCAGAAAAAGATCTAGAATTCTTAGAGTGGTCTGCTACAGGAATTGCTTTAAATGATACGCACCTACTCTTAGAAATAGGCAAATTCCTAGTCTTTTCAAGTGTGTTTTTCTTAGCGTCCACTAGGTTTTGATTCTAAACAATGTCTTTATGTCTAACATGTTCCTTTGGTGTCACAAATGACACATGCTTTGAATTAGTCCTAGAAGAGCTAGATGCACCCACATGATGAGGTTTTGCAAGCGTACATTCCATTTCATTTGATCTAGGCAGTGAAGTGACTGGTTTTGGCAAAACTTGTTTCGCATCAACTTGGGAGGCAAACCGTGTTTTTGAAAACTTTGGTCGTTCAGATTTAAACGCATTCAGTTGTCTAACAACTGATTGGTTTCTAAGTGGTGGTTTCCCCAAGATTGATGGTTTTGCAAACTTAGTGTTCACACCATTTTAATTCAATTTTCTCAACTCGTTTTTCAACGATGCAATCACAAAACCCTTTTCCTGAAGTTGAACTTTGAATTCATCATTTTTGGCAATCAAAGAGGTAGTTTGCTCTACAGTCTTAGTTTTAGTTTCTTTGATTGTGTCACACAGTTCTTTGCAATGAATTTTCAAAGTCTCATTTTCTTTAAGCAATTCAGTCACTTTATGTTCTAATTCAGCATTTTTTGTTGCAAATACATCATTGTCATGTTTGGCCTTAACTTCATTATACATATCATTCATCTCAGCAATACGTTTTTTCAGGTTGTTGATTGTCAAGTTTTTGGCTTGTAGCTGAGCTTTCAAATCGTTTATAATAAAAAATTTACGAAATTCCAGAAATTCCGGATTCCCACATGGTTGGTTAGTTTGAAGACTTTCTACCTTTTGTTGCATTGATATTTCAAGATCAATACAATGTTTTTCAAGTTGTAAAAATCTGTTTGAAAGTTCTTTATAAACTTCTTTTTCAACCATATCGTTTGATTTGAAAAGCTTAGCTGTAGGCAAAGAACTTGACGCATCATCATGTTCAGCATCCTGATCAGTTTCTCCTTCCATATGCCACGTATGTGTTGAATCAGAGATGATATTGCTATCAGTCTTTTTCATCAGATAGGTTTCATATGTAAGTTTCATTGGATCAGTATGTTGTAGTTCATTAGAAAGATCATTATCTTGATCAGACGGATGTACCTCAGCAGACTGTGCTTGGTGATTTTCAGGTTTGTAGGCTGCATTCTCACACATTGTGAAATCCCCTCCTATGCTGTCACCATCATCAAACTTGTCTGATCTTGTTCCATTCCCCATTTGTTTAGCCCTTTCATCAATGAACCCATTAACATCACTCATCAATTGTAGTAATGTTGTTCTGAACATGGCAACCTCAGTTCCAGTGTATTTAGCAAAACACCCTTTTGTCATTTGACTGTCATAATCATAGTCCTCAGTGTATTGTGAATCAATGAACACCTGGAGTTGGTTGTTGATCACACTAAAAGCTGCTCTGGATCTTGCTTCAGAGAATTCTTCTTTGTCAAGCTGTTGTTCAAGTTGATGTAAATATAGAGTCATTTTGACTGTGAAATCATGAACATCTTGACCAAAGAGTGTTGTGAAAGCCCGTGTGCAACCCATCACGTATTCAGGTTTTTCAAACAGAACCTTGAGATGTGAATGAAGTAATCGAAAACATTCAATGCGACTTTCCTGTGGAAAACTAGAAGGGGGGTTGAATAGTTTTACGTCTTTTTAATTTATTATAAAAGCTTTGTTTACTTTTAAAAACTTAGATTCAAGTTTGTTAAGACTTAAATCTTATTATTAGTTATATATGTATTCTTTTAAATTGATTGTAAATGTTTTGGTTTCTTGAATGGATTTTCAAATTGATCTTTATGTGAAGTCGATCTCTAATAAATACTAGCAGTTATATAATCCTATGTGTATGAATGTAATGACGATATAAGTAAAGAAGTAAATAAGGTATGGAAAGATCTAACCGGGACACGAGAGATTTATAGTGGTTCGGCTACAAGGACACCTTCCTTGCCCTACTCCACTCCCCGAGCACCGAGCTCGAGAGTTTTCTTCACAACTTCAATAAGCTCCCTTATGGCAGAGAAAACCTTACACGACTTTGGCTTACACCGGCTTAACGACACAAAGCTAAATGTCGAGTTCTAATCCTAGCTAGAACTAATCTCACAACCTCACAACACAACTTCTTCACGACTACTTCACAACGGCTTCACGACTGCTTCACGACTTCAACACGACCGCTACACAACCTCTATGCTACGGCTTCACGACTTCAACACTATGTCTTCACGACTAAGACTTCACGACTTCAACACGACCGCTACACAACCTCTATGTTACGGCTTCACGACTTCAACACTATGTCTTCACGACTAAGACTTCAAGACTTCAACACGACCACTACACAACCTCTATGCTACGGCTTCACGACTTCAACACTAGAGCTTCACGACTAGGACTTCAAAGCTTCAACACGACCGCTACACAACCTCTTATGCTACGGCTTCACGACTTCAACACTAGGACTTCACGACTTCAAAGCTACGGTTTCACAACTTCAACACTAGGACTTCACGACTTCAAAGCTATGGCTTCACAATTTCTACACAACGGATTCACGACTTCTACTTCGTGGCTTCACAACTTCTACACTATGTCTTCACAACTTCTATACCACAACTACTTATACAACTTCTTCACTACTTACATACAACACTAATCTACTATACACACCTTACACAAATGAATGAATGATTTACAAACTTTGTTAAACTAACAACTTAAGTAACAAGATGATACTAAGTAGTAATACTTCTAATCTTGATTGATAAAAGTATTCTTCTTTTGCCCTTGAAAGAAGGAAGCTTGGATCACTTGGAAACCAAAGCTTAAGATTATATGATCAAAGGATTTTGGAAAGTATTTACAAGATTTAAAACAGAAAGTTTTGGGGTGCAAAAGGTGAATAAAAGTCCAGGAGAAGGCTGGTATTTATAGGAGAAAGACTGGAGAGATGGAGGTCTACTGGAGCGGGGGCGGTCCCCTTAAATAGGGGGCGGTCCCCTTAATTATTAAGGGGGCCGCCTAGCAAAATTAAGGGGGCCGCCCCTACTGGACGTTGGCCAATTTTGTCCTTTTGTGGAGAAGGTTTTTCTGGAACATTTTAACTGATTTTAGTTAAAAATTTGAATTCATATTTTTATAAAAGATTAAACATTTTTATTTAATGCCAAAAATGTTTTTCAAAAATATATATAATGTTTTTGATGTTTTATAAAAAATCTAGTTATTAAGAAAATGTTCCTTTGATCATATAATGCATTAAGCATTAGTTCATTCATACCTTAAGTGATTTGAGTTGTAGAAATAGATATTTACAACTAAATACTTGTTTACGTCATAATTTTCCGATTAATGATTTTACATTTTGTGATTATCAAAACGTAGAGATATCAAAAAATATTAATAACGTGTTTAGGCATTATTTATATCAACAATCTCCCCCTTTTTGATGATTACAAATTCTAAACTCATTAAATCTAAAAATTAGTTTTTAGACAAGTATTTAGTGAGTTTACATATATTTCTCCCCCTTTTTGTAGAATCAAAAAGGTTAAGCCGACAAGTTTTAGAATCAAATTTGTCAGGACGAGAACTCCCCCTTGATGTTTACTCCCCCTCGTTTGGCGGCACCAAGGAAACGAGCTATGGAACGCTTGCAAGAAAAATGTTAGAAGCACAAGCATATATATAGCACAAATAATGAGCATGCATGAAAATAAAGACATTCATAAAAATAAATGTTGTGTATAATTACACAACCATACATGAGTACAAGCATTCCTACACTAGCTAATAATTCCAACTACATAATCATTCTAGACAACATAATCTTCCATGGAGCTTGCTTACAAAAATGGGTGGAAAAATTATTTTTGAGTAAGCATTGCATGTGCTTACTTGGGTGACAATGGAGGTGGTGGTTGTGTAGTGGGTGAGGATGATGGTGGTAGTTGTGGAGGTTGGTTGGTAAGTATGTTTTCAAGTGATGAAAACCTATAGAATATCTCATCTCTAAGACCAAAGATTATGGTCCGGTTATGGATGCAACAAAGACAAGTGTCACCATGGGTTTCAAGTAGTGGCCAAGGTATGGGAAAAAATGGTTGTGGGATTGGTGGAGGTGAAAAAATGAGAATCAAGTGGTGTAATGGGTGATAAGGAAATGGCAAGTTGAGTGGATGGAGGTTCTTAAGTGGATGGTGGTGATGATGTTAGGTGAGTATGGATGTAGTCATTGATGGATGAAGTAGATGGAATGGAGGAAGATGAAGCTCCATGGGTAGAGGGTGTTTTTGATGGTGCATTAGGTGCACTTGGGGATGAATTTTGAGGTGGTGGTGATGGAGTTTTGATGTCATCTTGGGTGAGGTCAATGAAGAGTTGTTTTGGTGGTATGATGACAAGTCTTTGCTTCCTTGGAGTCTTATGATGAAGCGAAAAGTGTACCGCATTTAGGGGGTCATTTAAGCCCTAAATCGTATTTATTTGATCAAATATTGCCCTAAATCGTTCCTTTTGTCATTTTAGGTACTTTGGAGAAGAAATCTAGAAAAGGAAGTATTTTGGACGTTTTTGGAGCATAAAAGTGAAGAAAACGACAAAGTCTCAAAATCGGCTGGAAAAGTACCTTTGACGGCGTCAGGGATTGTTCCAGACGGCGTCATGGCTTGGCAAAAGAGGTGGATATGAAAAATACACA
This sequence comes from Artemisia tridentata subsp. tridentata, assembly GCA_021014915.2. NCBI lineage: Eukaryota > Viridiplantae > Streptophyta > Magnoliopsida > Asterales > Asteraceae > Artemisia > Artemisia tridentata. Next base: position 385,845,965 of record CP139504.1, read on the forward strand.
TGACGTGCCAGAGAGTTTTAAAATGGAAAGTCTGACGGCGTCACCCTTTAAGGTGATCAAGGCCATCACGGTTTAAGTTAAAGAGAGACGGCGTCAAGCCCATTTCTGACGGCGTCAACCTTTGATAAGCCAGAGCGGATTTTGGAGCACTAAAGAGGGACGGCGTCAGGAAGACCATCCGGGAACCCTAGACACGGCGAGGTGACGGCGTCAAGATCTATAACGTGACGCCGTCAGATACTAAGTTCTATATATAGTTTTTCAATTTTTTGTCATTTGTGTGCAACTTTGTGAGGATAAACCCTAAGACGAATTTCTGCCATTTTTAAGGGTTTTTATACCCTTGGATCTCCCATGTTTAATTGAAGATAAGTAATCGTTTAATCAATCAATATGTCTATGTGTTGTTTGATTATATCTTGTTCTTGTCTTTTAATTAACATGCTAGGCTAGATTTATCTTGTGTTTGCTTAGATCTAATGAAACCTAACTATTGATTATTGGTTATTAGTGTGTTATTAATTGTATTGGATGATTGTTTATCGATGTTAGGCTTAAGAAAACTGGCTAACCTCCTATTCGGTAACTTGCTTGAACGTCTTAAGAAACATGAACCAATGCGTACTAAGGTTTTTATGGTTGTATTTAATGCATGAGCGAATTCTAGTGATCCCATGTTAGGAGCTTCTTAGCCGGCTCGACATAGGAGTGAAGTAGGAGCTTGTAGAGTTGGGGAAGTACGTACGCCACCCCACGATTGGTATTAAGGAATACACCCGTCATCCACGCAATTAATACACACTAATCAACCGGTAAAAGATAGTTAGGGAGTAAGGAAATCTAAGTAAACACATTTCTCTCCATATAAGTTTCACAACCTTTTCATTTTCAGTTATTTTATTTTATTTGCATTTGTAGTTATTTGGGTTAGTTGACTAGCAACTAATTCCGCCCACTCCTTCAAACCCGAGATTTTACTTGCTTTCATAAAAAATTATAAAAATACAAAAAGAATCTTCCCTCACCCTTAGACCTATTAGAGTAGTTTTTCAATCCTAACGACACTATTCCCCTAGAGAACGATCAATCCCCCGGTACTTGCCACTTCACTATACTACATCGGTCAGGTACACTGCCTGGTGGGGATTGCAAGCCTCTTGAGATCCCTCGAGAGGTAAAACCTGTTGTAAGGTCGCAAAACCACGCATCAAGTTTTTGGCGCCGCTGCCGGGGAATAGTTATTGTTTAGGTTGAATTTTTATTTTATTAGGTCTACTCACTAGATTCCTTTCTAGTGAGATTTTTATTTTATTTTTCTAGGTTTTTTTTAGTCTATCTATTTTCTTCGTGTTTTTGTTCGTATAAGATTTTCATTGACTATTCAGTTTGCCATTATGGAAAACGCGAATCCACCCCTTACACCTGGCGAAGTGGCTTTGTTGCGTAGCCAACTTGAGAATGAGATTAGTGAGCTCAGAGAGCTCAATAGAATGATTGATATAGAGCTTGATTATGCCTTGAACAACTTAGAGACCGCCATATACTCAGATAATTACTTTGAACGTAATAATCTTACGGTTGAGAAGTTGATTGAGAAAATTGATGAAGTGAAGGTAGATCCTAGGTTGTATGATTATTTCAATGAATACCCCACTAAGGAGGAGATTGCTTACTATAACAACCTAGTTGATAACCCTCGACCACCTTTTGTTAGAATTGACCCAAAGATTAAGAGGGATGATCCCGGGAATGTGAAGATACCGTGTATGATTGGGTACCAATACGTTGAGCATGCTTACATTGACTGTGAATCCCCAACCAACGTGATGTCCTCAGGCCTTTATAGCCAGATCATAAACACACCACTTGAGCCTAGGAAAGACCCCAAGTGCCCCGGCGGAGTTTGCAACTTCGTTGGAAGGGTTAAGGACATGCATATCCTTGTTGGGAATTTTACCTTTGTCACCGACTTCATGATCTTAGAAGATTTGGCAAGTGTTGTTGACTGCCGCCTATCTCACGTGGTGTTAGGTAAGCCGTTTATTGAAGCATCCAATTTAAAGTATGATCGTTTAAGAGGCACGGTTCAGTTTTCTAATCACATAGATAGGATAACATATAGGATGCCTTATCGGGTAAATGAATTTCGTTTTGTGCCTCGATTTGACAAGGACAACATTGGTGCGATTGAGGACATCAATGATGAGGATAAAGAGAAAGGCATGGACTATGTTTGGAATAAGAGAAGCCTTTATTATAAAGATTGCTTGAACCTAGGACCTAAATACAAAGTTGATAGGGAGGTTGTTAGGATGATCAGAGGGGCAATTGAGAAGCAAAACGGAAAAACGTAAAGATTGCTTGAACCTAGGACCTAAATACTTTGAGTCTAGCTACAAGACTCGTTAATAAAGAAAAGCGCTTCTTGGGAGGCAACCCAAGCTTTATTTGCTTTGTGTGTTTATTTATTTGTTTGTTTGATTTTATTTGCTTCCGTATGTATGTTTAATTTTTATTTTTATTGATTCATGTTCAAAACTAAATTGTGAAAATGCTTTATCTTGTTTTTAACTTCATCTTAACTACATATAAAGGTATTTTGCAAAAGTTAAGTGTAAGGGAAATCCAAATCGGTTTACAAGAACAAATGAACATGAATCATAACAATAATAAATTAACATACATATTCGTATCTGTTTGAGTCAAATGCTTGTATCGAGTCATAATGATATTTTGCAAGATTTCCAGGAAATAAGGTATAGGTTTTTCCAGAAATTTTCCGGAAACTTAACATGAGAATTCTGTCAGATCATTTTTGACGGCGTCAGGATCTACAACCTGACGGCGTCAGGTTTTAATTTTCTAAAATTTTTGAAAGTTTTGTTTTCATAAAAAGTTTTTATTAAATCTCTAACTTATAAACTCCAGGAATCTGCAAAATAATCATTCCACAAGCATTATATCCTTATATAGAATTTATCCCGCCGATGTTATGCAGGTTTTCGTGTTTGTTTTCTCAGGTTTAACAGGTTATTTTGGACAAGGAAATCTATGTGGAATCAAGCTTATGGCGATGCTTTAGTCTTGGAGCTTCTACATTCTCTTGGAAGAAGATCTAACCATGTTGCCACTTTATCCACCAAACGAATCAGGGGAGTATTTGATTTCATTCTTTTACCTTATTACTTTTACATCTTGTTATTTGAACATTGGGGACAATGTTCATCTTAAGTGTAAGGGGAGGGGGGTAAAGTACGATACTTTAGAGAATACAATGACGCTTGATTTTTGTTTGTTTAATGGTAGATGTGTAATAAAATTGAGAGAAATACCTGTTAGGGCAATTTTAGTGCCAAATTTAAAATTTTTTACAACATATAGGAGTGAAACTTTGATCTTAATGAGCGTCTCATGGATAGGAGTTATATGACTAGCACAAAAAACCGTACCACTAAAAAATTTTCCACCCCCAAATATGTGAGGTTCGCCCCTAGAATTGGTAGGAAAAGCATTTATGCTATGATGTGTGTACCGGTAGCACTTAGATTCTAGAACTTGCGTTAGGACCATTCCGAGGCCACAAGTGAGACTACATTCGTGTAGTTAGATTTACTACATGATAAGAGGCATTAGGATTAACCCATTGTTTTACACCTGTGTTTTTGTTATAATTACGTTGGCTACATTGGTCAAGTAATTCTCCCACACCCTTTGCGTTGTACTCATTTTTAGTACACGATACCCCTAGTACACCCCTCAGAGCCTATCTTTTCATTTTGACCTTTAAGCATTTTACTTAAAGGAAGAATTTGTTACACCCCACTTAAATGTACACCCAAATCGCCTTAGCCTACCTTGTATGCACTCATTTTTAGTGCATTATTGTGACAACAATTGTTTAAACCCCAAGTTAATTATCTAATTGATTACATGGTTGCTAAGTCGAGTCATATCCTTGTACATATTGTTTTGGGACGATTGGGACTCATGGGTAAAGTACTAGTGTAATGGATTAATGGGGAAGAACAACATTATTACCCCCATAGGTGCTAAATATTTTAAAAGTACTCCAAGTTTTTCGATTATCTTAATTAGAGTCATTAGAATAGTTATTTGTAAAGTTATGTAAAAGTTCAAGTGTAAGGGGAATGCAACGCCCCTATGATGTATTATTTTGGATGGTAGGGCAAGAGTGTATGGAAAAAAAAAATCAAGAAAAATACAAAAAAATGAGAAAAAGAAAAGTAGAAAAAAACATACAGACTACCATCCCGTTTCATTTTATGTTTATTTTATGTTTTTGTTATTTTGTTTTTAGCTTAAGTCGAGTCTAGTCTTGGCTTAGCAACGCCATATTGTACATGTAATTAATCAAGATCTTTAACTCGCCACCAGTAAAATATCCCTTATCCAACAAAACCGTGTTTATCATATCCCTACACCTCACGTTATAACCCGTTTAAAAGCCCTCTTTGATAGTTTATCTTAGGTGCTTACGCCTAGTGGAGGATGTTTTTGATCCTTTCCCAAGCCTATGGTAATCTATTTGCTATGACAGGAAGTGAGAGATATTATCCGTTTTCATTTATGAGATTTATTTTGATGACACCTGAGAGATGTGAGTATCTAAACACTACTTGTGAGGTGCTAGTTTGTAATCTCCGTGCTTATTATGATTAAAGTGGAACGACTATTTGTTGTAATTACTTTTATATTAGCATTAAATGACCCCTAACTTGTATTTTGATTAGAATAAAAGCGCATTTGCATGAGGACAAGCAAATCTCAAGTGTAAGGGTATTTGATGAAGCGAAAAGTGTACCGCTTTTAGGGGGTCATTTAAGCCCTAAATCGTATTTATTTGATCAAATATTGCCCTAAATCGTTCCTTTTGTCATTTTAGGTACTTTGGAGAAGAAATCTGGAAAAGGAAGCATTTTGGACGTTTTTGGAGCATAAAAGTGAAGAAAACGACAAAGTCTCAAAATCGGCTGGAAAAGTACCTTTGACGGCGTTAGGGATTGTTCCAGACGGCGTCATGGCTTGGCAAAAGAGGTGGATATGAAAAATACACGTGACGCGCCAGAGAGTTTTACAATGGAAAGTCTGACGGCGTCACCCTTTAAGGTGACCAAGGCCATCACGGTTTAAGTTAAAGAGAGACGGCGTCAAGCCCATTTCTGACGGCGTCAACCTTTGATAAGCCAGAGCGGATTTTGGAGCACTAAAGAGGGACGGAGTCAGGAAGACCATCCGGGAACCCTAGACACGGCGAGGTGACGGCGTCAAGATCTATAACGTGACGCCGTCAGATACTAAGTTCTATATATAGTTTTTCAATTTTTTGTCATTTGTGTGCAACTTTGTGACGAGAAACCCTAAGACGAATTTCTGCCATTTTTAAGGGTTTTTATACCCTTGGATCTCCCATGTTTAATTGAAGATAAGTAATCGTTTAATCAATCAATATGTCTATGTGTTGTTTGATTATATCTTGTTCTTGTCTTTTAATTAACATGCTAGGCTAGATTTATCTTGTGTTTGCTTAGATCTAATGAAACCTAACTATTGATTATTGGTTATTAGTGTGTTATTAATTGTATTGGATGATTGTTTATCGATGTTAGGCTTAAGAAAACTGGCTAACCTCCTATTCGGTAACTTGCTTGAACGTCTTAAGAAACATGAACCAATGCGTACTAAGGTTTTTATGGTTGTATTTAATGCATGAGCGAATTCTAGTGATCCCATGTTAGGTGCTTCTTAGCTGGCTCGACATAGGAGTGAAGTAGGAGCTTGTAGAGTTGGGGAAGTACGTACGCCACCCCACGATTGGTATTAAGGAATACACCCGTCATCCACGCAATTAATACACACTAATCAACCGGTAAAAGATAGTTAGGGAGTAAGGAAATCTAAGTAAACACATTTCTCTCCACATAAGTTTCACAACCTTTTCATTTTCAATTATTTTATTTTATTTGCATTTGTAGTTATTTGGGTTAGTTGACTAGCAACTAATTCCGCCCACTCCTTCAAACCCGAGATTTTACTTGCTTTCATAAAAAATTATAAAAATACAAAAAGAATCTTCCCTCACCCTTAGACCTATTAGAATAGTTTTTCAATCCTAACGACACTATTCCTCTAGAGAACGATCAATCCCCCGGTACTTGCCACTTCACTATACTACATCGGTCAGGTACACTGCCTGGTGGGGATTGCAAGCCTCTTGAGATCCCTCGAGAGGTAAAACCTGTTGTAAGGTCGCAAAACCACGCATCATCTTAGAGATGGAGGTTTTTGGTGACAACATGGTGGATGAAAATGGGTGTTTGATGAAGGTGATGGTTGATGAAGTGAAAGGTAATTGTAAGGAGGGTATTTATATTGTGAAAATGTGGTTGATTTAGGCAAATTGTGAAGGTTTTGTGGTAATATTCCAAGTTCAGTTCGTGCATTAAGGGTAATGGTAGCTGGGGCTAGGTAAAAGTGGTCACAAGATGCAAAAGGAAACAGTAAATTTTACTGTCCAGATGGCCGGTCCCCTTAATTACTGGGCGCCCCCCTTAAAAATTAAGGGGACCGTCTAAGGAATTAAGGGGGCCGCCCATCTGGTGATTTCCCAGGCGACCAAATTTGAAAAATTTCCAGAAAAAGGTCATTTTTAGGGTGTTTTTGCAGCAAGTTCCATTTGGATCATGGATATTAAGAATGATTAAATAGTAGCAAGAACATATTAAAAAGAGTAATGGTTATATGTAAACTACTAAGATCATATTGTAATTATGTGATAAGCATATATCTTAATTAAACAAGAAAAGAAACAACACATTCATAGCAAACATATATAGGAAAGGAAGACACAAACATTCATTAATTTAAAATGATTATGTGACAAACATAATCATTGTTACAACATACATAGTGCTTAAAGCATACATTTGTTATAGAATTCTAATTTGCCTAAGAAATCCATTTGACTTGCTTGATGATGGAGGTGGTTTTTGAAATGAAAACTATTGAGAGGATGAGTAAATGGGATTAGTGAAGGTATATGTTTGGGTGTGTGGAGGTTGGAGATGGTGATGGTGGAGACATTTGAGGTGTAGAGTTTGGAGGTGGTGAGTTTGGAGCGGACCATGATGGGTGAAGGTTTTGATGTTGCTCAAGAGTGGATGTTGGATGAGGTCTTGTGAGAAGATACTCAATCCATGTGAAGTGCTCATTTAGAGCAATGGTTTGTTGTTGGAGAAAGATGCAACAAGGACAATTGTTGACATGTTTCTCAATGTGACTCTTGTTGTGTGGTGATGGTGGAGAACTCGATGAAGGTTGGTCAAGATTGCTTTGAGCAAGATGTAGGGCAAGAAGAGCATTTAGCTCATGGGCTTCTTTGAGTTCGTCAACAAACTTCAAGTGTTCGTTGGTGGGTGATGATGGTGGAGTATGGTTGATGGTAGGGAGTGGTGGTGACACTCTTGGTGGTGGAGACACTTGTGAGCTTGGGTAGTTATGAGTGGGTGATGATGGTACATTGATGGATTGAGGGAGATGTGGGGTGATGTGAATGAGATTTGGGTTGTTGTTTTGGGATTGTTCTTGTTCTTCACATGGGTGTGATAAGGGTGTATTTGTGGGAGTGAGAGTATGAGGTTTAGGCTTAGGTTGACTTTAAGCAACATCACATGTGGAGTTGGAGTTATGGCATGTGTCAAGTTTTCGTCTCCAAATTTGTCTCACCGAGATTTCGACAACTCTTGAGGGTTTTGATTTTGGGTAGTTGGAGGATGACATGTTTGAGTGGATGATGTGAATAGGCATTTATGATGAGGAGGTGCATTTATAGTGAAGGAATGATGTGGTTTAGGAAGGTAAATTTTGGTGGGTGGTTTATGACAAAATGTGTTTGTGAATTTTGGGAAGTATGGAATAAAATGGGTTGGAAATTGAAAAAGGAAACAGTAAACCGGATCTCCAGATGGCCGGTCCCCTTAAATAGGGGCCGGTCCCCTTAATAATTAAGGGGGCCGCCTAGGTATTTAAGGGGGCCGCCCATCTGCTGACTTCCAGATTTCTGAAAATGGGTTTTTGGCAGAAATTTGTAGAAAAGGTTGTGTTTTTGAGTTTAGCTTCAAGCAAGTCCAACTTCTTTTTGAGGCAATTTAAAGTTTAATAACTTATGTATGCTAAGCACATTCAATTAAGCAATTTTAATTATCATGCAACCTATTCATTTACCAAGAAGCATATATGCATATATGAACAAGAAAACAACATATAATTGCCAAGTAATTCATACTACCATTATTATGAAGATTAATTTGCAAGATAATTAATCCTAATAAGTGTCTATGTGATGGGAAATTTGTGATAGCATGGATTTCTAGACTTGGATCAAGCATGTTTTGAGTAAGTGTTTTTGGGCATTATTCAACAATGTTTGAGAGTATGTTTTATTTGAGTATGAAAATTATTTCACCAAGGTAGATTTGAATTTGTTTCAAAGTGTTTTTATAAGGAAATAAAAAGAAGTTGTTACACTTTTTAGTTATGATAAAAACATGTTTGATAGTGAATTGACATAATCTTTTTGAAAAATAATTTTCCAAAATATGAAGATTTTCATTTTAAAAAAAAACTCATGCTTGATTGATTAAGGCTATTGTCTCATGCTATCTCTTTCAACACATAAAGTGATTTAAATGAATGTGATGACTAAATTTTATATGTTCAATAGAGAACACTTTATTTAAAGCTTAGGAGGGTTAACTAAAGGTTTTCTAGTTTACTAACAAGTAATCTAACTAGTAGTGTGAGAGCAAAGCAACCTATCAAGCTAAGCATATCAAAAGGCAGTGATTATCATAACTATATGCAAGAAGTAACTACTCAGGAAAGTTTAAAAAGAAGACTTATCTCAGGTCCAGTATTTTTTCATGATATGAGGTAGTAAATAATAGATGAGTATCATTTCGTTCCATCCTCATTGTTGTAGATAAATAAGTCTTCATGCGCGTGTTTTGAATATGAGTAGGTTAACGCAAGATTTGAGTTTCATTCCATTTTGCGTTCATTACCTAATCAAATAAAACAACTTGTTACCCAGATTCTCATGGGTCCGAGATGGTTAGTTGGGGACATCCATTGCATTTATATGCACGTGGAGAAGATGTCACCAAGAAGTACAAGAATTCCTTGACAGTTTGTTTTGAAGAACAAACAATGGATTTCTTGACTTATAGATTATAATCACAGTAAATAGCCTTATATCTAAATTTCTCTACTAGGTTTTTTAATTATAATTTGTTTTGATTTACTTGTTAAAGAGTTATCCGAATTAAATCCTAAACCGGTTTTATCATTGAATGGCTTTTGAAAACTTAGTAATAATTTAAGAGATTTGGAGCTTTCTTCAAATTTAGCTACTATTTTTGCTCTTTCATTTAATCTTTTAATTTCAAGTTTATAATCTTGACATATTTTGCATTCTAGATCAATTTCAACATTACTTTCAAGTCTAGACATTTTATCTTCTAAAATTATTTCTTTTTCAAGATTACCTTCAAAAGTTTTTGATGATTTATGTTTAGAAATAGTTTTTAGATCTATGTTGCAAAAATGTTTAAACTCATTTTCTAGTTTTGAAAATTCTAAAATGAATGGATCATAGCAAAAATGTTTGGTTTTGGATTGTACCTTATTTGGAGCTTTATCTAGTTTGCATTCGTCACATACCGGATGATGATCTTTTCCTTCGTCTGTGTCACTCCATGATATTGGGGTGAGTTCACTTTGGAGTTGATTGATGTAGTCTTCGTCGTTAATACCTTCATTAACAATATTTGAACTAGTAGCACATGTATCTATTTTATCTAAATGTTTATCTATTAAATTTTCTAAAATGACTAATTCATGTACAAGATCAAAATCCTCATCTTTGGCTTGACATTTTTCTTGATGAAAGTTTAAGAGATTTTGCCAAATATCATTTGCCGTTTTATAGAAAGATATTCTTTCATATTCAACTTTCGGCAAAGTTTTGTAAATAATTATTTTAGCTTCATTATTTTTGTTATTATTAATTTTTAAATAATCATTTTGAGTTTCAAAATCCGTTTTTGTTTGACTTTCAAAAATCGTTTTTGTTGGTTGAAAATCACCAATCGAAATGACATGCCAAAGATCTAGATCAATTGATTTCACATAATTTTCAAATTTATTTTTCCATTCAAGAAAAGTATGGTTTTCAAATAGTGGTGGTGTTTGTATCAATTCCCCTTCTAAATATTTTTCGGATTTCATAGATCGTTTCAAGTTTTAAAATACAGTATATTTTAAAGATCTTGATTGACGTGGCTCCTGATACCAATTTTGGAAAACTAGAAGGGGGGTTGAATAGTTTTACATCTTTTTAATTTATTATAAAAGCTTTGTTTACTTTTAAAAACTTAGATTCAAGTTTGTTAAGACTTAAATCTTATTATTAGTTATATATGTATTCTTTTAAATTGATTGTAAATGTTTTGGTTTCTTGAATGGATTTTCAAATTGATCTTTATGTGATGTCGATCTCTAATAAATACTAGCAGTTATATAATCCTATGTGTATGAATGTAATGACGATATAAGTAAAGAAGTAAATAAGGTATGGAAATATCTAACCGGGACACAAGAGATTTATAATGGTTCGGCTACAAGGACACCTTCCTTGCCCTACTCCACTCCCCGAGCACCGAGCTCGAGAGTTTTCTTCACAACTTCAATAAGCTCCCTTATGGCGGAGAAAACCTTACACGACTTTGGCTTATACCGGCTTAACGACACAAAGCTAAATGTCGAGTTCTAATCGTAGCTAGAACCAATCTCACAACTTCACAACACAACTTCTTCACGACTTATTCACGACTACTTCACAACGGCTTCACGACTGCTTCACGACTTCAACACGACCGCTACACAACCTCTATGCTACGGCTTCACGACTTCAACACTATGTCTTCACGACTAAGACTTCACAACTTCAACACGACCGCTACACAACCTCTATGCTACGGCTTCACGACTTCAACACTATGTCTTCACGACTAAGACTTCACGACTTCAACACGACCGCTACACAACCTCTATGCTACGGCTTCACGACTTCAACACTAGAGCTTCACGACTAGGACTTCAAAGCTTCAACACGACCGCTACACAACCTCTTATGCTACGGCTTCACGACTTCAACACTAGGACTTCACGACTTCAAAGCTACGGCTTCACAACTTCAACACTAGGACTTCACGACTTCAAAGCTACGGCTTCACAATTTCTACACAACGGATTCACGACTTCTACTCCGTGGCTTCACAACTTCTACACTATGTCTTCACAACTTCTATACCACAACTACTTATACAACTTCTTCACTACTTGCATACAACACTAATCTACTATACACACCTTACACAAATGAATGAATGATGTACAAACTTTGTTAAACTAACAACTTAAGTAACAAGATGATACTAAGTAGTAATACTTCTAATCTTGATTGATAGAAGTATTCTTCTTTTGCACTTGAAAGAAGGAAGCTTGGATCACTTGGAAACCAAAGCTTAAGATTATATGATCAAAGGATTTTGGAAAGTATTTACAAGATTTAAAACAGAAAGTTTTGGGGTGCAAAAGGTGAATAAAAGTCCAGGAGAAGGCTGGTATTTATAGGAGAAAGATTGGACAGCTGGAGGTCTACTGGAGCGGGGGCGGTCCCCTTAATTATTAAGGGGGCCGCCTAGCAAAATTAAGGGGGCCGCCCCTACTGGACGTTGGCCAATTTTGTCCTTTTGTGGGGAAGGTTTTTCTGGAACATTTTAACTGATTTTGGTTAAAAATTTGAATTCATATTTTTATAAAAGATTAAACATTTTTATTTAATGCCAAAAATGTTTTTCAAAAATATATATAATGTTTTTGATGTTTTATAAAAAATCTAGTTATTAAGAAAATGTTCCTTTGATCATATAATGCATTAAGCATTAGTTCATTCATACCTTAAGTGATTTGAGTTGTAGAAATAGATATTTACAACTAAATACTTGTTTACGTCATAATTTTCCGATTAATGATTTTACATTTTGTGATTATCAAAACGTAGAGATATCGAAAAATATTAATAACGTGTTTAGGCATTATTTATATCAACATTTCCTTTGCATTAGGCAACATTAGTGACTGAAGCAACTCTATTTCTTGCGAAGATTCCACATTAGTATCATCAGAATCACACACGTTCATTTGTTGTCCAGAATTGGGTGTCTTGTGTTTATCATTTGTGTCGTACAACTTGAGTATCTCAGATATGAAAGAATCTGACACAGTAGACATGATGAGAACGTGCACGGGATTGTACAATTCTATGATTTAAACCGAGAAATAGATTCTTTCACGGGATTTTACAAAACCAAGAATAAACCGTGAAATAAAAATGGTTACTTGTGTGTGTTATGATTATGATTTGGTTTGGTTGAAATGAGTTTAAGTGATGAGGTAGACAAGTCACCGTGAATTTCAGACAAAGCTTGTGTTTTGAAATCCGAACAAAACCCGTCGCTTACCACTATATCCAATATACCCGAAAATATCTCAACCGAAAACAATTGTTTATCTCGGAATCTTGAAGCTCGATAAAAATCGTTGTCCAAAATTAAAAAAATTCTTTACCAACCGAGGAATTCGTCCTTGAAATAAGAACCTAATGAAATATTACCCAAGGAAAACAAAATCTTAAGCTAACAAACCAACAAACAAAAATGAATTGTCCTTGTGATAACCGGTCTCAGCCCAACATGTTTTACACAAGTGCAGCCCACTTAGTGCACAAACAAAATCACGTCCAGCCCAAGGCTCGTTTAATCCAAAACCCAAATTAATATTTCTCGGTATAAAGGCACACAAATTAACCCTAATCACTTTTTAGTGATTAATCCGCCCCTTTTTATCACTCTTGAACCCTATTAAAAAAGACGCAGCCACTCAATCCAAAAAAAAAATAATCCAAACTTCACTGCCCTTAATCTCAAACCCTAATTCACACCACTCAAAAATACGCCTCTTCTTTTATCTATCTCCTCAAACACAGATCGAATATACAGTAATAATGGATCGCAACCACTCAGAACATACAATCAAATCGACCCCTGTTATTCATTACTTGTGATAAACAACCACCTAAAACAAATCACAATACTCTCTTTGATATTGTTTCTGTTAAGATCTTGAAGCAAGGCTACGGGTAAGTGACCCTTTTGTTTTCGTTTAGTTGTAACCGAATAAATGAAGAATGAAGATGAGGTCGAGTCTATTGAGTTAGGTTAGATTTTAAAGTAGAGATTTGTCAACAGTGAATGTAAATTTGTAGATGGATATAATCTTGTATGATTTGTTTTCGGATTGGAGTCGGTTTTGATGTAGTAATTGAAACAAATGATTTGTTGCAGTGTTAGAAATGATTTCGTTGCAGTGGGTTTGTTGTTGAATCAAATGATTTGTTGCAGTTGTTTTTCTGTTTGAACTTCTTGTTGATGTTGTGTGGTTCTTTCTTAGTAAATGATATGCTTTGTTTGGGATTAATATAACTGTGTCTCTTTGCTTCTTTTTGAGTTAACTGTAAAATGGGATATGTCCAACTGCTAGATTGAATTAGACCAGGCAAGCCGCTATATCAGAAAAACCAAACCGCTAGATCACAAAACCGCCCCAGTCAAACGTCAGTCAAACCGCTACCTTTTGGTCAAACCGCCACCTTTTGGTCAAACCGCCACCTTTGGTCAAACCGCCAGAGCAAGAGGACAAAAACGTAGCAGACTGGTCCCTTTCAACAGTGTATGTCCGTTTCCTATTTTAGTTAGAAGACAAACTGCACTTAAAAAAACCAAACCGCTGTGAAGAGAGTCCACAAACCACTACCAAGAATGAGCTCAGACCGCTATGAAGAACTGGACAGATCTTAGCCAAGATATATGCCACAGATAAGCAAAAAAAACTTTGAGATACACAAGAGTTTGAAGAAACAAAAACGTTCTTAAAGACAAGGTCAAGTCGTTAAGCAGGAAAACACAAATTTTGAATAGTGTGAACAAGAACAACAGCTCAATACTGTTTCACCTCAAACGTATGAAAGGCAGAAACCCAACTTATGATGTAACTTTTTGAGAATTAAAGCACACTTCGTATTGACTTAGCGTCAAGTAAGCCACGAAACAAAAGTTAATCCAAGACCACACAAAAAAAAATACGTTCTTAAAGAAAACTTACTAGCAAACCAATAACCATAAATACATAAGCTAGATAACACTAGCGAACCCAAATCAGTTAATGATAATAGATACTATTAAAGCCCAAAAGCTGTTAAAGCCCACACTAATGAAGAAAAAATTAAAACAAGAGAACAATACCAGATTTTGAAGTGGTATTCGAACAAAAAGGAAGTAAATAAAACAAGAAAAAAAATTAATAGACAACTCGAATCCAAGCACAATCACTCGAACCTAACCTTGGCTCTTGATAGCAATTTTAAGCTTTGTATACTTGGATTTAATGGTTAGATGTTGTATGAATTTAGAGAGAAAAAGGGATGAGAGTTGGGAGATTTTAGAGAGAGAGAATGAGAGAAATTATGTTGAATGATTGAAACCTCCAACCCCTCCCAAGTGTGGGAAGGGGTATTTATAGTTACACGATATAAGTGCCCCGAGTGGGCTGTGGAGTGAGATGACAGTGGGTAAAGACCCGACCCACTCCACGAATACTATACTAACTAAACTAATAATACTAATAATTCTAATAAGCCTACGAGCTACACAAATGCTAAATAGATACTCGGGGTGACCGAGTCTTCACATGAATATTTATATTCCTAACATAACTCTATTGTTTCCAACACTTTCAATCGTCGTCAAGATTTTAAGATGACAAAAACAATATTTAAGATTTGATCAATCCAAGACTAACACAACTCAATTACTTGATTCGCTTTCGTTTCACAAGTAATTGACAACCACACTATTTAGTTTTCCAAGTTTAACCAAGTTACTTATGAAATGGTCAATACATAAGGTAACACCCTCATAGACAAAGGTTTACAACTAATTGACTAACAATGTCTTTTTCAACCCAATACACTATTAGCAATTAACCTAACTTGACAACTCTTTGGTGGAGAAAACTCTTAATAGCACAATTCGTTCTTAGTATTAGCTTTTCGTTTATCTTAGAACCATTGAGTCATAATCAACCAAAAATCATGTAACAAACGTCATCTAGGCAAGTGCACAAGGCACTTAGCCACTCATGGCAAACAAAGAAATAACCACAAGAAATTTATCACTTGAAAACATGATTAAAAAGTCTTATAATAGTTGTAATGATTATTACAAGGATTAGGAACACTTGTGAGATAATTAACAAAGATCCCTTGAATGATTAAATGGATGATTGGTGAATGTAAGCTTTCCTTTTTCCTGCGTTTTTCTCCTTTGTCGCCCCCTTGTAGAGAGTAGAAATAATTTGTAGTAGTTGTTATAATTGATAGCTCTTTTTGGTGATAATGATGATAGATTGCCCCTTTTCTCATGGCCAAGCATACATATATATAAGATGGTTCCCCTTGGTCACCAAGCAAAATACTTGTTCCCAAAGTGTCATAAATTGAAGGCAAGATGACTTAATGGAAGTAGATGATCGGACTTTGGAGTGATGGCACTTAATTCTTCACTTAAATGCAACAACGGAAGACTTTAAGTGGCTGAACCCATGGTCGGGACCTAGAACATGCGGTTTGGATGTCTGCTGGACCTTGGGTTTGAACCCTAAACCTTCGGTCTGGAAATGACTGCTCAACCTTGGGTTTGAGATAGGAACCTTGGGTTTGGGTTATGAACCTTCATCATTCATTTCATCATTTCATGATCTTTTCTTGACCTTGGAAATCATTGTAATCTTGATTCTTTATCTTTAACAATTCTCCCAAAGCCTTTATTGTGAGAAGAATCCTACGTTTGTGCATAAGTTCTTGATTTAACAACTTTTCTTCATCTTTTTAGCCTTTTCCTTGAACTTGATCGTACCTGAACTAAAATACATCTTTTGCACCTGATGTGCCCGGTTCGGTGCAAGTTTTAAATTTATAAGGGGGTGAATTACCGAATCTAAATACAACACATACGAGCAAGTATACTCGTCCGTTATAGCAAGATTTTGATGGTAAGTCGGGATCGTTCGCAGGGATTTGTGTAGTGAATCGAATTGTAAGTTAAAAGCAACTATCTCAACAAGTAGTAATGATATGATGAAAATTCAAATGATTAAAAAAAACTACACTTGCTTAGACTAGTGTACTACAATTGACTAATATGATTGTGATAACTTTGGAAAACATGTTGGTTGTGATAATTAGTTTTGACACTAATCTATTGTTTCTACAAATTAAACCTTCGTCAAGATTTTGGTTTATAAAAACAAGCATTAAGTTTAACCAATCAATTCAAGATCAATTCAAGGTTCATGAGTTGGTGTTCCCCAAACACAAAAACAATCTTTTGTCTAATCAAAAAAGCTTAGGAAATGGTCAATACAAAAGGTGACCGATTATAGACAAAAGGTCACAATTGAAAGCAAACTATTAATCTCTCGACCTTTAAAGTGGTTTACAATCAATCCGTTTTGATAGACAAAAGCATTTTCATTACAATCACAATTAAGTTCCTTTGGTTAATCAAGAATAGTGGTAGACAACAATCATTCATAGACAAATGATTATAACTAGTGGAATAACAATAGTTCTTTCAACCCTCAAGATTACTAGCACTAGTTAAACTTGATTACCCAAATGTCACTATGAAACTTAATCACAATTGGTTCTTAGAATTGACTTGAAATTGAATTAAAACATGTTATCACAATCATATGCCAATCAATGAATAATACACATCATCTGAGCAAGTGCACAAAGGCACTAGCTACTCATAGCAAACATAAATGTAAACTCAATAATTTGAACATTAGAAACCATGATTGAAAGTCTTACAATGATTTGGAAATAAGATTACAAGTGAAAGACAATGATTCCACAAGCAATGAAAATGGTATAATCGACTTTCTCCCTTCTCCTGGACTTATGGACGAATTTCTAAGTATATTTCTTTGTATATTCTCTCCTAGCACTTGTTTTTGCATCTCTCATTCTCTCTAGATTGATTGGTATATAAATACCCAACAAAATGGTTCCATAAATTTGCTCTAACCAAAGGTCTAAGTGCATAAATGCTTCTCTTGCTCTCCAAGTAGTATTGAATGGTTAGAATAACCAAAAGAAGGACCTAGAACCGGAGTTATAAAGTCACAATCCTTAATAAAGAAGTCTTGGGTCAAACAGCGACTTCCAACCGATCGGATAGAATGGTCTATCGATCGGTTGGTCTTCTCGGTAAATCCAAACTTACTCCATCCGAATCGGTTGCGGGCGGCGACCGATCGGATGGCAATGGCTGATGAACCTTTTTCTTGCACTTTTGCGTATGACTTGTTTCTCGGTCGTAGCTCTTGATTCTTTGATCTTTCCCTTCATCCTTAAGCTTATTAACTCGACTACTTGGACTTTAACTCATTGAAGTACCTCACGGAGCGGACTTGACACAAGATTCACATGAAATCTCAAATACTTCCTTTTTCCTCATTTTTGCATCTTTTCCATCCATTTTCCTGTCTTTGGCTACAAATGCTTTGCAAACACACTTTGGTACGATTTAGTAACAAAAGCATATAAATATAACCACAAAACGTATATAAAACTACCAATAACGCTATCAAAAACATGTTAGATTTAGGCGTTATCAAATCCCCCACACTTGAACTTTGCTTGCCCTCAAGAAAATCTAGAAATAAAAACAATCATCCACACGGTATACACAAATGATTAGGAAAATGTGATGCAAATCTATCAAGTACTAGTACAAGCTAGATTCATCATTTTAAGCTTTTATGGTTGAATCATCGAGATGTTTGACAATACCCATATGATTTTCTTGCATGATACACATTACTAAACACCTCACGAAAGGAAAATGAAATATAATTCACTCAAACACTCATTTTTATGATTGGTGGAGTATATAAGAGAAATGACACTCATTTGCTCAGTCATGATCTAAATATTACCATAGGCTTGTACGAGAAACAAAACTACACCGAAATGGTGTGAGCTCCAAGTATACATATCAAAGAGGGCTTTTATTCGGGTTTAAGGCTTAAAGGGTAATAAAAGACTATCGCGCCACTATCTCACGCAAAACATAATAGCTCCCTAACAATGAATTCTTGCATTACCAACTAACGGATGGTCACTAGATTGTACCTTGGTTCGCTAACGACGTTACTCGCATAACGGATGGTCGCCAAAATACTCCCTAGATCGCTAACAACGTTAGTCAATTCCTCAAAAAATCGGATGGTTACTACATGTTCATACACTTAATAATTTCACAAAGTCAAAAAGGGTAGGATAAGGCATGGGATATATTTATGAAATTGGTTGAACATAAAACAAAATTAGTCAAAGTCTACGAACCAAATGTTACTAGCTATTACAAACCAATATCATGCCATTTTGTGAAAAACTCCATACTTCCTTTATTCATACTTGATTCACTTAGCCCATTGGCTTATTCTTGTCACCTTATAGTTGCAATGACTTTTCTTCTTTTTCTCCTTTTTTTTTTTTTTTTTTTTTTTTTTTTTTTTTTTTACATGTCATCTTATAGTTGCAATGACTTTTCTTGGATAACAACTTTCGGAGTTTACACTTTCTTTGAACTTTCATGATTTCCACATAACTTCCATCTTGCCAAATAGCTAGCAACCAACCAAGACTTGACTATGGATAAGGCTAGGCTAAAAAGGTGTAAAATCTTTTTGAATTTTTCTGGATTCTATCAAAAGAAAAGATAGGCTCGGCGGGTGTAACTAGGGGTATCTAGCATTAAAGATAAATGCTAACAAATGGGTCCATATGAGTGGTTAACTAGCCAATGTAGCTAGCTAATATAGCATTATATGAAAATGGAAGGCCATTTGGGGAAAATCCTAAAATTGCCTCTTATCACGCATATACACTTATATCACAAACGAAATGTGATCTCACAATGGTCTCGTAATGATTTACAAGTACAAGTTCTAGAATAAATAAAATCACCGGCACACTCATAGCAAAAAGATCTAAGCATAAAAGATGTATGCTATATATATAACAGGCTCAAATCCTCACAATTTAGTGGAAAGGGCTATAATCTGTGCTAGCTAATGTTATCGATCCCAGAATGGATTGCAATATTAATCGGGACACATCTCGAATTTTCAAAATTACAGATTTCACCAGTGGATAAATCCAGTTATTCTAGAATATAATCTTTAAAATGACAAAAGACTAGATTACAAGGGCAAATAAAATTTTAAAATTCAGCTCAAAACTACAATCTAATTCTTATTTTCCTATTCACCCCCCCCCCCCACACTTAAGTTAAGCATTGTCCTCAATGTGATAAACGACAAAGAATGAAATAGGGAAATAAGAAAATAAACCGTATTTTCTTCTCAAGAGGAGTCTTGATCCTAGCGTCCAAGCTTCGAAATCATTATCTGCAGTAATCTAAAAACAAAAGAGACACACATACGAAATATATCTTCGCTTTATTTAAAATGCAGTGATACACCCCCACACTTAAGTTCAACTAAGCAATTTAGAAAAAACTTTGGGGTTTAATCACTAGAAAATAAAAATGAAAAATAAACATAGCAAACACACGGGTTGCCTCCCGAGAAGCGCTTGTTTTATTAACGAGTCATCAGCCGGACTCGAACTTCTCTCTCTTTATGTTAGTGCTGACTTCTTCTTTGGAAATTTTGGAACGTACAACACATTTCCAATCATTATTCCATCTCCAGTTTCATCTATGTATTCCAGCTTAACTTTTTCCCACGGTCTTGGTAGAACATCATTGATATAACCAGAATCTTTGGCCCAAGGAGTGTTTTTCTTGAAATCGGCCGGGAAGGGTGACATAAAGGTTATAGCTTCATATTCTGATTCAGGCGGAATCTCTTGAATAGAAACTTCATTCATCTGCTCCTTGTCATAGTTTAACTTAATTCGGTGCCCATTAACAATGAAACTACCACCATGTTTATCATACAATTCAGCATATCCGGATGGAAATCCATGTTTCACTGTATACGGTCCGAACCATTTCGGTTTCAACTTGGGAGCTTTGAATTTATACTTCATGTTAAAAAGCAGAACTTTGTCTCCAGCTTTGAATTCTTTTCTGATTCTTAGCTTTCTGTCATGATAAGCTTTTGTTCTTGCTTTGTAAAGTTTGGAGTTCTCATAAGCTTGTAATCTAAGCTCATCGAGTTCATGCAATTGCAAAAATCTCTTCTCTCCAGCTACTTTGAGGTCTGGGTTACAGTTTCTCAATGCCCAGTAAGTGCGATGTTCGATTTCGAACGGCAAATGACAAGTTTTTCCATACAACAATCTGTATGGTGTTGTACCAATTGGTGTTTTGTAAGCTGTGCGAAATGCCCACAGAGCATCATCTAGTTTTCTCGACCAAACGGCTGGATTGTCTTTAACCGTTTTTTCGAGTATCCTTTTTAAGGCTCTGTTGGTATTTTCGACTTGACCACTGGTCTGTGGGTGATAAGCTGTAGCGAAACGATCATGAACTGCATATCGCTTCATAATTTTCTCCATTTGTTTATTACAGAAATGGGTTCCACGATCACTTATCAAAGCTTTAGGAATTCCATAACGAGCGAAAAGCTTTTTGAGAAAATTAACAACTACTCGTGCATCATTTGTGGGTAGAGCTTCCGCTTCGGCCCATTTGGAAACATAATCAATAGCAACGAGAATGTATTCGTATTTGTGTGATTTAGGAAACGGTCCCATGAAATCAATTCCCCAAATATCGAATAATTCACAGACTTGAATGCTCTTCTGTGGCATTTCATCTCTTCGAGAAAGACTACCGGATTTTTGGCAAGCATCACAATTCTTAACAAGAGTATGGGCTTCTTTAAAAATAGTCGGCCAATAGAATCCAGCATCAAAGACTTTTTTAGCGGTGGTGGAAGGACCATAATGTCCCCCAGTTGGGCCATGATGACATTCATCGAGAATTCTTCTTGTTTCAGAACCATAAACACATCTTCTAATCATCCCATCGGGACACATTTTGAAAAGATAAGGTTCTTCCCAATAATAATGTTTAAGATCCGAAAAGAATTTACTTCGTTGGGCATGAGTTAATCCTTTCTTTAGAATTCCTCTAACGAGATAATTTGCATAATTGGCAAACCATGGAATTTCGCTCTCATCATCTGTTTCAACAGTCATGAGTGTTTCATCCGGAAAATAGTCGTCAATCTCATCTTCTTTTAACTCTTCCAGATTTGGATTTTCTAAACGAGATAGATGATCAGCGGCTAGATTTTCTGCTCCTTTCTTATCCTTGATTTCGATATCGAATTCTTGGAGTAGTAAAATCCATCGGATGAGACGCGGTTTGGCATCTTGCTTCTTAAACAGATATTTTAACGCTGAATGATCGGTGAACACGATTGTTTTCGAAAGTACAAGGTATGATCTGAATTTATCGAAAGCGAAAACAACGGCTAACAATTCTTTCTCTGTAACTGTGTAATTCTGTTGAGCATTGTTGAGTGTTTTGCTGGCAAAATATATAGGACGAAAATGTTTCTCTTCTCTTTGTCCTAATATGGCTCCAACAGCAAAATCGCTTGCATCGCACATAAGCTCGAATGGTAGTGACCAATCAAGGGAAACCATAATGGGTGCACTAGTCAGTTGTGTTTTCAATGCTTCGAATGCTTTCATGCAGTCTGCATTAAAATCGAAAACAGCATCTTTTTCAAGAAGTTTCGTCATTGGACGAGATGTTTTGGAAAAATCCTTAATGAAACGACGGTAAAAACCTGCATGTCCTAGGAAACTTCTAACGGCTTTAACGTTAGTTGGGGGTGGTAATTTGGTAATGACATCGATCTTTGCTTTGTCAACCTCCATTCCTGCGCTAGAAATTTTGTGTCCTAACACAATTCCTTCAGTTACCATGAAATGACACTTCTCCCAATTGAGAACAAGATGTGCAGCTTTACATCTTTCAAGCAGTTTATCGAGGTTAGAAAGGCAAGCTTCGAATGAGCTTCCGAAGACTGAAAAGTCATCCATGAAAACTTCCATAGACGTTTCAAGCATATCTTGGAATATGGCAATCATGCATCTTTGAAAAGTCGTAGGAGCATTACATAATCCAAAAGGCATACGCCGATAAGCGTAAGTTCCAAAGGGACATGTGAATGTGGTCTTTTCTTGATCAGCTGGATCAATAGGAATTTGAAAATATCCTGAAAAACCATCGAGAAAACAAAAGTATTTATTTCCTGCTAATCTCTCAAGCATTTGATCCATGAAAGGCAAAGGAAAATGATCTTTTCTGGTGGCTTTATTTAATTTTCTGTAATCAATACATACTCGCCATCCGGTGACAGTTCTAGTTGGAACTAATTCATTTCGTTCGTTGGTCACAACAGTCATTCCTCCTTTTTTCGGAACACAGTGAACAGGACTCACCCAAGGACTATCCTCGATGGGGTAAATGATACCTGCATCAAGAAGTTTGATGATTTCTTTTTTAACAACTTCTTTCATGTTGGGGTTGAGTCGACGTTGTCTTTCTACAACTGGTTTGGCATCTTCTTCGAAATTGATTTTGTGTTTGCAAAAATCAAGACTGATTCCTGGTATGTCAGAACTGAAATCAGACATTCTTTCTCAAAATCATTGAGCAACGAAGATATGACTACTGGAAGTAGCGAATTGTCTTCCAAGTAAGCATACTCAAGATTTTCTGGAAGTGGTTTCAACTCAAGATCAATCGGTGGTTCTTGAAGTGATGTTTTGATCCTCATTTGATCATTAAAACTGATTTCCTCAAAATCTTCTTCTATTATCTCTCCTTCTTCTTCTTCTTCTTCTTCTTCTTCTTCAATCTTAATTTCCATAAAATCAGCGAATTCTTTATCAAAAGTTGTTTCACTAATCTTCTCTGAAATAGTCATGAATGGATCAGAATCTTCAAGTAATGCATCCAATTCTTCCTCAGTGACTTCATCGATTACATCAATGTTAAAGCAAGTATCATCACTGGAATGTGGATATTTCATTGCTTTATCGATTAAAAAGGTGATTCTATCCTCTCCATATCCAAGATTGAGTTCTTTTCCTTTTACTTTGATGATCGCATCAGCGGTGTTTAGGAAAGGTCTTCCTAAAATAAGGGGTACTCTACTATCTTCCTCCATTTCTAAAATCACAAAATCCACGGGAAAAATGAATTTACCTACTTGGACAAGCATATTCTCAGCAATACCAACAGGATATTGGTAAGTATGATTAGCTAAGCGGATACTCATTCTTGTGGGTTTCAAGGTGTTGATTGAAAGTTTCGTATACAGCGAATAGGGCATCAAATTGATACTCGCACCTAAGTCGGCTAAAGCATCGCATGTGATGTTGTTTCCTAAAATGCATGGAATCAGAAAACTTCCGAGATCTCCGAGTTTTTGTGGAATTTTGTTTTGAACAATAGCTGAACATTCTTCATTGAGAAAGGTAGCGGATATTTGCTCCAACTTGTTCTTGTTGTTAAGAAGTTCTTTCAGAAATTTCCCGTAATTGGGCATTCCGGCTAAAACATCAATGAGGGGTACATTGAGTCTAACTTCTTTGATTATTTCAACAAACTTCTTATAACGCTCCTCCATTCTTTCTTTCTTAAGGCTCTGAGGATATGGAATTTTTGGAGTGTAAGCCTTAACTGGTGGTTTGGGTTTGGGTTTGGGTTTGGGTGGTGTTTTTGGTGTATTTTCCTTCTTGGATTCTTCTTCTTCATCCTCACTATCGAAATCGATAGTTGTGGTATTGTTTGGGTTGGGTGGTAGATCATAAGACAGGCCACTTCTTGTGAATACAGCATTGATATGCTCATTTCTAGTCTGTGGTGGACGGTAAGTCCTATCATTCGATGATGATGGTGGTTTTGGGTTGGTTTGCGTGTTACTAGGCAACGAACCTGATGGTCGGGAAGAAATTTGATCAGAGAGTCTCCCAAATTTGTTTTCAAGATCTTGAATAGATGCTTGATGATTTTTCTGACCTTGCTCAACTTTGGTCTTGAGATTGAAAAATTGATTCTTGACGAACTCGTTGGTTGATTTTTGAGCGGTGACGAATTCTCTCATCATTTTTTCAAAATCTGTTTCTTCAGGTTTCTTGTCGGAATTTTGTGAGGTTTGGTTCTCTACTTTTGGTTTGGACTCATGGTTGTTATCCCTTTGTCGGCGATCTTGCCAACCAGCAGAGTTTCGTCCGTAATAATTTCCACGATATCCTCCTCCTCGGTATCCTCCTTGGATGTAATTAGCTTCTCCTTCTTTTGGTTGATCCATTGGTTGATCATCGCATTCTGATGATGGATGGTTACCTCCACAGTTGTTACAACCATCTCGCATTTCTTTCATTTCTCCTCTAAGATCTTTGTATTGCGAATCGATTTTGGAAACCAAGGTTTCCATTTTCTCCATGAGTTTAGATGAATCAGAACTTTCGGCAAAAGCAACGGTTTTTCTTAAGGGTTTTGTCTAGGCATCTTTTGACCAGTCGAGTTTGAGAAGAACTCGGTCTTCAAGCAATTGGTATGCCTGGTTAGGAGTCTTATAAAGAAAAATTCCTCCAGCATCAAGAATTCCTTGAGATGTTTCATCAAGTCCATGGTAAAAGATTTGGATAATGGTTCCTCGTCCTAAACCATGTCCATGACAACTTCGAAGTAAATCCTTCATACAAAGCCAGGCTTCGACGAGTGATTCGTTAGGATTTTGTGTGAAAGCACGAATTTCTCCCATGAGTCGATCAAACATTGCAGGTGGAATGAATCGGCTTACAAAAGCTTGCCTCATCTCCTCCCAAGTAGTGATGATTCCTGGTGTTAATTCGTTATACCACACTTTTGCATCTCCAGCAAGTGATGACGGAAAAAGTTTGAGTTTAATGGCATCTACATTTGTATCTCCGTATCGGAACATGCCACAAATTTCAATGAATTCGGCAACGTGTTTGTGAGGATCGGCCCTCGAACGGCCATCGAATTGACGGTCTTTGATCATAGAAAGATGGTGACCTTTCACGGTGAAATTGTCACCTAAGTTGACAGCAACAATAGCAGCTCCAGGAGTGGGTGCTACGGCTCGGTTTGCTTCCCACATGGGTCTATCGTCAGCCATGGGAAAAGGTTGATTAGTGAATGGGTTATAAACGACTTTGGCTTCAAAAAGGTTATCAAAAGTTGGGTTTGGTACTCTTGGTACACGATTAGCTAGTGGAACAAAGGGTGTTCTTCTTCTTCTTCTAGATCTTGTTCGAATCAAACTTTCAGGATTGAAAAGTGGTGGAATTGGTTCTACTCCAGTTGATCGAGTGTTCATACAATTCCCCAACGAATCGAGGCAATGTCTAAACAAACGAGCAAAGAATGAAAACAATTTGAAAAGATCAGAATCGTCTAACCGATCGGATAGAACAGTCTACCGGTCGGATAGATCTCTCGGTAAATTTGATTTGAAGGATCCGATCGGATTGAAGTGTCCGCTGATCGGATGGTTCTCTCGGTAAATGAAAATTTTGGAAAACCGATCGGATGAATGAACAACCGATCGGATGGGCAGCTCGGTAAAACTTTTTTTTTTTTTTTTTTTTTTTTTTACGAAAACTAACTCTATGAGAATTGGACTAAAACTTACAGAAACACGATCAAAATCCCCGGCAGCGGCGCCAAAAACTTTATGTGCCCGGTTCGGTGCAAGTTTTAAATTTATAAGGGGGTGAATTACCGAATCTAAATACAACACATACGAGCAAGTATACTCGTCCGTTGTAGCAAGATTTTGATGGTAAGTCGGGATCGTTCGCAGGGATTTGTGTAGTGAATCGAATTGTAAGTTAAAAGCAACTATCTCAACAAGTAGTAATGATATGATGAAAATTCAAATGATTAAAAAAAACTACACTTGCTTAGACTAGTGTACTACAATTGACTAATATGATTGTGATAACTTTGGAAAACATGTTGGTTGTGATAATTAGTTTTGACACTAATCTATTGTTTCTACAAATTAAACCTTCGTCAAGATTTTGGTTTATAAAAACAAGCATTAAGTTTAACCAATCAATTCAAGATCAATTCAAGGTTCATGAGTTGGTGTTCCCCAAACACAAAAACAATCTTTTGTCTAATCAAACAAGCTTAGGAAATGGTCAATACAAAAGGTAACCGATTATAGACAAAAGGTCACAATTGAAAGCAAACTATTAATCTCTCGACCTTTAAAGTGGTTTACAATCAATCCGTTTTGATAGACAAAAGCATTTTCATTACAATCACAATTAAGTTCCTTTGGTTAATCAAGAATAGTGGTAGACAACAATCATTCATAGACAAATGATTATAACTAGTGGAATAACAATAGTTCTTTCAACCCTCAAGATTACTAGCACTAGTTAAACTTGATTACCCAAATGTCACTATGAAACTTAATCACAATTGGTTCTTAGAATTGACTTGAAATTGAATTAAAACATGTTATCACAATCATATGCCAATCAATGAATAATACACATCATCTGAGCAAGTGCACAAAGGCACTAGCTACTCATAGCAAACATAAATGTAAACTCAATAATTTGAACATTAGAAACCATGATTGAAAGTCTTACAATGATTTGGAAATAAGATTACAAGTGAAAGACAATGATTCCACAAGCAATGAAAATGGTATAATCGACTTTCTCCCTTCTCCTGGACTTATGGACGAATTTCTAAGTATATTTCTCTGTATATTCTCTCCTAGCACTTGTTTTTGCATCTCTCATTCTCTCTAGATTGATTGGTATATAAATACCCAACAAAATGGTTCCATAAATTTGCTCTAACCAAAGGTCTAAGTGCATAAATGCTTCTCTTGCTCTCCAAGTAGTATTGAATGGTTAGAATAACCAAAAGAAGGACCTAGAACCGGAGTTATAAAGTCACAATCCTTAATAAAGAAGTCTTGGGTCAAACAGCGACTTCCAACCGATCGGATAGAATGGTCTACCGATCGGTTGGTCTTCTCGGTAAATCCAAACTTACTCCATCCGAATCGGTTGCGGGCGGCGACCGATCGGATGGCAATGGCTGATGAACCTTTTTCTTGCACTTTTGCGTATGACTTGTTTCTCGGTCGTAGCTCTTGATTCTTTGATCTTTCCCTTCATCCTTAAGCTTATTAACTCGACTACTTGGACTTTAACTCATTGAAGTACCTCACGGAGCGGACTTGACACAAGATTCACATGAAATCTCAAATACTTCCTTTTTCCTCATTTTTGCATCTTTTCCATCCATTTTCCTGTCTTTGGCTACAAATGCTTTGCAAACACACTTTGGTACGATTTAGTAACAAAAGCATATAAATATAACCACAAAACGTATATAAAACTACCAATAACGCTATCAAAAACATGTTAGATTTAGGCGTTATCAGCACCTTTTAAGCATAATATGATCACAAATACAACCAAATATAATGCATAAACATAGAAATAACGCAACTAAAACATGTTCAAAATGAGCGTTATCAATGTCCTATGATCCGCCAGAGACGGAGGGATCTACCCAAGGACAATTCCAATAGATTAAAATTAGAAGTCCTTAGGTATGATTGAAAAAAGGAGTAAATGAGAAAGGAGAAAGAAGGGGTTGAAGAATTAAAAAGAAAAATTTATGAAAGGGTGAAAACAAATAGCCCTTCATGAAAACTTAGGGCAGAAACCGGGTCAATACATCTATTATCGGTCATAACAAAGATGATACTGATATTGAAGACAAGACGTCATGGACCCAATGACGCAATGCACAACCCCTCCTAGCCACTTAGACATCTCTTAAAAAGATAATTGTTTCATTTCTCACGGAGAACCTTGCATAATCTATCGGCCTCTCACTCCGAGATGTGTTGATATTGAAAAGGTGGCACTCTGCTCCATGCCTCCAACTACTAAAACCAAAGCGCACATAATCGAGTCTAGAGCTATGAGATTCATTAAAACATCTCTTAGGATACACTTCCAATATAATACACTTGTGTTCGCCAAAAAGGACACAAGGTGTATAAGAGTCTTAATGAGATCTACAGATATTGCCTTATATCGTGATGGTTATTTGCTTCAAATGGTCTACAGTCGTGAAGTGATACTTCAGCGGCTCACCTGAATCGTTGATACACTTCTGTGTATCTGAGTTAGCTCTCTCGGGGGCATCCAGTTCAGGAACGGCCTTGGCAAGGATTAGAGAAAGTGTTCACACTATGTTGTTAACAATCTTGAAGTCCGAACCTGTAAGTGCTAGATGCTTTATTACTAACTGTTTTTATGCAGGTATTACTGAAAGTCCACTTAGAGAAAATACCATGCACCATCATCATATATTTCAACATCTACATCTCCTCATACTCATACTTACGAAGTTCATCCTCAACAAGCTCGATTGAAGAATGTTCAAGACAAAAAGATCAAGTTAAAGACAAAGTGTTACGAAAAAGTCAAAGAGCTAATCAAGATGTCAAGAACAAGTTCATGTATCAAATGAGGAACACATAAGTATGAAGTTCAAAGTATCATCAAGAAGTATGAGTATGTTGGAAGAGACGACATGGCAAACCTGTGAAAATGTTGATCAAAGGCAAGAAAGATCAAATGACATTAATTTGAAGATCACAAAGCATGAAGGAACAAATGAATCAAGACTATTCTATGACGACACACAAAGTTAAAGAAAAAGAAGACTAAAGACCAAATCACATGGAGCATCATTTGAATGACTATCCCTTAGGGGGAGATTGTTAGCTTATATAGAAAGTGATGGTCATTTACGTATTTATAACTTTGTAATGTGTCGTAGATAATATAGTAGAATAGTCAAAGGGCTCGTGGACTAAGCTAATAGGTTGAAAGTTATGTATAAGATAATCCAATCCAAGTCCATAACGAGTCCATAGATAGCCCATAAGGCTCATTTGTATTGAACTATAAAAGGCACACTCCTCCTCATTTGGAGTGTGTGCCTGAGTGTGTAGAGTATGTTTTATTAATAAAGTTTCTCTTTCTAGTTTCTCTCTCTAGAATCTAACGCCACACTTCTAACTCTTGCATCATCCGAGCTTAGTTATTAGTGCGATAAGGTAGATCTAAGGTCCTACAAATACTCCTCACATTATTCTAGATACAAGCTCCCTACTAATGACCAGTTACTTGTAAGAGGTTACGACACCTTCTCATCTTATGATAACAGCGGACAAACAACGTAAGACCTTCATTGGACAAACTATCATCTTCATCTTTTCCAGTCACCGAAATTTGGGTTTGTCACCAGAGAAGATGAAGATGATGGGTAAAGGGTGGTTGTGTGGTGGTGGTAGTAGAGGGTGGTGGTGGTGGTACCGGTTATGTAGTGGTAAAGGGTGGTGGTGAAAAAGAAAATAAAAGTGAGGAAGAAGACAAGGGTAGATTAGTTAGTTCGCATGGGGTTTGACTTGCACTAACGAGATTTCCTAACGAGCATTAGCCAAAAACAAGATTTTGCAGCTACAGCAACCCTTCAAGGGCATTATTTGCAGAAAATTGAAACGTTAGGGACATTTTTTGCATTTTTGTTGGAGGACATTTTTTGCAGTTTTTGAAAAGGTTAGGGACATTTTTTACAGTTTTCTCTTAATATTAAGTGCTTCATTGATATTGGTTAAATAAGAAGGTATTGGAATGTATCATGGTGTTAGGTTTGTTAGTAAGGATTTAGATGCTTTTGTATCTAGGGCATAAAAAAGAGAAGAGTGTTGAGAGTTGAGACTATTTTTGATGGGCAACAAGGAAAAGTATGGGAATGAGATTAGTGATGGTGGATTATGATTTGTTTTTTAGTTATCAAGTTTACTTTTCTTTTCATTAAAAAAATTAAAAATCATAGTTGTTTTATTGTTAGTCGATTATTCGTACGGCTTTGTTATCAGTCAACTAAAGTTGACTGTTGGTACCAGTCCCTAACATCGACCATTGTTACGGTTATGTTATCAGTCGAATTAGCCGACCGTTGGTACCAGTTGACTAAAGTCGACTGTTGGTATGGTTTTGTTACGAGTCGACTATGTTTTTATTATATTAATGTTTCATTTTCTTTTTCTTTTCTAGTTTACTACTCCAGTCTGAGCTTTCGCGATTTCACCGCTCGGACTGCGGGGGAGTATTAGAGGATAAGTTAGTTGGCCCAAGCCCGACTTGTGGGTTGGGTCCATTAGGGTTTCTCCTTTGTACTCTTTTTATAATGGTTGATAATAAAGTAATACCTACGGAGTTTTAATGTTCTAACATTAGGTGCATGCCAAGCATGAAAGTGTTTGCAGCTAGAAGTACATTTCATAGGGAAGATGTATACGCTTATGTTGTAGTAGATGCGCTCGGAACTAAACAGACAGCAATCTTATATGAGACATGCTACCTCTGTTTAATACATAATGATCCAAGGTAACTACCTTACTGAATGTTTCAACTTTTTATTATTCGAAATAATGTTACCTTTTAAAATGTTAAGCAATATAAGTGATAAATGGGTTGTGTGTTACTAGAAAATGCTTGTCAGTATTGGTTCCACTTTCCATTTGGCTAATGAGTAGCATGTTGGAGATGGAAAATAGTCGCAACCCAACTTAAAACCATAAACTTTTTCAAACTCTGCAATCTTATATTATGTAAGAGTGTTATTTCCTTACATTCATGTAATGGAGCCATTATTATGTTTGAAAATGATAATCAGAACACAACAATAAGCAATTACACCCAACCAACCACCCCTTAGTGTATTTATTAAGTATGAATCAAGATCCTCCTTAAACGAGTTAGATCAACAATACAAAAGAAAGTGTAATCCCCTTCAGAAGGATCTTACACACCTCACTACAAAAAACTTAATCACTCACAATTATTGATCAAAACAGATTGATCAATATAAGATTAATAGACTAAGCACACAAGATATCAGAGATGATATCTTATCAATAACAAAGTCAAACAATGAGAGAATACAGAGGTTGTACAAACTGATAGAGAGAGAGTTATGAAACCCTAGCTCGGATATGAGTTTACATAGGGCTTAGTTTCAGTTTAGCCCTTCATATCTCCAAGTCTTGTCAAACAACACTAATCTTTAACTTCAGCTATAATGACTTATGGAAATAGTAAAACTAGCCCCTCAAGTTACTGAGCAGCTTGACTATAATAGATAGAAGCTTCAACACCCCTCCTCAAGCTGATCAACCATTAGTCTTTACACCTGCACTGTTTCCTTTAGTTTGCACAACATCTTTATCATTCCTTTTAACTTCTGCAAACATACCAAGAATTTTGCAAAACAAACTATATTGCCTTTGTCATAGGCACTTAGTAAAGGTATCTGCAACTTGCAGATCTGTATGAATTTTAATGGTCTTAATAACACCTGCAGAAACTTTTTCTCTAACCAAATGCACATCCAACTCAAAGTGTTTGGTTTTTCATGAAAAACGGGATTAGCTGCAATCTGAATTGCAGCACTATTATCACAGAAAACATCAATAGGTAATAAGTCTTTTAAACCAAGACTATGTAACAAATTTCCCAACCAGATAATTTCACAATTAGCAGAGGCTAGACTTCTATATTTAGCCTCAGCTGAACTTTTAGACAAAGTAGCTTGCTTTTTACTTTTCCATGAAATAAGAGAGTTACCCAGGAAAACACAAAATCCAGTAACAGATTTTCTAGTTTTAGGACATTAAGCCCAATATGCATCAGCATGAGCTTTAAGTTTTAGATTAGACTCTTTATTAAACTGTAAACCAGACCCTGGAGTGCCTTTCAAGTATTTTAATACTCTTAAGGCAGCCTTCAAATGTGACTGTAAAGGACTATGCATATGTTGACTCAAACAATGAAAATCATAACTAATATCAGGTCTAGTATTAGTCAAATATATCAATTTTCCAACCAGCTTTTGATAATTAGTGATATTATTCAAAACCTTGTCATTTTCAGACTCAACACAGCTTAAGATAGTATTTTCAGGCAATGCAGTATCAACAGGTTTAGCAGCTAACAAACCATATTCATGCAACAACTCTAAATAGTACTTCCTTTGAGACATACACACACCTTTATCATTTTTCAACATTTCAATACCAAGAAAATATTTTAATTCTCCCAAATCTTTAATCATGAACTTAGAACTCATAAACCTTTTAAAGTTATTAATCTCTGTTTCATCATTTCCAGTAATAACAATATCATCCACATAAACAAGTAAAGCCACAAACACAGAACCTTTTTGTTTGATATATAAGGAATAATCAAGCTTACTCTGTATAAAGCCATGCTCAACCAAGGCAGTGGTAAGCTTGGCATTCCACTGTCTTGGAGCCTGCTTTAGACCATGAAGAGACTTATTAAGCTTGCAAACCTTAGAGTCATCACCACCATTAAAACCTTTTGGCAAAACCATATAAACATCCTCATCTAACTCTCCATATAGAAAAACATTATTCACATCTAACTGATACAAAGCCCAATTCATATTAACAGCAATGCTAATTAAGCATCTAACAGTAACCATTTTAACCACTGGACTAAAGGTTTCATAATAATCAAAACATTCTCTTTGATTAAAACCCTTAGCCACTAATCTTGCCTTATATCTATCAATTTCACTACTAGACTTATATTTAATTTTCCAAATCCATTTATATCCTATGGCATGTCTACCAACAGGTAAAACACATTCAGTCCAAGTATTATTTCTATTTAAAGCTTCAATTTCACTATTCATAGCCTCAGACCAATTAGGATCATTAACAGCTTCCTCATAACTAGTAGGTTCAACAGACTTATTCAAAGTAGAAGCAAAACACTTATTGTTTCTATTAAGACCAGCATAGCACACATACTTTTCAATACCATATCTAACTTTAGATTACATCACATAGTTATTAAATCTAACAGGGGTTCTAGACTCTCTATTAGACCTTCTTAAACCAGGTGTCTTGTAACAACCGAGACATTTCAGGTCACTAATTTTATTAATTTTAATTACTAAATTTTTCTATTTTAAGTAACTTGACTTTTACCGAGAAAGTTACCCGTGTACGTTGTAACACGTACAATTAAATCAGTAATTTGACTCAGACTATGCCCATTCTACCTATTAATATGATTTATATTCCCCACGTACTTATTTTCATATGGAATAAATTAATTTTCTATTTTTACGCGAAGTGGGCACATTTTACGTTTACGCGATTTGGACTTACGTTTTTAGGTTTTAACTATATTTAAACCCTCCGATGAACTCACCACTTGTCTAAATTAATAAAATAGGTTATGATAATAAGTTTTTATATTTTTAGAAGTCTTACAATTTTTACACTACCCGGTATTACATTACGTATCTTAAAAACCCTACGTCTGAGTACCAGGAGCAATCTACACTACACAATACACTCTATACTCTATCTAATGTTAAAAATATGCACTAATAAAAATAATACTCTCCCCCCCCCTCCTTGTTAATATCACCACTCGCACTACACTTGTCCATAACTTGGACAAGTGTTCCCTTAAAGCCTCCATAACTTATATATCTTCCCACCTCACTTCCCACTATCATTTCTCATGCAAGAACAACAAAATTCTGGTCTTTTCTCTCCATTATTTTCATGTGTTTGAAGAAAAAACACACCTCATATTGTGTTAATCCTATCAAAGTTATGCTACAGTGATGAAGGTCTATGATTGGTAATTCATTGATCATCAAATTCTTCTTTAAAGTCAAGGTTTTCTAGAGTTTCTCCAAGAATTTTTTGAAGGTTTTCAAGATTTATTCATGGCTATAAATTCAAGTTTTTCAAAGAAGATTTTAAAGTACTCTTGGTGTCTTGGAAGCTAGGGTTTCATCTTTAGTGTTCTTGGCCTCTTGGGTTTTCTTGGTTTTCTTGTTGTTAATCTTTTTCTTCATCTTTTGTAAGGAAACCAACACTCACATTTTCTTTTGTTTCTCTGCTGATACTTCATGTAATTTATGTATTTTGTATGTTATATAAGTTCTTGATGCTTGAATATGCTTGGTATATACTACAAAATAACTAGAAAACCATAAAAAGGACTTGTTATGAAAATAGTGTTCTGATCAGTGGTAAAGATGGAATAAACTGGACTAATCAGTAGACTTTGGATCAAAAATAAAAATATGTAGTTGTAGATCTATGTCTTTTGGTCATTTCCTCAGTGGCGATTCCCGAGATGACACCCGATGAATTAGTTATGATTTTTCTTGTAAAAATAGTAAAATTTTGTATACTGTTCCCATTCGGGGCAAAAGTCAAGTTTTATGGTAAACATTTTTAAATAGAAAATATGTACCATGTTCTAGAGAAAAATAACTATTATCTCCAATTAATTTCACCTTCATAGGGTCTGTAGATTTTATGATATGGCCGTTTTGGTAAGACGTAAAACTCAGTCAACTTCACCTTTTGGACAGACTTGTAAAGAAAAATTATAAAAAGTGGTTATACTTGGATATATTTGAGTAAACTTATTTTTACTGTAGGGTCTGTAGATTTTAAGATATGGTTTGCATGTTATGAATTTTTGAAAGTGGTTAAGTTATAAAAATTCCATCTGCTTTGTAATTAAAAGTTATAAAAAGGTTAATAGCTTGTATAATTGGACCGTAAGTTTTATTTTGAACCACTTAGTATATTTTGGACCCTTAGACTTAAATTGGACCTTTATAACTTATTTTGGACTTAGGAATAAAAATGGACTAAAAACTTGAAATGTTGTAAGAAATGTAAAATTTATACTTGTAAATCATTTTTAAATGCCAAATTTAATCTTGATACTTACTTAAACTATATGTACCAAGCATAATTGAGAATGTAATTTATATAGCATATAGTAATGATTGTATCATTATTCTTAGAATCTAAGACACGCGTATTTATTCTTGGTTCCTCGTAGAGTTCTTGCGGTTATTTCTTCACTACCTCACTTGATCGTGCACTTTGTTTTCGGTGAGTTCATAGCCCCACCTTTTACTTGTTTAAATGTTTACAAACTCCGTGGGGGAGATACATGCTATAAATATTTATGATCACATTGCTTTGAAATTGTATGCTATCCTGATATTATTATTGCCTAAGTTTCCCATAGCCTGAAAGTCCCTTCTATCATGAACCGTTAATTACATGCGTGTAAACGCGAATGCCGTGAATAGATCTATTGGGAATGCCATCCCCCATTTTGGACTGCCCTACTGGGCTACCATATGCACTGTATTTAAGGTTGCTAGGTAATTAGGCTATTACCTATTGTCAAAGGGCATTTTTATATTCTGTTGAATATCTGAAAATGACGTTAAAGTTCAGTGTCATGAGATTAGGGCAATAATAACTTTTCCGACTTTGTATTCGTTGTTTAGTCGCTTTCATAGACTGAATTATATTGTGATCAACTGCTTATTATTAAAACTCTATGGATTCACTCAACATTCGTGTTGACTTTTTAGCATGTTTTATCTTAGGTCCTTAAGACGATGGCAGGTGGGAAGCATTTTCGAGTCTTTTGCATAAATGAAGACTTGTTTTATAATTATTCCATTCGATAAACTTTGAAACAATTTATGTACTGATGTATTGGGACCATGTTATGCTGCAAAACTCTGAATTTTCTTTAATATTATCGAATGGTGTTGTTTTTCAAAAACGTCTCATTTTAGATTTCGTTTTCTATGACTTGGACTGTGTAACTAATAAGTAACTCCCCAAATCTCTATTCCATTGTATATCTAAATTTTGGGGTGTTACAGGTTGGTACCAGAGCCTAAGTTATAGAGAATTAGGTTGCATTTGTTACCTAAACTATAACTAATCTTTTTATTTTATTAAAACTTCTCCTATCGCCTTAGAGGTTTTACATGCGTTTATGACTTATTTTACTAGGCATAGTTATTAATATAAATGATTATTTATATACTATATATAATTACTGACCACATATGCCTACTTTGTCAGGAATTATGTCATTACCACCATCACCTGACCATGCACCACCATCACCTGACCATGTACCACCATCACCCGACCATGCAGCAGATGCACCAGTTATTCCAGAGAATGAGCTAGCTCAACCTGAGCTTGCATAAAACGTACCAGAACAAGCACCCTTACCCCCGAATCATGTCTTCGACTTCCCAACGAAGATCCTGAGGAAGACCCTTAGAAAGACCCTCAAGAAGACCCGGATGAAGAAGAAGATCCGGAAGAGCCAGAGGAATAACAGCCATATGAAGAAGAACCTGAAGAAATGAATATTCTGATACTTCAAGATGTGAGTTCAGATGAAGAGATTCATGACTCTGAGTTGATCTACCCATATGAGGAAATGGGATCACCTTATCCACCACCACTTTTATCAAACACTTACTCTGATTCTGAGCCCGAGATTGAGGATGCTGTTACTGTTGGCATAATCACACAAGTGTCACTCACTGAGCGCTGATTTTCTCGAGGTATCCCTATCAGGGGCGGATCATCATCTACTGCCCCTATTGCTTATGAGCTCGAAGACCTTGTACCCAGTGGCATGAGGAGAGACATTGACTTGATTCGTGGTAGAGTTGGATTATTATCTAGACAGATGAGTATTCGGGAACAGGCGAAGGCCTTGGCCCAATCAAAGGACAAGATTGCTCATCATCGTATGAATTTTCTGGATTTAGACTTGGGAGTCATGGAAAGTAAAAGTGATAAAGTCGAGCATGCAGTGACTTCACTAGGAAAACATGTGCGGTAGCTGGAAGAGAATGATGTCAGAGGTGAAAACATGAAGTTAAGGTGTGAGTTGAATGCCACTGAGGGGACTCTTATTTATGCTCGCATGGATATAGTTAGACATTAGAGAGACTTGTAAGAGATGAGACGTTGGGCTTACGCTTATTGGGAGGAGATGATTCGAGTAGGAATTATCGTTGGAAGGTCATCTGAGGCCGTACATATGCTTGCGGTTTATGGAGAGACCCCACCACCAGAGCCATGTGGATCACTAACAGCAGAACAACCAGGACCTCAGGCGGTCCACATTAGATTATCATTGGTTTCTTTTAGTTTCTGATATTGTATTACTAAACTGAGAGTCTCAGTTAGTAGAAATACTGTTGAATTTTGTACTGTACTTCATATTTTGTGAAAACAATGCAGAAAGTATTTAATCTACTCGTAGTATGATGACTTTTGTTACTCTAGAAAATGTTATTCTATGTTGTTATGGTTGTTTTTATTGTTGTGTTATTTTTACGCGTATCGTAACTTTTAATTATCTTTGGATACTTATTATGTGTACCTTATGTTGTTGATAGAATCATGCCGCCAAAGAGAATGAGCACTGCTACTATTGAAAGAATGATCAAAGAAAGAGTGGCTGCCGCTGTTGCTGCAGCCGCTACAGCTGGGGGTGCTGGACCTGCCGTTGCAGCTGGAGGTGCTGGACCTGCCGCTGCAGCTGGAGGTACTGGACCTGCTACTGCAGCTGGAGGCGTCGGGCCTACCGGTGTAGCAGGAGGAGCTGGACCTACCGGAGCAACCGGTGATGCTGTAGTGCGCAAATGTACTTTCAAGGAGTTCTTAAGTTGCCAAGCTACTAATTTCAAGGGGACCAAAGGAGCTGTCGCTTTGGTCAGATGGTTTGAAAGATCAGAATTAGTTTTCAAGATTAGCAAATCTGCTATAGAAGACAAGGTCCCATATGCTGTTCATACTTTGCTGGATGGAGCAGTTCTTGGTGGAACTCGTATGCTCAATCTGTGGGCATCGAGGCTGCGTGTGCTATATCTTAGACGGAATTGAAAGATACGATGATCAGGAACTATTTCCCTCGTAATGAGGTGAAAAAGATGGAAGTGGAATTTTGGAATCATGTGGTAAAGGGGAATGATATTAATGCTTATATCATTCGATTTCAAGAGCTAGCAACTTTGTGCCCTTCTATGGTGTCAAAGATTCAGGATTTAATTGATAGGTTTATTTGGGGACTTCCACAAAGCATACAAGTGAATGTGAAATCATCGAAACCTAGTGTCCTGGATGACGCTATTCAGATATCTCGCAACTTAATGGATCAAGTCGTGCGCTTTGGAGCTAATCAGAGTACCAACACTAGCAACAACAACAATCCAAACAAAAGGAGGTGGGATGACAGCAGTAAGGGAAGCAACGACAAACCCCAGGGCCGTAACCAAGATTACCACCAACAACAGCACCAAAGACAGGAAGCCACTAGGGCGTATGTGGCTGCTACGGGAAAGAAAGTTGGGTATGCTGGATCTCATCCTATGTGTAACAAGTGTAGGTTACACCACTTGGGACCGTGCACTATTGAGTACAGAATCTGTCAAAAGGTGGGCCATCAGGCCAAATTCTGTAAGGAAAAGGGTTCCGCTACTGGCAGCAACACACAACCGATGGTAACATGCTACAGATGTGGAGAACAAGGACACTACAAGAACCAATGTCTCCAAAACCACAACGATGCTACAAACTGATACTGTTTAGAGATTAACAATAGTACTTGCTTTTGAACTTGTTGTATTTTATGTACTTTATTTCCTAGTTATGGAATTGTTACGACTTAAGACTACTTTCTATTCTCTATCAACTCTTGCAATACCTTCCATCTATTGTATTTTCCTTTCCATTCTGACTTCCATATTTTAACTAACTTGTTATCACCTTATATTATTTTGTCATTTTCTTATAAACCATTTTGATGTAATCTTATAAAATTTCTTTAACTACTTGACTAAACCGAACATTACATTATCGGTCCTCAATTATACATAGCCTAATTACCTATGTCTAATTCAGGAGGGATCATGCAATGTTGGGAGCTTTATAAATACTTAAGATCATAAAATTGCTTGACTAAACCGAACATTACATTATCGGTCCTCAATTATACATAGCCTAATTACCTATGTCTAATTCAGGAGGGGTCATGTTATGTTGGGAGCAATTACCAGTAAGTTTTATTAAAAAATACTTTTCATTTATATCCTTAAAATAATTTGTGAAATTTTCTTAAGATTACACAACTAACCAGCCTCATCAGACACCGTATTCCGAGGCGACAAATCAAACTACATCACTAATTAACCTAGAAACCATTCGCTGCGAGTACCCTCACCTTTTTCCCGACACACCGTCAGCCGATAAGACAAACTGAATCACGAGGACATGATTCCTTTTTAACTGTGGGGTGATGTAACAACCGAGACATTTCAGGTCACTAGTTTTATTAATTTTAGTTACTTAATTTTTCTATTTTAAGTAACTTGACTTTTACCGGGAAAGTTACCCGTGTACGTTGTAACACGTACACTTAAATCAGTAATTTGACTCAGACTATGCCCAGTCTACCTATTAATATGATTTATATTCCCCACGCACTTATTTTCATATGGAATAAATTAATTTTCTATTTTTACGCGAAGTGTGCACATTTTACGTTTACGCGATTTGGACTTACGTTTTTAGGTTTTAACTATATTTAAACCCTCCGATGAACTCACCACTCGTCTAAATTAATAAAATAGGTTATGATAATAAGTTTTTATATATTTAGAAGTCTTACAATTTTTACACTACCCGGTATTACATTACGTGTCTTAAAAACCCTACGTTTCAGTACCGGGAGCAATCTACACTACACAATACACTCTATACTCTATCTAATGTTAAAAATATGCACTAATAAAAATAACACTCCCCCCCCCCCTCCTTGTTAATATCACCACTCACACTACACTTGTCCATAACTTGGACAAGTGTTCCCTTAAAGCCTCCATAACATAGATATCTTCCCACCTCACTTCCCACTATCATTTCTCATGCAAGAACATCGAAATTCTGGTCTTTTCTCTCCATTATTTTCGTGGGTTTGAAGAACAAAATACACCTCATATTGTGTTAATCCTATCAAAGTTATGCTACAAAGATGAAGGTCCATGATTGCTAGTTCATTGATCATCAAATTCTTCTTTAAAGTCAAGGTTTTCTAGAGTTTCTCCAAGAAGTTTCTGAAGGTTTTCAAGATGTATTCATGGCTGTAAATTCAAGTTTTTCAAAGAAGATTTTAAAGTACTCTTGGTGTCTTGGAAGTTAGGGTTTCTTCTATGGTGTTCTTGGCCTCTTGGGTTTTCTTGGTTTTCTTGTTGTTAATATTGTTCTTCATCTTTTGTAAGGAAACCAACACTCACATTTTCTTTTGTTTCTCTACTGATACTTCATATAATTTATGTATTTTTTATGTTATATAAGTTCTTGATTCTTGAATATGCTTGGTATATACTAAAAAATAACTAGAAAACCTTAAAAAGGACTTGTTATGAAAATAGTGTTCTGATCAGTGGTAAAGATGGAATAAACTGGACTAATCAGTAGACTTTGGATCAAAACTAAAAATATTTAGTTGTAGATCTATGTCTTGTGGTCATTTCCTCGGGTGGCGATTCCTGAGACGACACCCGATGAATTAGTTATGATTTTTCTTGTAAAAACAGTCAAATTTTGTGTACTGTTCCCATTTGGGGAAAAAGTCAAGTTTTATGGCAAAACTTTTTAAAAAGAAAATATGTAGCCTGTTTTAGAGAAAAAGAGCTATTATCTCCATTTAATTTCACCTTCATAGGGTCTGTAGATTTTAAGATATGGCCGTTTTGGTATGACGTAAAACTCAGTCAACTTCACCATTTGGATAGACTTGTAAAGAAAAATTATAAAAAGTGGTTATACTTGGATATATTTGAGTAAACTTATTTTTAATGTAAAGTAGGAACTTAGAGGAAACTAGGGATATAAAGAACATAATTTTTCGACTTACGGTTTGCAAGTTATGAATTTTTGAAAGTGGTTAAGTTATAAAAATTCCATCAGCTTTGTAATTAAAAGTTATAAAAAAGTTAATAACTTGTATAATTGGACCGTAAGTTTTATTTTGAACCACTTAGTATATTTTGGACCCTTAGACTTAAATTGGGCCTTTATAACTTATTTTGGACTTAGGAATAAAAATGGACTAAAAACTTGAAATATT
This sequence comes from Artemisia tridentata subsp. tridentata, assembly GCA_021014915.2. Classification (NCBI taxonomy): domain Eukaryota; kingdom Viridiplantae; phylum Streptophyta; class Magnoliopsida; order Asterales; family Asteraceae; genus Artemisia; species Artemisia tridentata. Next base: position 385,887,351 of record CP139504.1, read on the forward strand.
GTAAGAAATGTAAAATTTATACTTGTAAATCATTTTTAAATGCCAAATTTAATCTTGATACTTACTTAGACTATATGTACCAAGCATAATTGAGAATGTAATTTATATAGCATATAGTAATGATTGTATCATTATTCTTAGAATCTGAGACACGCGTATTTATTCTAGGTTGCTCGTAGAGTTCTTGCGGTTATTTCTTCACTACCTCACTTGATTGTGCACTTTGTTTTCGGTGAGTTCATAGCCCCACCTTTTACTTGTTTAAATGTTTAAAAACTCCGTGGGGGCGATACATGCTATAAATATTTATGATCACATTGCTTCGAAATTGTATGTTATCCTGATATTATTATTGCCTAAGTTTCCCATAGCCTGAAAGTCCCTTCAATCATGAACCGTTAATTTCATGCGTGTAAACGCGAATGCCGTGAATAGATCTATTGGGAATGACATCCCCCATTTTGGACAGCCCTGCTGGGCTACCATATGCACTGTATTTGAGGTTGCTAGGTAATTAGGCTATTACCTATTGTCAAAGGGCATCTTTATACTCTTTTGAATATCTGAAAATGACGTTAAAGTTCGGTGTCATGAGCTTAGGGCAATCATAACTTTTCTGACTTTGTATTCGTTGCTTAGTCGCTTTCATAAACTGAATAATATTTTTGATCAACCGCTTATTACTAAAAATCTATGGATTCACTCAACATTCGTGTTGACTTTTTAGCTTGTTTTATCTCAGGTCCTTAAGGCGATAGAAGGTGGGAAGCATTTTCGAGTCTTTTGCCTAAATGAAGACTTGTTTTATAATTATTCCATTCCATAAACTTTGAAACAATTTATGTACTGATGTATTGGGACTATGTTATGCTGCAAAACTCTGAATTTTCTTTAATATTATCGAATGGTGTTGTTTTTTGAAAACGTCTCATTTTAGAGTTCGTTTTATATGACTTGGACTGTGTAACTAACAAGTAACTCCCCAAATCTCTATTCCGTTGTGTATCTAAATTTTGGGGTGTTACATGTCTGCACATCTTCATTAGGACTACTAGACTGAGTTGACACAAAACTAACATTATCTACTTCAGGAATGCCCTCAGACCAGTTTTGGTCACCAAAATGGGTTGTAGATTGCCCCCTTCTTGATGCAGATAGGTAGTATCTATTATAACATCTGTTGCATCATTAGAAGGTGGCACACTACCATCCTCAACTGGTGAATCTTCCCCATCATCATTGGTACTTTGAGGACAATCAAAAAACTTCAAGTGATCTGCTTCACTTGCATTTTCTGCATCAGCAGGATCACAGGTTTTCATTCTTAGTGGAAAAATATTTTCATAAAATCTCGCATCTCTTTCAAAAAATACATTTCTAGAATCCAAACTTAAAAGTTTATAAGCCTTTTTACTAGTGGAATACCCAATCATAACACATTTTCCAGATCTATAAGACAATTTATCATGATTATTTAAAATAGTAGCAAAACAGAAACAACCAAATAACCTCAAATGGGAAATATTAGGTTTCACATTATGTATCAACTCATAGGGACATTTACCTTTTAACACAGAATATGGCAGCCTGTTTATAAGATATACAACAGTTAGAATACAATCAGACCAAAAACTTAATGGAATCCCCCTTGAAACATAAGACTCCTAGCAACATTTAGAAGGTGTCTATGTTTCCTTTCAACAATCCCATTTTGCTGAGGTGTATGGACACATGAAGTTTGATGTATTATACCAAGATCTGAAAACATTTGATTCATTTTCTTATTTATAAATTCAGTACCATTATCAGACCTGACAACTTTAATTTTCACATCAAATTGATTAGAGAATAAGTGTATGAAAGAACAGAGTACATCAAAGACTTCATCTTTAGTTTTAAACCAAATATACCCACACAGCCCTAGAGAAATCATCAACAACAGTTAGAAAATATTTATAACCCTCTCTACTAGCAACTCTGTAAGGACCTCACAAGTCAAGGTGAACAAGTTCACCAAGTTTCTCAGACTTATGGTTTGACAATGGAAAAGGTTCCCTTCTCTGTTTAGCCCTATGACAGATTTCACAAACAGGCACAAAGGAATTCTCGGATATACCAAGAGACTGAATAACAAACAAGACTGGATCAGTAGGGTAACCCAATCTATTATGCCAAACTAACTTAGAAACATTATAGGACATAACCACATTGCACTTACCCACAGCTATACTAGAGTTAGCATAAAAATACCTAGAAAAATTAACATTGAACAAAACATTTCCCTTAAAGAATGAAGCCCTACCTACCATATTAGCATGTATGCTTCCAGAGGGAGTATCATTAATCAAAGACAACAGTTTCTTCATCTATTCAGAAGTAAAACCAGAAGAAGTACTAGCAGATAATGTAGAAGATTGTTTTTCAGACTGTTTTACCTCAACATTGGCATTATAATTTTGTTTATAACCATTCTATTTAGCATTATTATTAGTTTTAACAAAACCAGGAGGAAAACCAATGATTTCATAACATCTTTCAATAATATGTCCAATCTTTCCATAATTTTTACAGTTAAGATTAGGATTAGGACCTCTATTAGCAGTATTAGAATTTGTATTCCTAGTGTTATTATTATTATCGTTAAACTCTTCTGTTGTTATTAAAGGATTTAGCAGCAAAAGAAGTAGCATTCATTTTAGACTCAATAGCACTAGAAGACTCAGGAAACCCTCTATGGGATTCTTCTCTAGAAACAGTAGCATAAGCATCTTTCACCTCAGGAAGAGTATCCCTAGTTAAGAGAGCAGTCCTCACAGGCTGATAACAGTCATCAAGGCCCATGAGAAACTGCATCAGCTTCATAAGTTGCTAATGTAAGACTTTCTTTACTAGCTTCACAACTACACTTAACTTTACAAACACACTTAGGCAATTTAGTTAAGACATCAAATTCTCTCCATAATGAATTTAGTCTATGATAATAATCAGCAACTTAACTACCACCTTGTTTCACAGAGTTAATCTTTTGTAAAAATTATAAACCACAGAACCATCAACTTTATCATAAGTTTCTTGCAACTCTTTCCACATAGAAGCAGCATTATCAAAATACACAAGACCCATATAAACATCTTGAGACACAGAATTCATTAACCAGGTTAAAACAATGGCGTTACACCTCTCCCATTGAGTAGATAGAACATCAATAGCAGAATAAGATTCTTTTAAACAAGAACCATCAACAAAACTAAACTTATTCCTAGCTTGTAATGCCAATTTCATAGCACCTGACCATATTCTATAATTTTCAGTCCCAACAAGTTTAAATGGTATTAATGCAGTACCACTATTATCATTAGTTTGAATATGAAGAGGATTACTAGCATCAAGATTATTGATTAAAACAGGAGTAACACTACCACTAGCACTACCACTAACCATAATAACAGATAAAACAACAACCAAGAATGAATAACAGAAACCAGATAAACAACACGAAACCATTAGGACACATGATCTAACTTATATCACACACTATATATGAATCGTATAAGCACTTAAGATGGATCGTATGTATGTTATGCCGTGTATATTTAAAAGAGAGAGCATAAGAGAGGAAGAGAGATTTTATAAAAAACATACACAAAAATACACATACACATCCATCTTGTAAATGAGGTGAAGTGTGGTATATATAGTACAATGTAAGAAACCCTTATGGGCTTTCCATGGGCTTGACATAACATGGGTTGGACTATGTTTTCATTTTACATACAATGGACTAATATAACTTAACTATTAACCAATCAGCTTAGTCCAAACCATGAGTCCTTTTGACTATTCTATTACATGTTACATGACATAATACAAAGTTGTAAATACGTAAATGACCATCACTTTTTATCAATGCTAACAATCTCCCCCTAAGGGATGGTCATTCAAGAGATGCTCCATGTGATTATATCATTTGTCTTCATTGTTGTAGAATAGTCTTGATTCATTTGTTCCTTCATGCTTTTTGATCTTCAATGTAATCGTCTTTTGGTCCTTCTTGCCTTTGATCAACATCTTCACGGGTTTTCAGTGTCGTCTCTTCCATCATACTCATACTTCTTGATAATACTTTGAACTTCATACTTATTTCTTCCTCATATGATACATGAACTAGTTCTTGACATCTTGATTGAGTTTGTTGTAACACTTTGTCTTTAACTTGATCTTTTTGTCTTGAACATTTTTCACTTAAGTTTGTTGAGGATGATCTTCATAAGTATGAGTATGAGGAAATGTAGATGTTTAGCTATATGATGATGGTGGATGGACTTTCCTCAGTACCTGCATAAAACCGTTAGTAATAAAGCGTCCAGCACTTATAGGTTTGGACTTCGAGATTGTTAACAACATAGTGTGAAAACTTTCTCTAATCCTAACCAAGGTCGTTCCTGAACCGGATGCCCTTGAGAGAGCTAACTCAGATGCACAGAAGTGAATCAACGATTCAGGTGAGCTGCTGAAGTATACCAGAGTATCACTTCACGACTGTAGACCGGTTGAAGCAAATAACCATCATGATATAAGGCAAGATCCGTAGATCTCATTAAGACTCTTGTACACCATGTGTCCTTTTTGGGGAACACAGGTGTATTATATTGGAAGTGTGTCCTAAGAGATTTTTAAATGAATCTCATGGCTCTAGACTCAATTATGTGCGTTTTGGTTTTAGTAGTCGGAGGCATGGAGCAGAGTGCCACCTTTTCAATATCAACACATCTCTGAGTGAGAGGCCGACAGATTATGCATGATTCTCCGTGAGAAATGAAACAAATATCTTTTAAGAGATATCTGAGTGGCTAGGAGGGGTAGTGCGTCGCTGGGTCCATGACGTCTTGTCTTCAATATCAGTATCATCTTTGTGATAACCGATAGTAGATGTATTGATCCGGTTTCTGCCCTAAGTTTTCATGGAGGGCTAATTCTTTTCTCTTTCATAAACTTTTCTTTTTCATTCTTAAACCCCTTCTTTCTCCTTTCTCATTTAATCCTTTTTTTTCAATCTTACCTCAGGACTTCTAATTCCTAGTCTATTGGAATTGTCCTTGGGTAGATCCCTCTAGCTCTGGCGGATCATAGGACAACCTTATTACTCCATGATTATCCTAGATTCATTGATCACTTGCCATAAAATCTTTTGTGAAAATCTCTCAAAGTGTTTATGAATAAAACATATTTAGTTAACACTTCGAGAGTTTTGTATTTTCTGAAATACTCCCCCTTTGCATGTGCTCATGCATTTTAAGATAACTTTGCACATGTTTGGTAGAGTTCGCACATTCGAATTGATTAATTTTCAATTAATATGACCGTTGCGAGACACGTTTACATCACTAGTTAGACTAGCTTGAAATTATTACCCGTCCAGTTCATATCAAAAGAGAATCTCTCGAATTGGTACATTCTACTCAGACAAGTCCTTTGCGAGGAACGTTTACATCACTGGAGGAACCAGCTTGAAATTATTACCCATCCCGGACATGTCTTTTCAATTACTGACATTTAACTTTCGTCAATTCGAGGGTATAAATCTGAGTCGAGCTCTTTTTGAGATTCAACTACGATTTTTAACCATTTTTTTATCACATTTTAATCACGTCTTCTCCCCCTCAAAAATAGCATGTTGTGATATTTTTTATACCAAGTGATTAAAATAAGGCTTTTGGAGAGATAGACGGATTTTTTTTAACATGAATTTGGAACATCTTTGATTTTTATACTCCCCCTTAAATAAAGCATAAATTAATTTTAAGGGTTTTGGAGGGAGTTATCTTGAGCACAGAATAATGTGAAAGATTTTAAAAAATCTTTTGAGAAATCATGATCATGTGCTCAAGGGTTCTTTATTTTGTCATTGAAATTACGAGTCCTGATCTGAAATAATTAGAAGTCATCATTTAAGTCCAGGTTTCATACTGAAGTATACGAAATCCATAGTGAAGAAATTTTGAGAAACGACATGTTTTTTGAAAACATTATATAGAACTCTCGCTCAAGCATCTGTACATGTCCGTATCATTGTTGAATGACATTTCTAGATACGTACAGAGTATCGATTATATGAGAGATATGTCGTGAGAAGAATATTTTTGTATTTTTGAAAATTTTCTATTTTTATATTTTTATTTTGTTGGTTTTTCAAGTTTTGTATTTTGTTTTTCAAAAATATTTACAGCGAAGCCATTTGAAATAATTTTCAAGGAGATTCGAGAAGACTTTCTAGCTCCTCAGGAGTTAGGCTTCGCATGCCAATTCGACGAACTAGATTTTCAAACCTTTCTTTTGGAAGGGCTTTAGTAAATAGATCGCCGAGTTGGTATTCAGTCTTCACGAAAAATAATTCAACAATACCATCTTCTACATGTTCTTTGATGAAGTGGTAACGGACTCTAATATGCTTGGTCTTCGAGTGTTGCAATGGATTGCACGAGATGGCTATGGCACTTTTCGAATCACAATACAAAGGTATTCTGTCGAAAGGAAAGACACAATCTGTGAGTTGTGTCCTTATCCATAGAACTTAGGCACAACACGCAGATAGAGACACATACTCGGCTTATGCGGTTGATAGTGCAGTACAATCTTATTTTCTTGATGACCAGCCTACTAGCTTTTCTCCCAAAAATTATGCTCCACCTGATGTACTTTTTGCTATAAATTGGCAACCTGCATGGTCGGCATCTGAAAATACTATTAGTTTAAACTCGAAATCCATCGGATACCAAAGTACCATGTTAATGGTTCTTCGTAGGTACCGAAAGTTCTGTTTGACCTCTTGGAGGTGAAGTTCGGTAGGCCTTGCCTGAAACCGTGCTAATAAGGAAACAGCAAAATGAATATCGGGTCGACTAGCAGTAAGGTACATGAGAGAACCAATCATGCTCCGATATTTCTTCGGATCGATTGGTTTCCCAAATAAATCAGCACCGATTTTTGGGGAAGTGACCATTGGTGTACCAACAGAGTCACAATTTTCCATACAATGTTTTTTCAAAATCTCAATAGTATATTGAGCTTGATTAATAAAAATACCACGAGGGGATTGGTGCATTTGTAAACCAAGAAAGAATTTTAGTTCCCCCATCATGGACATTTCAAATTTGCTTTTCATGAGATTTTCAAAATGTTTTGAATGTTTCAGATTAGTGGACCCAAAGATGATGTTGTCCACGTAAATCTGAACAATCAAAATATCATCTTTGTATTTTCTTGTAAACAAGGTAGAATGAACTATGCCTTTGGTGAAGTTATTTTGGATCAGGAAGGATGATAGTTCCTCATACCACGCCCTTGGAGCTTGTTTTAAATCATAAATGGCTTTCTTTAGCTTGTAGACATAGTCTAGATGTTCTTTGTCAACGAATCCGTCTGGCTGACTGATGTGCCCGTTTCGAGTGCAAGTTTTAAATTTAACACCATCTACCAATGATTCAAACGAAACACATACGAGCAAGTATACTCGTCCGTGTGTAGTAAGAGATGATATGGTAAGCCGAGGTCGTTCACTAGGATTTGTTTAGTTTTTAGGATGTGAGTTTTGAATATAATTTCGAGTCTATTCAACGATTCTAATAGCATGGAAATAATGATGATGTAAATTCAATATATTAAAACTACACTTGCCTAGACTAGTTTCGCACAATTCACTTGATATGATTATGACAATGGTTCCATTTGGTTATGATCAATTAATTATTTGGTGTTCTAATTCGATTAGTGGGTATACTAATTTTATTGTTTACAACACTTTCAATCCTCGTCAAGATTTTAAGATGATAAAAGCAATATTTAAGATTTGATCATCCAAGACTAACACAACTCAATTACTTGATTCGCTTTCGTTTCACAAGTAATTGACAACCACACTATTTAGTTTTCCAAGTTTAACCAAGTCACTTATGAAATGGTCAATACATAAGGTAACACCCTCATAGACAAAGGTTTACAACTAATTGACTAACAATGTCTTTTTCAACCCATTACACTATTAGCAATTAACCAAACTTGACAACTCTTTTGGTGTAGAAAACTTTTAATAGTACAATTCGATCTTAGTGTTAGCTTTTCATGTAATTAGAACCATGGAGTCATAATCAATCAAGTGTCATGTAACAAACACCATCTAGGAAAGTGTACAAGGTACTTAGCCACTCATGGCAAACAAAGAAATAACCACAGAAATTATATCACTTGAAAACATGATTAAAGAGTCTTACAAAAGTTGTAATGATGATTACAAGAATTAGGAACACTTATGTGATGATCAACAATGATTCCTTGAATGATTACAATGGTGAATGATGAATGTAAGCTTATCTTTTCCTGTGTTTTTCTTCCTTCTTGAGAGTAAAATGATGATGTTGGTAATAGATAATAGGTAGTTAGTAGATAGTATGTAATAGTTGTCTTCTCTCTTGGCCAAGCATACATATTAATAAGATGACTCCCCTTGGTCCCCAAGCAAAATACTTGAGCCTAAAGTGTCATAAAAATTCTGCACTTGGAGTAAATGAAGTATAATGACACCCCATATGAAGAGTTAGCTCATTGAAGATAGTCATTAAGTGTGCCAGCAATTGTATGAACCCAAGGTTTGAAGTCTTAACCTAAGGTTCAGATTCCAGCCCAAGGTTTGGAGTAAGAATAGCATGGCATTATTGAACCTTGGGTTGAACTTAAACCTTAGATGTATTTCTTGAACCTTTGGTTAAAGAAGCAAGCCATAATTCTTTACATATAACTTCTCATTCATTTCATCAATTCTTGATCTTTTCTTGAACTTGGAAATCATTGTAGCTTTGATTCTTTAACTTTAACAATCTTTCCAAAGCCTTTATTGTGAAAAGAATCTTACGTTGTGCATAAGCTCTTGATTTAACAACTTTTCTTCATCTTTCTAGCCATTTACTTGAACTTGATTGTACCTGAACCTGAATACATCTTTTGTACCTTTTAAGCATAATATGTTCACAAATACAACCAAATACAATGCACAAACATAGAAATAACTCGACTAAAACATGTACAAAATGAGCGTTATCAAATCCCCCACACTTACATTTTGCTTGCCCCCAAGCTAATCTAGCTTTTAGAAATAAATCCACATGATAGAAATGAAAATGATTCTAAAAATGAGATGCAAATCCATCAAGTACAAGTACAAGATAAGATTCATCCTTTTAAGCTTATATGTGAAAAGTCTAGATGTTTGACAATACCTTAATGATTCTCTTGCTTGATAACATATTAAAACACCTCATGAAAAAGGAATGAAGTATAATTCACTCAACACTCATTTATTTAGTGGGTGAGTATATAAGAAAATAACAATCATTGCTCAGTCATGATCTATGATTCGTCAAAATCAACACTTTATTTTTCCAAGGAAACACAAGTGAAGTATGTGTAACCCGGGTCGTTATCCCCAACGAAGGTTTGAATGGAATTCGTGATCTCGATTCGTGAAACGTGTTTGAATGGTGAAAAAGATGGGATTTTGGTTATTAAATAACCTACAACTACGGGAAGCATAAATAGGCTAAGGAAAACTTAATAAACATAAAATACAAGACTATAAAGCATAAATAAACAAAAACGCGAAATAAATTAAAACTTAATTAAAAACCGGAAAAGACACGAACCTAAAAATGTCAAAACTATGAAATAATAATCCTAGGAATACCAAATTAATTTTCCTACGTTCTAAATTACAAAAGAAAAAAAGAAAAATATTTTTTTGACTTTTTAATTAATTAATATGCATTTAAAACTAAATTAAAGAAAGAAAATGATTAAAAATAGTAAAACTATTCTAAAAATTATGAAATTATTTTTGGGAATACTTAATGCTAAAACTGACCTAGGAAAAATAAGAAAAGTGGAAGTGCTCTAGTAATAAGCAGAAAATAAGCAAACAGTCTAATATAAGCTTAAAATAAATAAATAAAAAAGAGTGTTAAATAAAAAAAATGTGACAAGCATAACTAATAAACGCCCTAGGGTATACTGGTTGTGTTGTGGCTTTGTGAAGGAGAGGTCCAGGGTTCGAATCCCTGGACTCTCCTTTTTGTAAACTAATTTTTTTTATTTTTCTTTTTGCAACTGTGTAAAACAAGTAAAAATAATAAACTTTAAAAAAGGGAAAATTTCTGAGAATATAAAAATAAGCTGTATAACAGCTAAAATGAAAAGCAGTTGGGCATTTTGAGGCTTAAAAGGGAATTTTGAATTTTGAAAAGCTAAACAAACAGCTAGAAACTGGAATTTAAGCACTAAATAAACTAAAGGCTACTAAGGGGAACATAAATAAGCAATAGGGAACAGAAATAAGCACTAGGGGAAATCAATAAGCACTGAGATAAGGCAAAAGAACCACAAAAAGCTGCTGAGGTACTAATGTGCAGGGCAAAGAAGGTTCCTGAGGCAGACTTTGAGCTTATTAATAAGCTCAAATAAGCTAAGAACTAAGATTTACCTGATGGAATTGAAAACTACACCTAACAATCTACTTGAAAACTGAAATTTAGGATCTAAATATCAAAATTAAGCACTCAAATCTTACCTTCAATATTGTTGCAGACTGCTGAAATGCTTCTGAGGTGCAAGACTGCTTTCAAGCAAAATTTGATCAATGAAATTCAAGACCTAACCAACTACTGGAAATCACTTTCATATACTCTACTACACCTAGAATTAGCAAATACAAGAACTTAAATAAATTATTCCTATATTAAGCTGAGATGATCAGGATGAATATTAAACCTACACTAATCAACTCAAAACTAAAAGAAACTTAAAAACAGCATGACACAAGCTATAAACTACTTACTTAAATCATTTTGAACTTGATCAAACCCAACATAAGTGAAAATGAATAGTGAAGTTCAGGTTTGACCCTTTTTTACCTCTATAACAAACACTACTTTATCTATGACTGATTTTAATTTTCAAGCTAAGCAGACCAATGTAACCTAAGTTTCTTGAAAACAGTAGAATGTCTAACTAAATTGAAGCTTAAAAAGCAATAAACAACCTCAAATATACACTGAATTAAGCTGAACAAGCAATGTTGACTATTTTTTGACTATTTATTGACTTTAGCAATTAAAACTCAATTAAAGCAAATTGACATTAACAAGAGCTAGAATAAGCTTATACAAGCTTATTCTAACAGGAATGAAAGCTTTTTAACAACTAAAGAGACTTAATTCGATTAACAGTAAAACATAAAAATTTGGAAATTCATTAAACTTTGAAATTGGAACAAATGCTGATTAATGTCAGAACAAATAAGCTTGAAAGGACTTTAATTAATACAAAGAACTTAAATTACTACTGGAAATGAGTTTTCATAAAGCAATAAATTAATCTACACTAAGAATGGTCTAAAAACAGTGACAAGTATCTCTCTTGGTCTTCATTTCTTTAAATATCACTCCCATATGCTTCTTCTCTTTCTTCTGATCATTTCCCAGCCATTGGATTAGATTAAAGTGATCTCAGTCATTCAATCACGTTTTGGCGAGAAAATAGGAATTAGTGGGATTTGGTATCGCACGTGAACAAGGGTACAAATGGAGTAGCTAAGTGTAGGTGGAGGCGTGTATCAGTGAAAAAGCATGGAGGGGGGGCAATGATGTCTGGTCTGGGGAAATGGGTGGTTTTGTTTTGGCGGGATAAAGATGAAGGGGTTGATGGTATTGACCAGTTAGCTAAAAACGGGGATAAGGGTGGATTGGGCTTGGGTTTATGATTGGTGTGGGTTGGGAGAATGTGTTGGGCTTGGGATGTTAAGGGATAAGGTTGGGTTTTATAGATTAGGTGGGTTTATTTTGGAAAGGGTTAAAAGGGTTGGGATAAAAATGTGGTTTAGGCTTAGTTTTAAGTTAAGGATTATTTTTGGAATTTGGTAATTCCTTGGGGACTAATTTTGCCAAGTCTAAAAACTCAGGGACCATTTGTGCCTATTCTGAAAAATTATCTCCAAGGACTATTCTTGACAAGTTGAGCAATATCCCGGTCCATTCTCGTAAATTTCTTCCCCGTCCTCAGCTTTTCACGATTTTCCAATCTTGTGCTCGGTTTTGTCCATTTTTGCCCTGTTTTCGATCCTTTTGTACCTGAAACACATAAAAACACAAACCAAGAATATTTGCAGTAATATTTGGTGTATTTGGCCGTTTTCAGTATTTTTATGGTCTAAAATGGGAATAAAATGATGAGTATTTGCACACTCATCAATCTACATATTACCATAAGCTTGTACAAGAAACAAAACTCCACCGACGTGGCGTAAGCACCAAGTGTAAACATCTAAGAGGACTTTTATTCGGGTTAAAGGCTTCAAGGGTTATATCAGACTTATGTGGAACTATCTTATGCAAAACATAATAGCTCGCTAACAAAGAATTCTTGCATCACCAGATAACGGATGGTCACTAGGTTGTACCTTGGTTCGCTAACAACGTTACTTGCATAACAGATGGTCGCCAAAATACGCTCTAGCTCGCTAGCAACGTTACTTAATTCCTCAAGAAATAAGATGGTCACTACATGTCAATACACTTAATAATTTCCACAAAGTAAAAAAGGTAGGGATAAGACGTGGGATATATTTATGAAATTGGTTTAAAATAAAAAAAATAAAAAAATAAAAAATAAATAAATAAATAAATAAATAAAATTACAAATAGTCAAAGTCTACAACCAACTGCTACTAGCTACATCAACCACTTTCCTTAGAACTTGAGAATTCATTCTTGATCGATATCATACTTTCATAGCTATTTGGCTATTCTTGTGACCATACAATTGCAATGACTTTTTTTTTCTCTTTTTCCTTCTCTTCTTTTCTTCATTTCATTTTTTTTTCATCACATGTTTCAGCCATCGATCATTGATGAGTGGACTTTTACTCATCATTTTATACCCGAAAAACCCCACAAAAAATGACCAAAAACACCAAAATGGACCCAATATTGTTACAAATATCCTTGGATTGTGTTTTGTGTGTTGCAGGTACAAAAGGATTGAAAACGAGGCAAATATGGACAAAACCGAGCGTGATATGGAAAAGAGCCGAAAACCGAAGCCGGAAAAGACATTATTCATTCGGATTAAATTCAAGCTCGAAAAATCCCAAAACGGCCCTTGGATTATTCTCACTCGGCTAAATTGACCCCTTGAAGAACTTTTCAATTATGGCAAGAATGGTCCTTGAAGTCTTCCAAGTTTACACTTTGGTCCCTAAAGTAAAATTATTTAATCCTAAGCCAACCATATCCGGACCCCAACTTTAAACCCATAAATAACCCAACAAACCCTTTATCCCATTTCCACAACCCACCCCATTTAAATCCAACTCACAAAACCACGGCCCAAGCCCACCCACCCTTTTTTTTCAATAATAATACGGGTCACACATGTTTAGTCAAACCCCCCAAAAAAAGGTCAAAATCCCTAACAACTAACAAACCCAGCTTATCCACTCTTCTTCTTCTTCTTAATTCCCATCGTTATCCCGCCATTACAACTAATCACCAACCAGTCACCATCACCCTCGCTACCATTCAAACCCTTCACATGGGTATGTCTTTGGTCCCCCCCCTCCACCTCATCAATCCGAGGCAACCATTTTGATCAACGGCTAATATTCTAAGTTGTGGAGACCAAGTATAATCCAAGGGTCATGAAGAAAGCACAAGTAGCACAGGAGGAACACACTCATAAGAAAAGCACAAGAAAGAAGCTATATATATGTAGCAGATTTTACAGATTATTTTCGTCCAACTTTTCAGTATTTAGAAAAGTTTAGACCATTTTGTGTTTTAATTACTGTTTTCTTAGTGTAATGTTTTAATTTTAGTTGTAATCTCACTTTGAGTTTGGTATTTAATGAAATTTCAAGTTTTCTTTTAAAGTCAACAAAAGTCAACAGCTTATTAACTGCTTATCTTAGCTTATTTTGTTTGTTTCTGCTTATTTGGTCTTCCTTATGTTGGTTGATGATAGTTTAAGGGTAGTTTACAGTTTATGTCACCTAGTTTTAGGTTAAATAGCATTTTCAGCTTATTTAAGGGTGTTTGGATTAGTAGCTGCTAGGGGTAATCTAGCTTTGATACTATTGCTTTGCCTTTTTAGGAACTTAGATTTAGCTTAAAATAGGTAATTCAAGCTGATAGTGTAGGGTAGTAAATTGTTTAAGAGCTTTTTGTGGTTGTTAGTTAGTTATAGGAATTTTTGAGTCTAAACTGCTTCAATAAGCTCAGCATAAGCTGAGCTTATTCAGACCCTAATTTTTGCATTTTAAGGTTGCTTTTAAGTGTTTAAATTAGTATCCAATAGATGGTTTGATTTGGTCTTAGTTTCGCACAAGTTTGGCGCCATTTAAACCCCCTGCTATCACAGATTATTTAGTGCAGCCAGTGAGTTTTAGCTGCTGATCTAGGTAGATTTTTAGCTTATTCAATTAAGCTTAGACTTTAATTTTTGGTTTGTAGGTAGTTTATATAGTAAGGATTCAAGGTATCATCTGGGATCCATGTTTCTGGCTTATTTAGTAGCTTATTTAAGGCCTAGATCAGCACCCACCAGCCACTAATCTGCCCAGCATCAGCAGTCTAGTTCCAATCATCATCTGATCTTAGGCCAAATTAGGGTAGCAATTGTGGTTCAAATTTAGGCAAATTCAGTTTTTAAGTAGTTTGAAGTATGAATTTTATTATTTTGCTTTTGGTTTCCCCAGTAGAGCTTATTCATAGCTTTTAGAGTAGCTACAATAGGGCTGTTCACCCCATTTGAATATGCCCTGTTCTTCAAACTGTTCAGCTTATTATTTGCTTTTACCATCTGCTTATTTGATCAATTTCAATTGTTTTGAGCTTATTATAGTTAGCTTATCAGTTCCTGAGCTTCTTGTAATTTTTGGCTTTTATTTGCTTATTTTTAGCTTATTTTGCAACTGCTTATTCACTGTTACAGCTTATTTAGGCTTAATTGGCTTCTGAATTTATTTTTCCTAGACTAATAATATAATTTTAGATTTACTCAAAAAAATTTCAGAATTTTCCAAGTTGTTTTAATATTTTTAAATCATTTAAATAATTTAAATTAGTTTTTAATTCATTAAAAATTATTAAAAAGTCAAAAAAAATATTTTTCTTTTTTTCAAAATTTTCTTTTTATATTTAGTACGTAGGAAAATTATTTTGGTATCCGTAGGGTTTGTTTTTAATTGATTTGACGTTTTTACTCATTCGTAGTTTCCGGTTTTCGATTTTTCGTTTTTAGATTTTAGTAACACAAGAAACCCTCATTATTTCAAGCACTTTAATACTGAACCGAAAACAATATCCTCAATTTCACGCCTCGTTAGGACTACGACCCGGGTATACGCTTATCCGGTATTACAATCGATTGTCGCGTTTAAACCGTCGCGAGTTGACTTTTCTTTGTGAGAGGTTTGACTTGTGAAACGACGTTTCAAGCCATATCAATTTGGCGCCACTGCCGGGGAGGTGTGTTGCGACAATATCGTTACTGTTTGACGATTAGTGACTTGAAGAACCTTCCTCGTGAAGTTTCGTATATATCTTGTGAATACTTTTTTATCAAAAATCCAAAAAAATTGAAAAACCTTGAAAACCCAAAAAGATTTTCTTCTCCAAATTATTTTTCCTTTTTCTTTTGTGATTTTCAATGTTTCAAAATTTTAAAAATCCAAAAATATTCTTCTCAATCCTCTTATCCGTTTGATTCTTTATTTCTTATCCCTCTATCTGTTTAATTCTTCTTCTCTATGTCTTCATCTTACCATTATGGTTGTCAATGGTGTGGAGGTCCTCCAACTGGCGGGAATTGTCCCGGTTGTAGCATGGTGGAATCGGGAAACGGGTTTGTCTATGACCAAAATCCTTATTCTTACCATGAAACAACCGACTTTTTCAACCAACCCCCACAACACCAGATGGAGACATATTCTTGTGAATATTGTGGAGGTCCACTGATGTAGACTAAATAACGAGATAACACAAATCAAGCCTGTTGATTCACACGAATACCAGGATCGATTCTTCCAACAATCGTTGATTCAATTGAATACCGACTATTAGGATTCTTAGCAACAAAACTGCCAAAAATAGACTTTTCGTATTTTCATGAACTGATTATCTTACATTACAAAGGATCACTTAAATAAAGATGGAAAACTGAAATGGGCCCTAAAAGACAAACGGGCCGAAAGTTATTGCAAAAACAAAATCCAAAAAAACCCGAAAAAACACTAAAATGCAAATAACTCATAAAATAAAGTGTTTCGGGGCTCGAAAGTTCCGTAAACCGACAAAGTCAGTTTACCACAACGTGCTCCTCGTTCCAAGCTTCGAATCGACTGGTCATAGGCCTGAAACGGAGACCCGTAGCCCAAGTTATGCCCATTTTAGTGAAGCCCCTTTAGTCACGCGATCTTGGGCCTCCAGAAACATGATGGCCCGTTCCTCAACACTTGGGCCCGCATCATCCACACCCGGGTTTTGATTGTCAAACAGGGAACATGTTTGTCTATGAGCAAGTTCCATGTAATCAAAACTTCGGGTATGACCATTATCCATATAATTCACCAAATCATATTGTTGTGAGTACTGTGGAGGTCCTCACTATAGCTCTGATTGTCAAACGAGGAACCCGCTTGTCTATAAGCATGTCCCTTGTGACAATTATGACTATTCTTATCATGACCAACCTCCACAGTATGAAACGATTCAAACTCAGCCTCAGCCATTTCCTCAAGAATCATTCCAAGAAATTCATAATATTAGGAATAATCTTCTTGATTCTGCTTTCGAAGATGTATTCCAAAAACTTAATGATGTGAGGAATGCATTTAATGCTTGGGCTGCTAAACAGACCCAGGAAGATTGTCATGGTGAATCTATGGAAGATTTACTCGCCATTGAACGTGCAGCACATAACCGTTTCTTGTTTAATAAGGCTTGCATGCTCGATGACGAAGATGACGACGACGAGGAGAGTATTATTCCTTTGAATGATATTAATTCTCAACTCCCACAGTCTATTGCGACCACATCCATCTCACCAACTGTGGACTCCGAGGACTCTCTCATCATGGGGGATGAGCATCTTAGCACTATTCCTGAAAAGGAATCGGACGAATTCATAAAGTCTAGTGTTGATAACCTTGTCCCAATCCAAAGTGAGTCCGAGGGTATTTCTGAAAAAATGTGTGATTTGTCTCCTCTTCACATTTCAAATGATCATGTTGAGATGTTTTCCGATTCTGACGATGATGATACTTCAAGTGATGATAATTCTTTATCTTGTGGAGACATCGATTATGTCAGCCTAGAGGAAGAAAAGGATTTTGATCCAAATGATGGAGAGATTGACACTGATATTCTTCAAATCAAAGACGATTTACTTCGTGATAAATTATTGAATATCAATGTGCTCATTTCTAAGATCGAATCATTTTGTAAAAATCCAACCTCATTTGCTATCCCCGTTGAGGATAGTGACTTTATCTTGGAAAAGCCCGAAACATTTCCCGAGCTTGAGGCTTTTTCCAATTATTCTCTTCCGGAATATGAATCATTCCGTTTTGATATCGATCATACTGAAGAGACGAGTAGTGGCAGTACCACTTCTCATTCTCATATCTCTGTTCCCGAGTATGATTCGTTTATCTCTGGTGAGTTCTCCGGTGAACTCACTCATATCATACCTCCTCCGGAGTATGATTACTTTGCTTATGAGAAAGATCATGACCCGAGGGGAGATTTACTCTATCCTAAGAGTTTGCCTATTGATGATATCATCCCGACCCTCCCTCCCGAGGCTTTCGAATCTAAGAGCTTTAATGATGAAGAATGGATTCTCATTCTGATAATGATCTTTCTCCCTTTCTTCACCTATCCGGTGACTTCTCTTCTCCTTCACTCTTTCGGGAGTGAAGACACCATCTTTGACCCCGGCATCTCTCATTCTTTTAAGCCGGGTCTATCTCGTCGGAGTTGAACTTTCAAGCACTTCAATGTTCCTTCAAACATTATGAATGAAAGTCCGATGGAGATTTTCTCTTCCACTTGCTTCCCCATGGACAAATGAATTCGGGGTCGAGTCAAGCTAGTGACTCGGTTAACAAAAACAAGCCCATCATGGGTAACAACCCATGCTTCTATCTTTTTTCCTATTTTCTAACACTAAGTGTGGGGGAGTTCCTCTACTTGTTGCTTTGTGGTTGTTTGTTTGCCTTTGTTTTCAGGATTCCCGTAGATTATGATGATTGACGCGCCTGTTTTCAATCCAGCCGCCCAATATCCTATCTTTGTGTTTATGCTTATCCAGGGATATCCTAAATCCTTTTTGTGAAAAAGATTTTGTTTCCACACTTAGGTAGTAGTCTTACCCTTTTACGTTCTATAGTGATGGCATAATAGCCGGTACTTTGAATATTGAGGACAATATTCAATTCTAAGTGTGGGGGGGAATTCTTATTTGACCCAAAATTAAATTTTTTTTTTTCACAATATTGTACCTACTGGTCCCCTAGCACCCCCGTTTTGACCAAAATTTTAAAATTTTTATCGTTTTTAGTTAAATTTTGCATGAAAAAGAAGTGCTTTGCACAATAAAAAATAATTTGCTATACATTAATGCTTCGGTATTAGTGGAAGTTTAGACTTGATTAGGCTAGAACAAGGGGAATCCCGACTCTGCTAGAGTGTTGATCTAGCTGCTACCCTTAACTTTTAGGCTAAGTTTTTACGAATTGTGCAAATGAAAATGCTAAGCGTGGAGTAGTTGGTTCTCTTTAGAGCTTATATAAGTAATCTATGGCTTTTCCTCCCAGAAGATCCTAATCTGACTAAAATTAGTGCTATTTTCAAACTTTTGAACGCAAAAACCGTTTTTGTTAAGCTAAAAATAAATTTTTATACAATCTTGATTTAGAGTACTAGTTCAAAGTTTTATTTAAATTTCTGAACAAGCATACTTTCTTACAAACGTAATAAGAATGCAAAATGAAAGTGAGCAATTGCTTGAAAGTTGAAAAGATTAAAGTTTTGAGTATGAATAAATAAGTGCTCTAAGCTACGGTTTCGAGATCGGGCCTTGGATCCTTATTTTCGGAAGGCGTTTAGGTCTTGGCTACCCTCTTGCACCGGCACTTGGACCTCTAGTTCTGGAATGTGTGAGGTCTTGGTCTAACCACCTTGGATCCTCATTTCAGGAATGTCTAGAGTCTTGGAACACTCCGTTGTAACGGCCCTTGGATCCTTTATTCCGAAAGGTGTAATGTCTTGGAACTAAACCGTGAAGGTCCATCGTTTAGGGTACGCAAATGAGAAATCAGTAAAAAAACAAATAAAAAAAAATGTATGTTTATGAATAAGTGTGGGAAACTTGCTTCTTCTCAAATTTAAATCGAAAGTTGAACTAGTATTCGTCAAAATTGTCTAAAAGTTTGATGGTAATTTAGAAATTTTTGACTTCAAAGATCCCGTGAGCTCCGATACTATTCTCGAGGGTGTAAAAACCTAGCCTCTTTAGTTTACTAAGGACAAGCTGAGAAGAAAGTCGCTACATGGAGTGATCTCACCTTTGAATCTCTAATTTCTAAATCATTGTCGGGTTTTAACCTTAATAAAAGTCGATTTTTACGGTCAAAACTTTGAAAACAAGCAAACTCACCTAACATGAATAATTGTGGGAGCGAAAAGTTAAGTCTCGGCTTACATAGATTGCTAATATAAGTAGTGTTAGCATTTTACAAAAACATTTGCACAAGGGTTTTGAACTTAGTTGGGAAGTATTAAAAAGAGGATGACGATTACAATTCCCCGGAGTCACCCATTTTGTGTGATTCCCGTTCCATGATGCCATTTTTTAATAATCAAGCATGATGTTTACGTTTGTTCTCGTTTTAAATTACTTGCATTTAATAATAAAGTCAAAACGGGATATTCTTGGTAATTTTGAACCTTTCATTACTTTATATGATCGGATTGCTAGGGACTAGCAATTGCTTAGTGTGGGGGATTGATGAGTGGCCTTTTACTCATCATTTTATACCCGAAAAACCCCACAAAAAACGACCAAAAACACCAAAATGGACCCAATATTGTTACAAATATCCTTGGATTGTGTTTTGTGTGTTGCAGGTACATGATGAACTCAAATAAGTACATTTTATTACTATCATTTATCCTATTAATTTGACTTGTTTTATTATATTATGTATGAGGATTGATACTTAATCGTTTACTTATGTAATTCTCAGGTAAAAACAAGCATTTGGTGAAACTTGGCGATTTTGGACTAATTATGGAGCAAAACATGCAAGAAGTTAAGAGTCTACTGAAATGTACAAGATCAAGACTAATCTGCTCCAGATGCGCCGCATCTTGCTTATTACATACGGCGCATCACTATCAATATTTCACCAGATACGATCCAAGATACAAGAGGACATGCGCCGCATCTATTTATGGAGTTACGCCGCATCTTCTGGCGGTGTACGAATATTCCTGAATATATTAATCTTGGACCCCACGCGAAGTTAAGTCAATGCGCCGCATCTTACCCTCAGACAGAAACTATAAATACCCCAATGACCAGACGAATTCAAAAGCTTAAGTTCCGAAGTTTCGACAGAAGACCGAAGTACAGAAACCCTAGGACGAATTTAGTCAAGGTAGCAGCACAAGACACACCCAAACAAAGATACAAGAGCTGTAAGAAGGTGCTGCATGTGTTTAATTCATTAAGTAGTTTTGTTTTATTGTGTTAGTAAACTTTAATTCATCAAGATTGGTGGCTTGTGTAATGTGACAACGGAAAGATTGCACTCCCTTAAAACTGCTTTCTCATTAATTAAAGTTTATATGTTGATGTCTTTGGTGACTTTTATTAGTGCATTGATAACCTCTGTGTCTAGTTGAGCGTTGATCGGGTCGCCATGCCTCTGCCCTCGCCTATTTATTAGATCGCCTATGCATTCTATCGTCTGTAGAAAAGTAGGAAGAAAGATAAATAGGATAGTCATAAGTAATCATTAAGGGTTTACTCGCCGATAAGATTAGAACCAACGAGAAAGGACTTAATCTCGGTGCGTTGCATCGAACTATACACTTCATATAAAACTAGCAATAAAACAAGTGACAAACTACTTATCTATCAGGACAGTCTTCTTATTGTCTCAAGTATTTATCTGTGTACGTGTGTGCTACTTGCTGATTCGTGCCTATTGGTTTAGTTTATTATTTAATTGCAACCAAATCGTGCCAGTCTCTCAGGCTGAACCCCCTTGCGTTAGATTAGGTTGTATAGCTAACTTAATATATTAAAATACTGATTAGAATAACTAGATAATACGTTCCACTCTTAGTGATCGACACTCTACT
The DNA here is from genome assembly GCA_021014915.2 of Artemisia tridentata subsp. tridentata. Taxonomy (NCBI): domain Eukaryota; kingdom Viridiplantae; phylum Streptophyta; class Magnoliopsida; order Asterales; family Asteraceae; genus Artemisia; species Artemisia tridentata. Next base: position 385,908,821 of record CP139504.1, read on the forward strand.
TACCATTATATTCATACTGACCGGGTACACTGCTCGTTAAGTGTGTGTGTTATTGATAAGTCGGCTAAATATAAATTTAAAACTTGAGTAGGCATTAATACTGCTAAACCGCAACGACACATCGCACGCATCAAGTTTTTGGCGCCGTTGCCGGGAAGTGAATTGTTATTATCTGTTAATTTGATTAGTATTTTAATTAGGTTTTTAATTATTATTTTTTTTTCTAATTGCTAACTGTGTTGTATATTAGATTAATTTGCATTCTTTGTACTATTTTGCATATTTTCTGTTTTTGAGTGTGTTTTTTTGTGTTTATTTTCGTTTGTGTTTTTATTTGTTTTTATTTTTCGTATTTTTTGTGTTCTGCTATCGTTGTACTGAGCTTAATCGAACGATACTGCGCATCTGATTTCTCAGATACGGCGTATTGCGTTTAATTTTTATAAAATACAACGCATTTAATTAATTCGATACGACGCATCTTTTCCCCAAGATACGGCGTATCTGTTTTTGATAAAAAAAAATTTCTAAACGTTAACGCCATACGACGCATCTGCTTCAGCAGATACGGCGTATCTATTATTTTAATTGAAAACAGTTTTCGAATTATTAAACAGATACGACGCATCGATTTTTATCGATACGGCGTATCTTCTGAATCAAAAATCTTATATTTTGAAACGTAACGAAAATACGGCGCATTAACCTTTGTTAATACGACGCATTTAATTTTAATAAATATCGATTTTTGATAATTAAAATTGATACGGCGCATTCTGATTCCTAAGCGGCGTATCTATTGTCTGAATAAAGTCTGATTTAATTTTAACGATTATAAGATACGGCATATCCAACTTTTTGGATACGGCGCATCGTCTGCAGATATCAGCTATTTGTATTCTTATATCCGTTTCTGAATTCGTTAATTTCTCTTCTAGCGAACATATCCTACTGATGTTTTCGTGATTATTTCAGAAGGATAATGGAAGAATTCAGAGAACTGATTGACTTCGACTTCGAAGCCAATTTTATGGATGGAGTATTAGTGCATGATAAATCACCTGAACGTTACGATGGGGACTATATTGAACTAAATGACCTTGATGGACCATTAGAATCCAATGACCTGTTCATGGATGATGCGGAATCTGAGCTAGAAGAAGGAGAAATTCTGGATATTCCAAAAGTCAACGTTATTATTACTAGGAATTACGATGAATTTGAGGGATATGATGGTTCTTGGGATTACGGTAGAAGGATCCACGCCGATTGTGCTTACAATTTGAAATTTCCATGCATGATTGGGTACAAGTGTATTGACGCCAATTTCTTTCCTATTTTACCAATCAATGTCATGTCAAGAAGCTTTTATAATTCTATTATGAGAAATAAGGTGGAGTATAAGGGAAAGAATGTAGTTGGAGCCTTCATTAATGTCCCGATCTCGTTGGACGCTTTACTATTGTTACCGAGTTCGCCGTTGTTGAAGACATGAATGCCTATTGTGACAGCAATATGGGTGACGTGATTGTTGGAAAACCATTTTTTAGGGAGATCACTATTAATGCAAAACGAATTGAAGGAAAGATCACCTTTCAATGTGGAAACGACATTATCACTTATATGATGCCCCGAACTCACCCTGGATTTAAACATGCTACTAATAGGATCTGCTACAAATTTTCTCCATTCCTTTTTATTAGTGATGATGACATAAAGAGAGGGATTGAGTACCCATATCAAATGATGGAAGGATTCTACAATGGAGTGTTGAAATTGGGACATGAATATATACGTGACGAATTAGTTGCTAAATGGATCCTACGTAAGCAATGTGGGAATCAATGATCGATATTAAAGAGCTGAACGTGAGTCTAACTTGAAGACTCTGGAATAAAGACAAGTGCTGACCGGGAGACAACCCGGAGAAATTTTTATTATTCTGTTTTTGTGTCGAGTCAGTCAGGCCGCAGAGGATACGGCGCATCTCAATTCTGAGATGCGACGCATCTCCTGCAATGGTCATATCTTACTTTTTCTGCATTTTTTATTTTCGACTTTAAAACTTTTTATCAGTTTATTTTAATGCGGCGCATCCCTGGTTAAGGATGCGACGCATCTTCTATTCTGATCCGTACTTATTCCAGGCTCGATACGGCGTATCTTCTTCAATAAGATACGGCGCATCGACTGACCTGATGATTTTCATTTTTAATTTTTATGTTTTATTTTTATCTAACTACTAATGTATTATGCAAGTTGAACCTTTCTTAACTTAGGTGTGTTTTGAAGTCTTGGTGGTATTTTAGATTCCTGCACTTCCTGTGGATACATCTATTATGAAGCTTAAACGTTCTCATCCACAAGAAGATGATTTTTGCTCTTATACAAATGGAGGATCATACCGAGCAAATCTCAGGGGAGTTTTTCTGTTCTAATTCTTTTATTTTCCAGTTTTTAACCTTTTATACAAACAACGAGGACGTTGTTTAACTTAAGTGGGGGGATTGGAGAATTAGAACACTTAACACTTACTTGTCCTAAACTTTTCAAAATATGCTTAAAATGTGCTTAATATATCAAAATTAAAAAAAAAATTAGCATGTTTTTGTTTAAAGTCTAAGTTGCATTGCTGCACACATGACGTTATTTTCAAAATTGTGATTTTTCAAAATTCACAAATCTATGAGTGTGCCGGTGACTTGTAAACTTTAGAACTTGGCTTGTATACTATTCGAGACCACCATAATAAGTATTATTTATATAATTGGAATGACTTGTCTAAATTGGTAAAATTTCTAGGATTACACCCAAAAAGCCTTATATGTTATGTGTTATTAGCTAACTACACTGGTTAGTTAACCCCCGTATAAACCCTTTGTTACTCTCACTTTTAGAGTAAGATACCCCTAGAAAAACACTCAGAGCCATTTCTTTCGTTTCTTACACCTTTGTTAAAATGTTTCGTTACACCCGTACACCTTAGCCTACCCTGTAGATTAGAATCCGTGGTTGGTTAATTGCTATAGGCAAAGTGTGTTTCCTTACATTACCTGTGTTCGCGTGCGTAATTCATTATCTATGGTTAGGTCGGGAAATTGCACAATGCAATTGGAGTGAAAGTAAATATTGTATATCTTTGAGTTTATTTTTCGTGTGTTTACTACTTTCACTATTACCGTTATTTCTGAAGTCATGAAAAGTATGGAAAAATTATCCAGAATTATCATTATAGTGATGTGGTGAAATTTTACACATCTATGTTTATTTTAAAAAAAAAAAAAAAAAATAAATAAAAAAAAAAATAAAATAAATAAATAAATCGAAAAAAAAGAAAAGAAAAAGAAAAAAAAAGAAAAGTTGGATGTTTGATTTAACCAACTTATGTAAAGTTTTGTATTAAGTGGTCGATATCACCACTATTTCTTGTATACTATATCTATGGATTGAATGGGAGTTGGCAGTTATGGGAACACCAACTAAGGTTTATTCTTTGATTAAGATCTTGTTGAGTATAATTCGTGTCTACCTAAAGCGTGTGTTTCAAGTGTTAAAGCGTGAGTTATTCAATGATATGAGTCTTATTCATGGGATGGTTGGGATAGTGATTAACCACACTTAGGATTTTAATTTATTTGTTTTGTTTATTTTTCATTTTACACCAATTTATATCCTAAATATTATCCATACCCTATATTATTCTTTATCCAACCAAACCTTTGATTTATTGAGATTAGGGATTTGAGCAATCTTAAGTATCGTAGTCGTGGATTCGGCTATGTATTTATGATTTTGTTGCCCTTTTTGATATAATATTATTGGTGAAGTTTGGACCTATCTTTAGCCTATTCGAGTTAAGGATTTGAGCAATTACAAGTATCGTGTTCGTGGATTCGATCATGTATTTTTGATTTTGTCGCCTTTTCTGGAATTTGAGATCGATAGAGATTAAGAAGAGTAATTAACCCTTAAACCTCAAAACCCTTTTTACCGCTTTAGACTTGTTATTCCTTGGCTTTAGTGGGGGAGATGTGTATACTTGCCAAGCTTATGATAGAATATTCATCACGACTGGACAGTTAAACGATTAGATTCGCTTTTATCAAATTATTTTATTTTACTTCTAATTCGTTAAGTGTTTAGTTGTGTGATTATGACAAGAATGAATACATGCTTAAATATAAAAATAAATCCTAATATCTTTTAGGATACATTTTCATAAGATTAATTCTAAGGTTTACTTGGGGACAAGTAAAGTTCAAGTGGGGGGATATTTGATGAACTCAAATAAGTACATTTTATTACTATCATTTATCCTATTAATTTGACTTGTTTTATTATATTATGTATGAGGATTGATACTTAATCGTTTACTTATGTAATTCTCAGGTAAAAACAAGCATTTGGTGAAACTTGGCGATTTTGGACTAATTATGGAGCAAAACATGCAAGAAGTTAAGAGTCTACTGAAATGTACAAGATCAAGACTAATCTGCTCCAGATGCGCCGCATCTTGCTTATTACATACGGCGCATCACTATCAATATTTCACCAGATACGATCCAAGATACAAGAGGACATGCGCCGCATCTATTTATGGAGTTACGCCGCATCTTCTGGCGGTGTACGAATATTCCTGAATATATTAATCTTGGACCCCACGCGAAGTTAAGTCAATGCGCCGCATCTACTTATTAGATGCGCCGCATCTTACCCTCAGACAGAAACTATAAATACCCCAATGACCAGACGAATTCAAAAGCTTAAGTTCCGAAGTTTCGACAGAAGACCGAAGTACAGAAACCCTAGGACGAATTCAGTCAAGGTAGCAGCACAAGACACACCCAAACAAAGATACAAGAGATGTAAGAAGGTGCTGCATGTGTTTAATTCATTAAGTAGTTTTGTTTTATTGTGTTAGTAAACTTTAATTCATCAAGATTGGTGGCTTGTGTAATGTGACAACGGAAAGATTGCACTCCCTTAAAACTGCTTTCTCATTAATTAAAGTTTATATGTTGATGTCTTTGGTGACTTTTATTAGTGCATTGATAACCTCTGTGTCTAGCTGAGCGTTGATCGGGTCGCCATGCCTCTGCCCTCGCCTATTTATTAGATCGCCTATGCATTCTATCGTCTGTAGAAAAGTAGGAAGAAAGATAAATAGGATAGGCATAAGTAATCATTAAGGGTTTACTCGCCGATAAGATTAGAACCAACGAGAAAGGACTTAATCTCGGTGCGTTGCATCGAACTATACACTTCATATAAAACTAGCAATAAAACAAGTGACAAACTACTTATCTATCAGGACAGTCTTCTTATTGTCTCAAGTATTTATCTGTGTACGTGTGTGCTACTTGCTGATTCGTGCCTATTGGTTTAGTTTATTATTTAATTGCAACCAAATCATGCCAGTCTCTCAGGCTGAACCCCCTTGCGTTAGATTAGGTTGTATAGCTAACTTAATATATTAAAATACTGATTAGAATAACTAGATAATACGTTCCACTCTTAGTGATCGACACTCTACTTACCATTATATTCATACTGACCGGGTACACTGCTCATTAAGTGTGTGTGTTATTGATAAGTCGGCTAAATATAAATTTAAAACTTGAGTAGGCATTAATACTGCTAAACCGCAACGACACATCGCACGCATCAGTACAAAAGGATTGAAAACGAGGCAAATATGGACAAAACCGAGCGTGATATGGAAAAGAGCCGAAAACCGAAGCCGGAAAAGTCATTATTCATTCGGATTAAATTCAAGCTCGGAAAATCCCAAAACGGCCCTTGGATTATTCTCACTCGGCTAAATTGACCCCTTGAAGAACTTTTCAATTATGGCAAGAATGGTCCTTGAAGTCTTCCAAGTTTGCACTTTGGTCCCTAAAGTAAAATTATTTAATCCTAAGCCAACCATATCCGGACCCCAACTTTAAACCCATAAATAACCCAACAAACCCTTTATCCCATTTCCACAACCCACCCCATTTAAATCCAACTCACAAAACCACAGCCCAAGCCCACTCACCCTTTTTTTTACAATAATAATACGGGTCACACATGTTTAGTCAAACCCCCCAAAAAAAGGTCAAAATCCCTAACAACTAACAAACCCAGCTTATCCACTCTTCTTCTTCTTCTTAATTCCCATCGTTATCCCGCCATTACAACTAATCACCAACCAGTCACCATCACCCTCGCTACCATCCAAACCCTTCACATGGGTATGTATTTGGTCCCCCCCCCTCCACCTCATCAATCCGAGGCAACCATTTTGATCAACGGCTAATATTCTAAGTTCTGGAGACCAAGTATAATCCAAGGGTCATGAAGAAAGCACAAGTAGCACAGGAGGAACACACTCACAAGAAAAGCACAAGAAAAGCACAAGAAAAGCACATGATAGTGTAGGGTAGTAAATTGTTTAAGAGCTTTTTGTGGTTGTTAGTTAGTTATAGGAATTTTTGAGTCTAAACTGCTTCAATAAGCTCAGCATAAGCTGAGCTTATTCAGACCCTAATTTTTGCATTTTAAGGTTGCTTTTAAGTGTTTAAATTAGTATCCAATAGTTGGTTTGATTTGGTCTTAGTTTCTTACAAGTTTGGCGCCATTTAAACCCCCTGCTGTCACAGATTATTTAGTGCAGCCAGTGAGTTTTAGCTGCTGATGTAGGTAGATTTTTAGCTTATTCAATTAAGCTTAGACTTTAATTTTTGGTTTGTAGGTAGTTTATATAGTAAGGATTCAAGGTATCATCTGGGATCCATGTTTCTGGCTTATTTAGTAGCTTATTTAAGGCCTAGATCAGCACCCACCAGCCACTAATCTGCCCTGCATCAGCAGTCCAGTTCCAATCATCATCTGATCTTAGGCCAAATTAGGGTAGCAATTGTGGTTCAAATTTAGGCAAATTCAGTTTTTAAGTAGTTTGAAGTATGAATTTTATTATTTTTCTTTTGGTTTCCCCAGTAGAGCTTATTCATAGCTTTTAGAGTAGCTACAATAGGGTTGTTCACCCCATTTGAATCTGCCCTGTTCTTGAAACTGTTCAGCTTATTATCTGCTTTTACCATCTGCTTATTTGATCAATTTCAATTGTTTTGAGCTTATTATAGTTAGCTTATCAGTTCCTGAGCTTCTTGTAATTTTTGGCTTTTATTTGCTTATTTTTAGCTTATTTTGCAACTGCTTATTCACTGTTACAGCTTATTTAGGCTTAATTGGCTTCTGAATTTATTTTTCCTAGATTAATAATTTAATTTTAGATTTACTCAAAAATATTTCAGAATTTTCCAAGTTGTTTTAATATTTTTAAATCATTTAAATAATTTAAATTAGTTTTTAATTCATTAAAAATTATTAAAAAGTCAAAAAAAATATTTTTCTTTTTTTCAAAATTTTCTTTTTATATTTAGGACGTAGGAAAATTATTTTAGTATCCGTAGGGTTAGTTTTTAATTGATTTGACGTTTTTACTCGTTCGTAGTTTTCGGTTTTCGATTTTTCGTTTTTAGATTTTAGTAACACAAGAAACCCTCGTTATTTCAAGCACTTTAATACTGAACCGAAAACGATATCCCCAATTTCACGCCTCGCTGGGACTACGCTTATCCGATATTACAATCGATTGTCGCGTTTAAACCGTCGCGAGTTGACTTTTCTTCGTGAGAGGTTTGACTTGTGACCCGTTTGACACGACTATCAATCATAATACCAATAGATCTTCCATGAGATTATCATGGAGTTCGCAACTTTCTCAATTTCAAGGATTCCCACATAACAACCATCTTTCCAAGTAGCTAGTAACCAACCAAGACTTGACTATGGGTAAGGTTAAGGCTAAAGGTGTAAAATATTTTTATATTTTTCTGATGTAACAAAATGAAAAGGATGGCTCAGAGGGTGTACTAATGGTATCTAGCACTAAAATTGAGTGCTAACAAATGAGTTCATATAAGTGGTTTAACTAACCGATGTGGCTAGCTAGTATATCATTAGATGTAAAATGGAAGGCCATTTGGTTTAATTCCTAAGGTTGCCTCTTATCACACAAGGTAATCTCACTGCGGTCTGGTAATGATTTGCATGTATAAGTTCTAGAATAAATAAGATCACCGGCGCACTCATAGGAAAAAGATCAAGCATAAAAAATGTATGCTATACGAAATATCCTTACAATTTAGTGGAATGGGCTATAGTTGTGCTAGCAATGTTATCAATCCTAAAAATGGATCGCAATGTCAATCAGGACACATCTCGAATTTTCAAAAATTACATGTTTTACCAGTGGATTGATCTAGTTATTCTAATATAAATTATCCTAAATGTGCGAAAACAACTAGATTAAAGGGGCAAACAAATTAAAAACTAGGCTCAAAATTATAGAGAATTTTAAAATCCAGTTTCATTTTCCTATTTCCTCCTCCCACACTTAAGTTTGACATTGTCCTCAATGTAAAGAACGATGGACCATAAAAATAGGGAAATGGAACATAAAAGAAATGATACTGCCTGAGCTTTTGAATTTAGATCGAATGATTTCACATCTTCAAGATCAAGCATCCTAACCTGCATTAATCATCAAAAACAAAAACACACAAAATGCAAAATATTTTTGGATTTTTATTATTTATATTAGCTAGGCCCCCACACTTATGGTGAAACCATTGGGAAATAAAAAAATGATTTGAAAAACACACGGGTTGCCTCCCGAGAAGTGCTAAATTTATTAACGAGTCATCAGCCGACTCGATCTTTCTTACTTTCGTAGTTTATTTTTGGGATTCTTTCCCGACTTCTTTGGAATGTACACCACATTTCCTTTCACTATTCCTTTTCCGGTTTTATCAATATCATGTAACTTTGCAGTATTGCAAGTTCTAGGGAGAACATCCCAGATGTAACCAGTTTTCGCAGCCCATGGTATTACTTTTTTATAATCAGCTGGAAAAGGTGCCATAAATGGAATAGCAGTGTATTTCTTTTTATCGAGCAATTCAAGTGGAATTTCTTCACTTGACATTTCATTCAGTTGCTCCTCATCATGGTATAGTTTGATTCGATGTCCATTAACAATGAAAGTTCCACCGTGCTTGTCATATAATTCAACATATCCGGATGGAAAACCATGTTTTACCATGAATGGACCAAACCATTTGGTTATGAGCTTGGGAGCTTTGAATTTGTACTTAGAATTAAACAAAAGAACTTTGTCTCCAGCCTTAAATTCTTTCCGGATTCTTTGTTTCCTATCATGAAAGCTTTTGTTCGAGCTTTGTACAACTTGGAATTCTCATACGCTTGGAGTCTTAATTCATCGAGTTCATGCAATTGCAAGAATCATTTTTCTCCAGCGATTTTGAGATCGGGATTACATTGCCTCAACGCCCAGTATGCGCGGTGTTCAATTTCAAATGGCAAATGACAAGTTTTTCCATATATGAGTCTATATGGAGTTGTACCAATTGGAGTTTTATATGCCGTTCTAAACACCCATAGAGCATCATCGAGTTTCCTTGACCAAACAGAAGGATTATCCTTAACTGTTTTTTCAAGTATCCTTTTTAAAGCTCTATTGGTGTTTTCAACTTGACCACTGGTTTGAGGATGGTATGCTGTTGAGAAACGATGGTGGACTCCATATCGTTTCATAGCTTTCTCCATTTGACGGTTACAGAAGTGAGTTCCTTTGTCACTTATCAAAGCTTTTGGAATACCGAATCGAGAGAAAAGTCTTTTTAGGAAATTTACAACTACTCGTGCATCATTTGTGGGTAAAGCCTCTGCTTCGGCCCATTTAGAAACATAATCAATTGCAACGAGGATGTATTCGAATTTATGAGATTTAGGAAACGGACCCATGAAATCAATTCCCCAAATATCAAATATTTCATAAACTTGTATGCTCTTTTGTGGCATTTCGTCTCTACGAGAAAGACTACCAGACTTCTGGCATGCATCACAATTCTGCACAAGCGTATGTGCTTCTTTAAAAATTGTTGGCCAATAAAATCCCACATCAAAAACTTTTTTAGCTGTTGTGGATGGACCGTAATGTCCTCCAGTTGGGCCGTGATAACATTCATCAAGAATTTTTTGGGTCTCTGAACTGTACATGCATCTTCTAATTATCCCATCGGGACACATTTTAAATAGATACGGTTCATCCCAAAAATAGTATTTCAGGTTTGCGAAAAATTTACTACGCTCAGCGTAAGTTAGACCTTTTTGTAATACTCCTCTGGCTAAATAATTTGCATAATCTGCAAACCATGGAGCTTCTTCGTCTTCAATTCCCATAAGGGTTTCATTGGGAAAATTATCATCAATCTCGTCTTTACCGAGTTCCTCTAAATTAGGATTTTCTAATCTAGATAAATGATCTGCTGCAACATTTTCTGCACCTTTCTTATTCTGGATTTCTATGTCAAATTCTTGAAGCAATAAAATCCATCAGATAAGACGTGGTTTGGCATCTTGTTTGGCAAACAGATATTTAAGAGCTGAATGATCGATGAATACAATTGTCTTTGACAAAACAAGATAAGAATGAAATTTGTCAAATGCAAAAACTACAGCCAATAGTTCCTTTTTAGTGACTGTGTAGTTTTGTTGGGCACTATTCAGGGTTTTACTAGCAAAGTAAATAGGACAAAAATGTTTTCCTTCTTGTTGTCCTAATACTGCCCCAATAGCATAATCACTTGCATCACACATAAGTTCAAATGGCAGCGACCAATTTAGTGAAATCATAATCGGTGCATTTGTTAACTTATTTTTTAGTGTTTCGAATGCCTTGATGCATTCTTCATTGAAATCAAAAACTGAATCTTTCTCGAGTAGCTTCGTCATAGGACGAGATATTTTTGAAAAATCTTTGATGAATCTGCGGTAAAATCCCGCATGCCCCAAGAAACTCCTAACGCCTTTGACGTTAGTCGGGGGTGGTAATTTAGCAATAGCATCTATTTTTGCTTTGTCAAATTTGATTCCCTTGCTTGAAATTTTGTGACCAAGCACAATGCCTTCTGTCACCATAAAGTGACATTTTTCCCAATTAAGCACGAGATGAGAGGTTTTGCATCTTTCAAGCATTTTATCCAGATTGGAAAGGCATGACTCGAATAAGTCTCCAAACATCGAGAAATCGTCCATGAAAACATCCATGTAGGTTTCAAGCATATCTTGAAAAATAGCAATCATGCATCTTTGAAATGTTGCTGGTGCGTTACAAAGACCAAAAGGCATACGCCTATACGCATATGTTCCAAAAGGACACATGAATGTGGTCTTTTCTTGATCAGCTGGATCAATTGAAACTTGAAAATAACCGGAAAATCCATCGAGAAAACAAAAGAATTTGTTCCCCGCAAGTCTTTCCAACATTTGATCCATGAACGGTAAGGGAAAATGATCTTTCCTGGTGGCATCATTTAATTTGCGATAATCAATGCACACTCGCCAACCAGTTATAGTTTTGGTAGGAACTAGTTCATTACGTTCATTAGTTACGACAGTTGTTCCTCCTTTCTTAGGAACACAGTGAACAGGACTCACCCATGAACTATCCTCAAGGGGATAAATAATTCCAGCGTCAAGAATTTTGATTATTTCCTTCTTAACAATCTCCTTCATATTTGGGTTGAGTCTTCATTGTCTTTGAACAACGGGTTTAGAATCGGTTTCGATCTTGATTTTGTGTCTGAAAAAGTTTGGACTTATTCCACTGATGTCAGAAGTTTTCCAAGCGAAAGCTTCTTTATGTTTTTTGAGTATAGAAACAAGACGTTCTTTTTCATTGGGTTTGAGTGCTGAAGATATGACAACTGGAAGAAGAGAATTTTCTTCCAAGAATGCATATTCCAGATGATCAGGAAGAGGTTTCAAGACGAAATCCACTGGCGGATCTTCAATTGAAGTTTTGATTCTCATATCATCATTAAATTTCAACTCCTCAAAGTTGGTGTTTTCTTCCTCAAAAATTTCTTCAGTTTCTATCTACATAAATTCAGCAAATTCTCAGTCGAGATCTTCATCACTGATTTGTCCAGATGTTTTATGAGTCTTAATTCTTTCGTCAAGCAACTCATCAAAAGTTTCCTCTGTTATTTCATCGATAACATCAATGCTATAACAAGTGTCATCATTTGCATGAGAATATTTCATGGCTTGATTAATCGAAAAAGAGATTATTTTGACCCCAACTCCAAGGTTGAGTTCTTTATTTTTCACTCGAATGATAGCATCTGTTGTGTTAAGGAAAGGTCTTCCTAGAATTAAGGGAACTTTGCTATCTTCCTCCATTTCGAGGATCACAAAATCAATAGGAAAAACGAATTGCCCAACTTGAACAAGCATGTTTTCAGTTACTCCAACAGGATATTGGATTGTATGATTTGCTAAACGTATACGCATTCTTGTGGGTTTCAGGGTATTGATTGAAAGCTTCGCATACAATGAGTATGGCATAAGATTGATACTCGCCCCGAGGTCGGCTAAAGCATCACAAGTGATTGAATTTCCCAAAGTACATGGGATAAGAAAACTTCCAGGATCACCGAGTTTTTTCTGTAGTTTATTTTCAATAATGGCTGAGCAATCTTCATTCAAGAAGGTAGCAGAAATGTTTTTCATTTTACTTTTGTTACTCACAAGTTCTTTCAAAAACTTCCCATAATTGGGCATTCCAGCTAAGACATCAACAAGAGGAACGTTGATCCTAACTTCTTTGATTAAGTCTATGAACTGGCCATATTGTTCTTCCATCTTTTCTTTCCTCAAATGTTGAGGATATGGAATTCTTGGTTTATATGCTTTAAGCTGTGGAGTAGGTTTAACGACTGGTGTAGGAATTGGTTCGTTATCTTTTGGTTCTTCTTCTACTTCATCCTCACTATCATCATGAACAATAGTGGTTGTTTGGGTTGGGTTGGGTGGTGGATCATAAGATAGACCACTACGAGTATATACAACATTTGCATGCTCATTTCTCGTTTGAGGTGGACGATAAGTTCCAGATGATGATGGTTTCGGATTGGTTTGCGTATTGCCTGGCAAGGTACCAGATGGTCTTGCAGCAAGTTGATAGAAAGACGACCAAACTTGGTTTCAAGATCTTGGATAGAAGCTTGATGATTCTTTTGACCTTGTTCAACTTTGCTTTTGAGCATGAGGAACTGATTTTTCATGAATTCATTCGTTTGTTTTTTAGCATGCACGAATTCACGCATGGTTTTTTTGAATTCAGATTCTTCGTTTTTTGTTTCACGAGATTGTGACGATGAACGGTTATCATCACGAGAAGATGTTTGACGGTTGTCTTCACGAGTTTGGGAATTTCGATTATCATCCTTAGGTGGACGATCTTGCCAATCTCTAGAATTTCTACCGTAGTAGTTTCCACGATATCCTCCTCCTTGATATCCTCCATAAACATAATTGGCTTCAGCTTCGAGACCTCCCATGGGTTTATCATCAAACTCGGATGATGAGTGATTTCCACCACAATGAGTGCATCCCTCACGCATTTCTTTGATTTCTTTTTGGATATTTTGGAATTTAGAATCGATTTTAGAGGTGAGATCTTTCATCATATCCATGATTTTTGAATTTTCATTCGTTCCTTCGGCGAATCCAACAGATTTTCATTGAGGTTTTATTTTTGCATCCTTAGACCAATTGAGCTTAAGAAGTACACGGTCTTCTAGCAAGTTGTAAGCTTCGTTAGGGGTCTTATAAAGGAAAATTCCTCCGGCATCAAGTATGCCTTGAGTTGTGTCATCGAGACCATGGTAAAAGATTTGAATGATATTACCATGTGACAATCCATGCCCATGACAACTTCGGAGCATGTTTTTCATTCAAAGCCAAACTTCGACAAGATTTTCTCCTTCCTTTTGAGTAAAACTACGAATTTCACCTAAGAGACGATCAAACATGGCCAGTGGAAAGAAACGTCCAACAAATGCTTCTCTCATTTGGTCCCAAGTTGTGATCACTCCGGGGCTTAATTCGTTATACCAAATTTTCGCTTCTCCGGTGAGAGACGATGGAAAAAGTTTAAGACGGATTGCATTTGCATCGGCAGTTCCATAACGAAACATATCACAAATTTCAAGAAAATCGGTGATATGTTTGTGTGGATCGGATTTAACTCGACCATCAAATTGGTTGTCTTTAATCATCGAAAGATGATGACCTTTGATAGTAAAGTTTTCTCCAAGATTAACGGGAACAATGGCGGTTGCAGGTGTAGGAGCTACAACCCTATTGGTATCCCACATAGGTAAGTCGTCGGCCATTGGAAATGGTTTTTCAAGAAAAAGATTAATGATTGGATGAACTTCGGAAAGGTTTTCAAATGGTGGGTTAATGGTTCTTGGAATTCTTTGATCGGGTGGAGTGAATGGAGTTCTCTTTTTGCGAAATAAACTTTCGGGGTTAGACAATGGTGTGCTCAATTCGTCACTTGAAGAGCGAGTCGTCAGACACGAGAAAAACGAGCCCTATCGAAAAGGATTTAAAACTAAAATAAATTTTTATTTTTTTTATATGAACCGGTGGTTGGGAGAATGAACCGGCGGTTGGGAGTTTTGAAAGGTTACCGAGAAGATGAACCAGACGGCTGAAAGAATGAACCGGTGGTTCGAAATTTTTTTTTTTTACCGAGAGTTGAACCGCCGCGGTCGAGGTTTGGACCGGCGGTTCGGAAATTTTAAACTTTTACCAAGAGTTGGACCGCCGCGGTCGAGATTTGGACCGGCGGTTTGGATTTTTTAAATTTTACCGAGAGCTTGGACCGGACGGTTGGAGAAATGGACCGGCGGTCTGGTCCATTTTTAGATTTACCGAGAGGTGAACCGCCCCGGTTTGGGAATAAACCGGCGATTTGCAGAGAAATTTTTTGAAAAAAAAATAATTTTTTTTTTATGATTTAACGAATACGAGTACGATTTAAACAAGAAAATTATAAACAAAAACTTCACAAAAAACGTGATCAAATCCCCGGCAATGGCGCCAAAAACTTGATGTGCCCGTTTTGAGTGCAAGTTTTAAATTAATAACACGATCTACCAATGATTCAAACGAAACACATACGAGCAAGTATACTCGTCCGTGTGTAGTAAGAGATGATATGGTAAGCCGAGGTCGTTTACTAGGATTTGTTTAGTTTTTAGGATGTGAGTTTTGAATATAATTTCGAGTCTATTCAATGATTCTAATAGCAAGCAAATAATGATGATGTAAATTCAACATATTAAAACTACACTTGCCTAGACTAGTTTCGCACAATTCTCTTGATATGATTATGACAATGGTTCCATTTGCTTATGATCAATTAATTAGTTGGTGTTCTAATTCGATTAGTGGGTATACTAATTCTATAGTTTCCAACACTTTCAATCCTCGTCAAGATTTTAAGATGACAAAAACAATATTTAAGATTTGATCATCCAAGACTAACACAACTCAATTACTTGATTCGCTTTCGTTTCACAAGTAATTGACAACCACACTATTTAGTTTTCCAAGTTTAACCAAGTCACTTATGAAATGGTCAATACATAAGGTAACACCCTCATAGACAAAGGTTTACAACTAATTGACTAACAATGTCTTTTTCAACCCATTACACTATTAGCAATTAACCAAACTTGACAACTCTTTTGGTGTAGAAAACTTTTAATAGTACAATTCGATCTTAGTGTTAGCTTTTCATGTAATTAGAACCATGGAGTCATAATCAATCAAGTTTCATGTAACAAACATCATCTAGGCAAGTGCACAAGGCACTTAGCCACTCATGGCAAACAAAGAAATAACCACAGAAATTATATCACTTGAAAACATGATTAAAGAGTCTTACAAAAGTTGTGATGATTACAAGAATTAGGAACACTTATGTGATGATCAACAATGATTCCTTGAATGATTACAATGGTGAATGATGAATGTAAGCTTATCTTTTCCTGCGTTTTTCTTCCTTCTTGAGAGTAAAATGATGATGTTGGTAATAGATAATAGGTAGTTATTAGATAGTATGTAATAGGTGTCTTCTCTCTTGGCCAAGCATACATATTAATAAGATGACTCCCCTTGGTCACCAAGCAAAATACTTGAGCCCAAAGTGTCATAAAAATTCTGCACTTGGAGTAAATGAAGTGTAATGACACCCCATATGAAGAGTTAGCTCATTGAAGATAGTCATTAAGTGTGCCAGCAATTGTATGAACCCCAGGTTTGAAGTCCCAACCTAAGGTTCAGATTCCAGCCCAAGGTTTGGAGTAAGGATAGCATGGCATTATTGAACCTTGGGTTGATTCTTTAACTTTAACAATCTTTCCAAAGCCTTTATTGAACTTGGAAATCATTGTAGCTTTGATTCTTTAACTTTAACAATCTTTCCAAAGTCTTTATTGTGAGAAGAATCTTACGTTGTGCAAAAGCTCTTGATTTAACAACTTTTCTTCATCTTTCTAGCCATTTACTTGAACTTGATTGTACCTGAACCTGAATACATCTTTTGTACCTTTTAAGCATAATATGTTCACAAATACAACCAAATACAATGCACAAACATAGAAATAACGCATCTAAAACATGTACAGAATGAGCGTTATCACTGACTCACATACACCTCTTCTTTCAGAGTTCCATTCAAGAATGCATTTTTGATGTCCATCTAATAAACAGTGATATTTTTGTGAGCTGCATAGGCTAAGAAAATCCGGACTGCCTCAAGTCTTGCGACTGGCACGAATGATTCTTCGAAATTTATCCCTTCTTCCTGTCTAAATCCTTTAGCCATGAGACGAGCTTTGTTGCGAATGACAATCATTTCCTCATCCTTTTTGTTCTTCCATAACCATTTGCAATCAATGACAAGTTCGTCAATTGGTCTTGGAACTAATTCCCATGTATCATGTAACTGGTATTGGAGAATTTCTTCCTGCATCGCTTCAATCCATGCATTGTCTGCCATCGCCTCCCGAATGTTCTTTGGTTCTTTTAGGCTTACTGCACAAATGTAGATGCACATGTCGGGGTCAGTGGCGAGTTGTTTTCTCATCTGAACTGGCCGTGAAGGTTCACCAATAACTTGTTCTATTGGATGGTCTTTGGTCCATTGTAATGTAGAAGGATACCTTGGGTTTAACGTATGTGTGTTAGACGGTTCTTGTAACCTTGAAGAAGATTCAGCTGAGTTTGTTGCAACCGGGTTTTCGAATACTTCTTCTTCTAATGCAGCATCGTTTTGATTTGGTGTGTGTTCTTCTTGAAATTGTGTGTTTTGATTTTGCACATCAACTCTTGGTAGAACAATTTCTAGAATTGGAGTTTCTGGAGTAGATGTAGATGATGTTGAGGGAGTTGGTGCATCAGATTCGATTGTTGTAGATGCATCTTGTTGTGGTGGTGGTGGTTGATGGTTTTAAGCGGGTGCAGCGGAATGTTGTTGTGATGCATTTGTCGAAATTCCACCATAGTATTCATCAAACATAAACTCGAAGAAATTTTCCAGTTCTTGTTCTGTCGGTTTTTTAGTGTTAGTTGACTGAGCTCCTTGAGGTACGAGTCCTGAAATAATATGTCCAGAAGTCTGTTCATTTGGTGCGGGTGCTAATCTGTTTTGATTAGAAGCTATCGGGTTAAGCGCGGGTTCTAGAGCGAGTCTCTCAGAAGCCACTTGTGAAATCTCATCAAACTTCACATTCAGCGTCTCCATTATCCTTTCCTTCGATTATACACCCTGAATGCCCACGAGTTTTCTAAGTATCCAATGAAGATTCCAATATCACCCTTAGCTTTCAGCTTCTCTAGATCTTCTCTGTCGTTTATTGGATAGCACAAAGCGCCAAACACGTGAAGGTAAGAGATATCAGGTTTTCTGTTGTTCACTAGTTCATATGGGGTTTTATTGATTCTTAGGTGGATTAAGGAATGGTTCTGAGTGAAACAAGCAGTGGCAACAGCATCAGCCCATAAAAATAGTGGTGCACTAGAATAAATTAGCATTGTGTGTGCAGCTTCCACAAGAGTTCTTTTTCTTCTTTCAGCTACCCCATTCTGCTGTGGAGTTCTAACAATAGATGTCTGATATGTGATTCCATCATCTTCAAATTACGTTCTTAACTCCTGGTTAGTGAATTCTGTGCCATTTTTTGTTCTTAAAATCCTTACTGGAGCTTGAAGTAGGACTTGAATACGCTTCAGAAAGGTGATGATGATGCCTGGTGCTTCATCTTTTGATCTTAGAAACTTCACCCATGTATATCTTGAATAATCATCAACAATAACAAGAATATAATTCTTCCCATTTATGCTTTCAACTCTTGTTTGGCCACATAAGTCCATGTGCAACATATGTAACTTAGCTTCCGAACTGGGTACGGTTTTAGGTTTATATGATGCTCTTTTGCTTTTTCATTGTTCGCATGACGGACATAAGTGATCCTTGGTGTATTTGAACTTAGGAAGTGTAACCTTTCGTAAATTCAAGTCATTCTTTAATCTATAATATATTTGGTTTCCTCTCGAGTAAAAATTTACTTTTTAATTTTTACCAGATTTAGCAAATTTCGCGTTTTTAGCTTTTCTCGAGCCGTGCTTGGGATTTCTATCCCGGTCCTTGTCTCAAGTGACTCAATATCCTCTCATTTGTCCCTAGAAACCACGTGAATATATTTTTCACATTTCTCACTTCGTTTCACAATTTCGTTAGTTTTAAGCATCTACTCGCGTTTTAACAATTTAACCCTTACACCATATTTCACCCTTACATTTTTACATCTATCTAATACCTTTTAAAAAAAAAAAAAAAGAAGATAAAACCCTCCCCCATTGCCCTAGGCCGGCCCCTTTAACTAATCTCACACACTTCCACTTTTCAATTCCAAGAAAAACACACTCATAACTCCCTCCATGCAAATCTAAGAAAACCATCCATTTCCTCCTCCTCCTACCCCATTTTCTGTCGAAAATCACCCAAAATACCACCCATATCATCTTGATTTTTATTACAAAATCATCAACACAACATCCTCTTGAAGATACTCTCAAAAGATGGTGATTTGAATCACGTTTTTGAAGGTTTTGGTGATGTTTTGAAGGTTTTTATGAACCATTCTTCTTCCTATATTTCTTTAGCTCACAAAATGTTTTTGTGGCTGTAGGTTGAAGCCTCACACAACCCTAAAAAGATCCTCCTTCAAGCTTGCAAGAGTTATTCTTGGTGGTGTCATCTTGGTTGATCATCAATCTTTGTTCTTGAAAGGTTTTTGTTGTTCATCACTTTTGTAAGAGACTCCTCACCAACTTTATTTATTTTTATCATTTCACTACTGTAAAAATTACATATCTTGGTGTATTTGAACATTATATAAGTTGTTATGCTTAGATAGGCTTGGTACATAATTTAAAACACAATGAAAACCCTAAAAGACTAGACCTGCAAACTGTGATTCTGAACCAACGACAAAGATGGAGTAAACTATACTAATCAGTAAACATTGGACATAAACTAAAAATATGGGGTTTTAGATCTATGTCTTCCGGTCGTTTTGATGGGAATTTCATTAAATAACTCCTTACGATGATTAAATTAGAAATGTTTTGGTAAAACATGTCACAACCTGAGTAACAGATTTGAAACGTACAAAAGTCATTTTTTTTGTGAATAACCCACTGTTACTCAAAGAATAAAAGTTTTAGATAACATCTTAACTTAAACGTGGCCGCAAGAATGGGATCATTTTAATTAGTAGAACTCCAGATATTGTATTTTTAGTGGGACTGTTGTAATTATGAAAACTGCTGGACTGAATAGAATGGACAAATTAATAATTTAGCTACTGCTATGTAATTTTTGACCAAGTGGGACCCACAAAACTTGTTAGTACAGATGAATACCTTTCCGGGGATATAAAGAACTTAATTTTTCGACTTACGGTTTGCAAGTAACGGATTTTTAGATGTAAACAAATTACTAAACTTTCCATCAGCTTTGGTATAAAAATGTATAAACATGTTTTAAGCTTTATAAAAATTTGACCTTTGATACATTTTTGGACCATCTAATATATTTTTGAACCCTCAGGTTTAATGTGAACTTTTTGGCTAAAACTTGACCCATGGGCTAAAAATTAAACCTTAGGCTAATCTTGGACTTTTATAATACATGATTGGACTTAGAGACAAGTATAGAATATTTACTTGAATTTTGATAACTTGTAAATGCTAAGCTAAAACTTGTAATAACTAGGAACTATGTACCAAGCATAATTAAGATCATAACTTATATAACTGAATTGCATCAATGTTTATTTTAAAAACCTAAGACAAGCGTATATCTATTTTAGGTTCATCGTAGAGCTTGCGTGACTATTTTTCTCCACTAGTTGTTCCGTGCTATTTCCTTTATTCACGGTGAGTTCATAGCCTCGCCTTTACTCATTTTATTATTTTATAAACCTCGCGAGGGGGATACATGCTAGTTTTAAAACTGAATACAAGTAACTTTTGGTATGCTGGACCCGATTACATGATTATAGATATTAAGTATCTCCTGCCATTATAAGTCCCTAACATCATGAACCGATAATTCCATGGGAAGCGCTAATATTATGATTATGCATATTTGGTTTGACGAGCCTGTCCGGATGAGTAGCTCTCATTGGTCTAACGGGTAGCATAATATTGAGTATATCTTGGTAAAATTGGCAAATTTACCCCTTTAGGGCACATTTTATTTCAGTTAAGTTTCGGTGTCATGAGCTTGATACTATAATCATATTATACGACTTGTATATGCATTACTTGTCGCCCGATGAAAGAAAAATACTTGTATTCAACTTATTACTTATTAAACTCTATGAATTCACTCAACTTTATGTTGACTTTTTAGCATGTTTTATCTCAGGTCCGTAAGTGACTTTCAGCTTGGATGGGCTACGCAAGGAATGGATATCTATATGATGGCTCATGTTTAAATAAAAGTTTTCATTCGATAATGTTCTAAACTTCTAAAACTTATGCATCTTTTGATTATGTCAAAAACTTTTGGGACCTTGTTGACTCTGATAAATTATCGAATGTGAATGTTTTAAAAACGACTTTGTTTTAAAGTTGTTTGCTATAGTTGTACAATGTGACTAAAATATAGCACCCTATGTAGTATTCCGCTGCATAGCTAAAAATGGGGGTGTTATAGATTGGTACCAGAGCACAAATTATAGTGAACTAGGTCTTTTGTTTCTTTTAAAAACCTAGACTATAATCATTTTTTTTACTTATACTTTTCTTCAAAAACATGAGCTTCCATCATCTTGATCGATATCCATGCGCGCCTACTCCCGAGCTTCTTAATTCTCCCTCGTATATATATATATCTTGATCATTCTATAATAATTATATGAACATTATAATTATTTCTTAACTCGACCGTTAATCCGCGAAATATCACTTATAAATATAAAATCTTTATGCACAAGATTTCTTATTATTTATGCTATTAGTAAACATTATTATTATTTTGTTTATTATTCAAAAACTTTATGCACATCTTTTGATTGCACCGTTGTTATGCGTATGCATAAAATAAATATTATCATTTGTACATGTAATATTTATCGATCATCTTGCTTGTTCACAAAGCATCATTATTCACTCACTTACTTACACAAATATTATTTCCATGATAATATTTCTTTTCTTAAAACTAATTATATGTATATATATGATTTTTCAGATTCATCATGGCACTTCCACTCCCACCTGATCACGAAGTAGACATTCCGGAAGATGAGCCAGCTCAACCCGAGCTTGCACCGGAAGAACCTCTACCAGTTCCTCCATCACCTAATCACGTATTCGACTTTCCTAATAATGATCTTGAAAATCAAGATGAAGAAGAAGAGGAAGAGGATCCAGAAGAAGAGGAAGAGGATCCAGAAGAAGAGGAAGAAGAGGGGAATGTATTGATACTTCATAATGCAAGTTCAGATGAAGAGGGTGATGAACCTGAACTTATCTATCCTTATGAGGCACCTGCTTCTCCTTATCCACCACCATCTATACCTGACGCTCCATCTGATTCAGAACCTGAGGTTGAAGAGGCTGCCACTGTTGGCACCATTAGACAGGTTCCTCTCTTGGAACGCCGATTTCCTAGGGTTATCCACGAGAGGGGTAGATCATCTTCGGCTGCTCCCACTGCTTATGAACCCGAGGATTTAGTACCTGGGTATATGAGGAGGGATATTAACTCTATTCATGGTAGAGTTAGACTTCTAGAGAGCAAAATGAGAGTAAGAGAACTCGAGAGTGCTAGTGCTATATCTAGGGACAAAATTGGGCATGGACGAATGGATTTGCTTAATTTTGATTTGGGGGTAGTAGAACATCATGTTGACAAGACAGACCGTGAAGTGGCTATGTTGGGTAAGCGTGTTAGAGAGTTAGATAATGAAGGTCTTAGAGGTGAAAATAAGAGATTTAAACATAAGTTGGAAGACAAGAGTTTGGCTTTGATGTTTGCTGATATGTATAATGAAAGACTTGAGAAAGATTTTTATGAAATGAGACGTTGGGCCTACTCTCATTGGGAGGAGGTGCTTATAGCGAGGATGGAAAATGAGAGGTCATGTGAGGTTATTGATGTGTTGGCTGTTTTTGGGGAGACTCCACCACCCGAGCCACGAGAATCCCCTCGTGACTCTTAGTATTCTATGTGTTTTATTTCTATCGTTGTAGTTTGTTGTTGTTTCTCATTTTGTAATTGCTAAACTGAATGTATCAGTTAGTAGAACTATTATCATTAAGTATGATGACCTTGTCAAATTTTGTAATACGATCGAACAATGTATTGATCTTTTGTATGTAATGATGAAGTTGTCATTTCTTAAACTCCACTTTATATCGTTGTAATCTCTTTCATATTCGGTTTACTTGTACATGATTATATCTATGTCATTGTATGATTATTCATCAAAATTTTCTTGTGTTGTGATAGAATCATGCCACCAAAAGGAATGTCTCAAGCAGCTATACGAAAGTTAGTCGCTGACAGTGTGGCCGTGGCTTTAGCCGAAGATCGAGCTATAAGAGCTAAAAATGTTGGAGGCGGTGCTGGAGCCGCTGGGGCTGCCGGTGACGCTGCAGCACGTGGTTGTACCTTCAAGCAATTCTTGGGTTGTGAGCCCACTAAGTTCAAGGGAACTGAAGGGGCGGTTGCATTGATACATTGGTTTGAAAGTTGTGAGACTGCGTTCATGCTTAGTAACTGTTCAGAAGAATGTAAATTCAAGTATGCGGCAGGTACTCTACAAGAGCACGCCAAATCATGGTGGAACTCTTATGTTCAACCCATTGCGATGGAAGCGGCTTATGCAACAACTTGGACCGATCTGAAGAAAAAGATGACTGAAAAGTTTTTTCCTCGAAGTGAAATAAGAAGACTTGAGACAGAATTCTACTATCTAACGGTCAAAGGCTATGATATTGAAACTTACATCAGAAGGTTCCAAGAGCTAGAAGTTTTGTGTCCAAATGTGCTACCTGAGTTTGAAAGGAAATTAGAGGCTTTTCTTAAGGGTCTTCCCCGATGCATTAAGGGGAACGTGACCGCTGCTAATCCGAAAACTCTAGATGAAGCCATTCGTGTTACTCAGAAACTTATGGCACAAGTAGTGGAGGACGAGACGACTCGCAATGCAAACAACAACAACAACAAAAACAAGAGAAAGTGGAATGATGATAAGAGGAGAAACGACAACAACACTCAAGGCCGCAACAATGATCACCATCAGCAACAAAACAGAAGGCGAGAGAATGTTAGGGCGATGACTGAAGCCCCAACTGGAAGAGGTGGTTACAATGGACCTCATCCTTACTGTGACCGCTGTAAAATGCATCACATTGGCCGGTGTAATATGAAATGTACCAGCTGTGGAAAACAAGGTCATCTAGCAAAAGACTGTAGGGGTAAGGCCATTGTCACTGGTGCTAATACACAACCAATTGTAACTTGTTATAGTTGTGGAGAAAGAGGGCACAAGAGTAACAATTGCCCGAAGAAAGGGAAAGGTCAAGATGGAAATGCTCGTGGACGTGTGTATGTAATGGGAAATGCAGAGCAGCAAGGCCCGAATGTGGTGACGGGTACGTTTCTTCTCAATAATCATTATGCTAAAGTTTTATTTGATTCGGGTTCGGACAAAAGCTTTGTGTCAACTGGTTTTAGCGCATTGATAGATATTAACCCGGTTAAGTTAAACTATAGTTATGAAGTCGAATTAGCCGATGGGAAATTGGTTAGTACAAATTCTATTCTAAAGGGTTGTACCATAAATCTCGCGAACCACCCATTTAGTATTGACCTCATGCCAATTGAACTTGGTACCTTTGATGTCATTATTGGAATGGATTGGTTATCCGATCTAAACGCGGTTATTGTCTGTGGTGAAAAAGTTGTTCGTATTCCATATAACAACAAAACACTACAAATCAGAGGTGATAGGGATGGGTCTCAATTAAAAATCATAACTCGTATCAAGGCTCAAAGGTACATTGAGCAAGGGTGCCAGATGTTTCTAGTACAAGTGAAAGTGAAAGAGTCAGTTGAAAAACGACTAGAAGATGTACCTGTTGTTCAGGATTTTCCTGAAGTATTTCCTGATGATCTTCCGGGACTTCCACCTCCTCGACAAGTAGAGTTCCGAATCGAATTAGTGCCTGGTGCTGCACCAGTGGCACGTGCACCTTATCGACTGGCACCATCAGAAATGAAGGAGCTATCGGAACAACTACAAGAATTGTCTGAAAAAGGGTTCATTCGACCGAGCTCGTCACCTTGGGGAGCTCCGGTGCTATTTGTGAAAAAGAAGGACGGATCCTTTTGAATGTGTATCGATTATCGTGAGCTTAAAAAATTAACGATCAAGAATCGTTATCCACTTCCGAGAATTGATGATCTATTTGATCAACTTCAAGGCTCAAGCGTGTATTCCAAAATCGACCTGCGATCAGGTTATCACCAACTCCGTATTCGAGAAGAAGACACTCCAATCACTGCGTTTAGAACTCGGTATGGTCATTACGAGTTCAAAGTGATGCCGTTTGGGTTGACTAATGCACCTGCAGTATTTATGGACTTGATGAATCGTGTGTGCAAACCGTACCTCGACAAGTTTGTGATCGTGTTTATTGATGACATTTTGATTTACTCCAAGAATAAGGAGGAACATGTGAAACACTTGAAGATTATCTTGGAGTTACTCAAGGAAGAGCAATTGTATGCCAAGTTCTCGAAATGTGATTTTTGGCTGGAATCCGTACAATTTCTCGGTCATATAATCAATAGCAGTGGTGTTCATGTAGATCCTGCAAAGATTGAGGCTATTAAGAATTGGTCTCCGCCGACGTCACCAACAGAAGTGAGGCAATTCTTAGGACTTGCTGGCTATTACCGAAGATTCATCGAAGGGTTTTCTATAATAGCCAAACCTCTCACCAAGTTGACTCAGAAAAATAAGAAGTATGAGTGGGGTGAAGACGAAGAAGAAGCCTTTCAAATACTAAAACAGAAGCTTTGTAGTGCGCCAATATTAGCTTTGCCAGATGGGACGGAAGATTTTATGGTTTATTGTGATGCGTCAATCAAAGGTTATGGAGATGTAGTGATGCAACGACAAAAGGTCATAGCATATGCTTCACGACAATTGAAGACTCATGAAGAAAACTATACTACCCACGATCTAGAATTGGGTGCTGTGGTTTTTGCTCTTAGGCTATGGAGGCACTACTTGTATGGTACAAAGTGTACTGTGTATACTGATCACAAGAGTCTCCAATATATTCTAGACCAAAAAGAGCTCAACATGAGGCAACGAAGATGGATTGAACTCCTGAGTGATTATGATTGCGAAATCCGTTATCACCCGGGGAAGGCGAACGTAGTGGCTGATGCTTTAAGCAGAAAGGAAAGGGCAAAACCATTACGTGTAAGATCACTGGTAATGACGGTCCTTCCCAGGTTACCCAAGCAAATTCTTGAAGCTCAAGCGGAAGCAATAAAAGAAGAAAATGTGAAGGCTAAAAATCTGGGAAGAGGGATAAAACCCATATTCAAAACTCGTTCTGACGGAACCCGATTGTTTAATAGACGTATTTGGTTACCACTGTTTGGAGGTCTGAGAGACTTGATTATGCACGAGTCTCATAAATCCAAATACTCTATTCATCCGGGGTCAGATAAAATGTACCATGATTTGAAACAGTTGTACTGGTGGCCGAACATGAAGGCTGAGATGGCTACTTATGTTGGCAAATGTTTGACATGTGCAAAAGTTAAGGCGGAACACCAAAAGCCGGCTGGACTCCTTCAACAACCCGAGATTCCAGTTTGGAAATGGGAGAGAATCACCATGGATTTCATTACTAAGCTTCCTAGAACTTCAAGTGGTTATGATGCGATTTGGGTCATTGTGGATCGTTTGACAAAATCTGCTCATTTCCTACCAATAAAGGAGACTTACAGCATGGAGAAACTTGCTCAATTGTACTTAAAGGAAATTGTTTGTAGGCATGGTATACCTATATCAATCATATCTGACAGAGATAGCCGGTTTACATCAAGGTTTTGGAAGTCACTCCAAGATGCCTTGGATACAAAGCTAGATATGAGTACGGCGTACCACCTACAGACGGATGGTCAGAGTGAAAGAACAATACAAACTTTGGAGGATATGTTGCGGGCATGTGTGATCGACTTTGGGAATAGTTGGGATCGACATTTGCCGTTAGCCGAATTCTCCTATAACAACAGTTATCACTCAAGCATTAAGATAGGACCATTTGAAGCACTTTATGGACGAAGATGCAGATCACCGGTTTTCTGGAATGAAGTTGGGGATAGCCAACTCACGGGTCCAGAGATAATTCGTGAAACAACGGAAAAGATATTCAAAATCAAAGACCGTTTACTAACTGCTCGTAGTCGCCAGAAAAGCTATGCAGATAATAGACGTAGACCTTTGGATTTTAATGTTGGCGATAGAGTTATGCTCAAGGTCTCGCCATGGAAGGGTGTAGTTCATTTCGGTAAACGTGGAAAGCTAAGTCCACGATATATTGGACCATTCAAGATCCTAGCTAGGGTTGGTCTAGTTGCATACAAGTTAGAGCTACCGGAAGAACTTCAGGGCATTCACAACACTTTCCACGTTTCTAATCTTAAGAAGTGTTTGTCAGACGAAAGTCTCATCATTCCATTAAAGGAACTTCGAATCGATGACAAGCTACACTTCATCGAAGAACCGATTGAGATCGTGGATCATGAAGTAAAGAAGCTCAAGCAAAATCGCATCCCCATTGTCAAGGTTCGTTGGAATACCCGACGAGGACCTGACTTCACATGGGAACGCGAGGATCAAATCAAGAGCAAGTATCCTCATCTCTTCGCAAGTAAACCTTCGGGGGATAAAGCGAATTGAGCGCCGGGACGACGCTCTCTTAAGGGGTAGGTACTGTAACCTTTCGTAAATTCAAGTCATTCTTTAATCTATAATATATTTGGTTTCCTCTCGAGTAAAAATTTACTTTTTAATTTTTACCCGATTTAGCAAATTTCGCGTTTTTAGCTTTTCTCGAGCCGTGCTTGGGATTTCTATCCCGGTCCTTGTCTCAAGTGACTCAATATCCTCTCATTTGTCCCTAGAAACCAAGTGAATATATTTTTCACATTTCTCACTTCGTTTCACAATTTCGTTAGTTTTAAGCATCTACTCGCGTTTTAACAATTTAACCCTTACACCATATTTCACCCTTACATTTTTACATCCATCTAATACCTTTTAAAAAAAAAAAAAAAAAAAAAAAGATAAAACCCTCCCCCATTGCCCTAGGCCGGCCCCTTTAACTAATCTCACACACTTCCACTTTTCAATTCCAAGAAAAACACACTCATAACTCCCTCCATGCAAATCTAAGAAAACCATCCATTTCCTCCTCCTCCTACCCCATTTTCTGCCGAAAATCACCAAAATACCACCCATATCATCTTGATTTTTATTACAAAATCATCAACACAACATCCTCTTGAAGATACTCTCAAAAGATGGTGATTTGAATCACGTTTTTGAAGGTTTTGGTGATGTTTTGAAGGTTTTTATGAACCATTCTTCTTCCTATATTTCTTTAGCTCACAAAATGTTTTTGTGGCTATAGGTTGAAGCCTCACACAACCCTAAAAAGATCCTCCTTCAAGCTTGCAAGAGTTATTCTTGGTGGTGTCATCTTGGTTGATCATCAATCTTTGTTCTTGAAAGGTTTTTGTTGTTCATCACTTTTGTAAGAGACTCCTCACCAACTTTATTTATTTTTATCATTTCACTACTGTAAAAATTACATATCTTGGTGTATTTGTACATTATATAAGTTGTTATGCTTAGATAGGCTTGGTACATAATTTAAAACACAATGAAAACCCTAAAAGACTAGACCTGCAAACTGTGATTCTGAACCAACGACAAAGATGGAGTAAACTATACTAATCAGTAAACATTGGACATAAACTAAAAATATGGGGTTTTAGATCTATGTCTTCCGGTCGTTTTGACGGGAATTTCATTAAATAACTCCTTACGATGATTAAATTAGAAATGTTTTGGTAAAACATGTCACAACCTGAGTAACAGATTTGAAACGTACAAAAGTCATTTTTTTTTTGAATAACCCACTGTTACTCAAAGAATAAAAGTTTTAGATAACATCTTAACTTAAACGTGGCCGCAAGAATGGGATCATTTTGATTAGTAGAACTCCAGATATTGTATTTTTAGTGGGACTGTTGTAATTATGAAAACTGCTGGACTGAATAGAATGGACAAATTAATAATTTAGCTACTGCTATGTAATTTTTGACCAAGTGGGACCCACAAAACTTGTTAGTACAGATGAATACCTTTCCGGGGATATAAAGAACTTAATTTTTCGACATACGATTTGCAAGTAACGGATTTTTAGATGTAAACAAATTACTAAACTTTCCATCAGCTTTGGTATAAAAATGTATAAACATGTTTTAAGCTTTATAAAAATTTGACCTTTGATACATTTTTGGACCATCTAATATATTTTTGAACCCTCAGGTTTAATGTGAACTTTTTGGCTAAAACTTGACCCATGGGCTAAAAATTAAACCTTAGGCTAATCTTGGACTTTTATAATACATGATTGGACTTAGAGACAAGTATAGAATATTTACTTGAATTTTGATAACTTGTAAATGCTAAGCTAAAACTTGTAATAACTAGGAACTATGTACCAAGCATAATTAAGATCATAACTTATATAACTAAATTGCATCAATGTTTATTTTAAAAACCTAAGACAAGCGTATATCTATTTTAGGTTCATCGTAGAGCTTGCGTGACTATTTTTCTCCACTAGTTGTTCCGTGCTATTTCCTTTATTCACGGAGAGTTCATAGCCTCGCCTTTACTCATTTTATTATTTTATAAACCTCGCGAGGGGGATACATGCTAGTTTTAAAACTGAAAACAAGTAACTTTTGGTATGCTGGACCCGATTACATGATTATAGATATTAAGTATCTCCTGCCATTATAAGTCCCTAACATCATGAACCGATAATTCCATGGGAAGCGCTAATATTATGAATATGCATATTTGGTTTGACGAGCCTGTCCGGATGAGTAGCTCTCATTGGTCTAACGGGTAGCATAATATTGAGTATATCTTGGTAAAATTGGCAAATTTACCCCTTTAGGGCACATTTTATTTCAGTTAAGTTTCGGTGTCATGAGCTTGATACTATAATCATATTATACGACTTGTATATGCATTACTTGTCGCCCGATGAAAGAAAAATACTTGTATTCAACTTATTACTTATTAAACTCTATGAATTCACTCAACTTTATGTTGACTTTTTAGCATGTTTTATCTCAGGTCCGTAAGTGACTTTCAGCTTGGATGGGCTACGCAAGGAATGGATATCTATATGATGGCTCATGTTTAAATAAAAGTTTTCATTCGATAATGTTCTAAACTTCTAAAACTTATGCATCTTTTGATTATGTCAAAAACTTTTGGGACTTTGTTGACTCTGATAAATTATCGAATGTGAATGTTTTAAAAACGACTTTGTTTTAAAGTTGTTTGCTATAATTGTACAATGTGACTAAAATATAGCACCCTATGTAGTATTCCACTGCATAGCTAAAAATGGTGGTGTTATAGGAAGTCCGTTAACGATGTGGTCTTTGGCTAATTTGTTAATGGTGTCGAAATTGAGATGGGATAATCTTCTCTGCCACATCCAGGACTTTGTTCCACATGCTTTTGTCATAAGACAAATTGGTGATGAAGAGGCCGTTTGGTTGATGTCAATAGCATATAGGTTGGTGCTACGATTCCCAGTTAAGAGATCATCGCCAACCTAATTTCTAACAAAGCACGTGTTTCTCCTAAATGCAACATCTAAATCTGCATCACAAAACTGCCCAACTGAAAACAAGTTGTGTCCCAACCCTTTGACGTATTAAACTCGAGTGATTAAGTAATTTCCAAATTGAAGATCTCCATAACCCAGAATAGCTGCTACGTGATCATTTCCAAAGCGTACAGTTCCCATGAATTTCCTTACGAAGTTGATCAACAGCTTTAGATTCCCGATCATGTGCTTGGAGCAACCCGAGTCGATGATCCAAAGACATATTTCGATAACCTGCGAAGAACAGAAGATTTTGTATTTCGAAACCGTTTAACATTTGGTTCCATGGGGTTAGAGGTAACATCTGAATCACACTCATAGTAGGTTTCTACTGGTTCAATTTGAACCGTTTTAATTTGCCATTCTCGAGTATGAACTCTCTACCCGTTGGTTTCCATACACAAAGCTTAAGATAGTTTCTAGGCAATTGACTACTAGTGGTTGACCTAGACCCTGCAATTAGTCTTTGTATATATCTAGATCTAGCACTAGTTTCTTGAGGATCATCCTTCTGTTCAAGCATAACATTCACATTTTTAGAAACATTATCATCACAAACATCATTGGATAAAGATTTCTTGCACATTAAACAAACAGAGTCATTACATGCACAAGAAACAATACTTTTAATATTACATCCAAGACATATGTTTCTTATTAGAAAGCGATAAATTTCTAGGGTTTTCTTCTACTTCTTCAATTTTATTTTGGCATCTACTCTCAAAGACAGGCGAGACTCTATTGTTCCTTGTATTGCTCCTAAGCTGTAGTCTGCTGCTCCTAGAGGTGCTTTCTAATCCTGTAGAAGGTAAGGCACACACATTAGGATTTTTATTGTTGTCCTTTGAAGTTGTTTTAGAAGTCCTAGACTCTTTTGGATTATCTTTTACACTCTTGTCTATTGCCCTATATGTTTGAGATGTGGAGGCAGACGCAATAGTGGTACTAATCCTATAAAGGCCAGGTGCTATCACATTTGGTGTTTCGACAACTTCTTTCCATTTATCAACATTTTTTACTTTTACATCTTGACTGGGCAAAGGTGTTGGAGTGACTGGTTTTGTCAAATCATTTGTTGTCAGATCGACTTTTGGAAATAATTTGGAAATTGACATTTTTGGTTTATCCAAAGTTGATGGTTTTGCAAACTTAGTTTCCACACCCTTCCCTTTTTGACTTTCTAGTTGAGACCTCAAATGATCATTTTGCTCTTTCATGTTTTTGTAGACACGCACATACGACAATTTGTCATACTTGCATTCCTCGGTTTTTCGATCAAGTTGTTTAAAATATGATACGTTTTCTTTTTCAAGATTAGAAAGATCATTTTCATATTTTAAAGCAATTGTAGAAGTCTCAGCTCTCACTCTTTCATCGTCTTCAACAAAATATGTTTGTAAAATGATGGACGTAATATCGGTCGACAAAGCTGCTTCGAAGAGAGAATCATTTAGGTTTTCCAAAACATTGATATTTTCAACGTTTTCATTAGCTTCCTTCACCAGGGATTTGCGGTCCTTGATAAAGTCTGATTTTCTTTCAAAAATGCTTCTTTAGAATGAATTACTCATGAATTGCATTTAGTGTAGGAGTAATTTCTATTTCAAGCACCTTTTTCATTTCAGCATGAAAACGGGAATGCCAGTTGTTGATACTAATATTTGTTTTGGATGCAACAATACTCTTAAGTGTTTCGATTCTCTTTTTAAGATCATCCAAATATCCTCTAGCAGCACTTGTGTTAAAAGGGTTGTTTGAGGACATTTGTTCCAAGTTTGAAAGATTTTTAGAAACAACTTTTTGTTTTGCAATTGATATCGTAACAACTGGTTTTTTGGAAACCTTTGTTGTTTGTTTTTGTTGAACAAAATTAACTCCAGAAAGTATGTTAAGTTTGTTGTAATCAATTGTTTTTATCTTTGGCTTCTTTTGTTTCATTTTGATTCTACACTCTTCAGCAAGCTCAATTGTTTCATCATAATCTCGAACAGCAGGAGGATCATGTTTAGCATATATCACATTACCATTGTACAAAACATTTTGTTCTTTCTGAGCTTTCTTGAGAGTATAAGGGTTTCCACAACCAATAGCCATTTTCTTCATTGTGTGCAAAAGCGAGTTTGGATCTTTAATTAGCATATGAATTGTTTGAACAGAATGACCCGTTTTCACAAACAAATCTTCCAACTTTTTAATTGTTTCTTGTTTCTCAATGATTTCATCAAGAAGATCATTTTCTCATTTTGAAAAATCTGCTTTCAACTATTTCTTTTCTTATTCAAGATCAGAAAAAGTTGATTTTTGTTTAGAAAGTTGGTTTTTCAAATCTGAAATTTCTGATTTTAAGGACTTTATTTTCATGTTTAAATTAACATCAAGTGGGTCAAACTTGATTTGCAATTGTTTTTCTCTTAAAACGGAGTTTTTATAACCATTTTCTAATTTTGACTGTTGTTTTTGATGAAATTCAAAAGCTTTTTCGTTTTCCTTATACCTCTCAAGCTCAGCGGTCATTTTCTCATTCGCGGCTTAACATCGCGATTGACCTTTTTTACTTTCTTAATTTCAATACTACAATTGTTCAATAATGATTCAAAGAAAGCACGTGTTTCCTCATCATTTTCAGTATGTTGTGACTCTAAGCCTCCATTATGATTCATATATGGAGTTGCCAAATAAATATTGCTATTGCTTGGCATGTCCATGTATGTATCATAATTGGGTGCTGGAGTCGCAGGATGATGTTCCTCATGAGGCGACATATTAAATATTTCATTATTGTGGCATGTAGTGAATGATGGTACCTTGGAGACTGCATTGGTGTCATAAACAGGAGGTGTATCAGAACCCGTGTCATACTTAGCCTCCTGAAGATTTTCCATGAATATGCAGTTTGCATCGATGTCCTCAAGGTCTTCCATATCATTCATGAGAGCCATAAAATCATTTTCTTCAGCATTCAACTGAAACCCTGCTATTTCCTTTTGTGCCAACAATAATGCTTTCTGCAGATAAGCTGGATATTTCTTTTTCGGCTTAGTAGGACAGTTTCTTGCCATGTGACTGACACCCTGACAGTTGAAACACTTTACCGGATTACCCTGATTCATATTTCCATAATTTCTAGCAACTGGAGCAGCAACATTACCAATCTGATTACCCACTGTCTGATTCCCAACATTCTGACCCCTCTGATTTCCAGCAACTTGACCCATCTGATTCCCTGCATACTGACCCATCTGATTTCCTGCATACTGCCCTGCATTACCCATCTGGAATCTAGTAGCATATCCTTGCTGATTCCTAATTACTCCAATAATTTGTCCTTGTTGACCCATATTAAAACTCGGTTGTGCAATCTGCGTGTTGCGAGTGTTCGATGAAATCCTTTGGTTGTTGTTGGTTGGTGTAGAATAGCATCCTTGGAATGCCTTTTTCAGAAAAGCAAATGCTTGTATCAAAACAGCAGTAGATTCATCATTGTCAGTGAATTCTGGTTCTTGGAATTGTGGATATTGTTGTTGTGGAATGACATTTTGTTGTGGGTAGAATTGTTGTTGTGGTATTACAGAAGTTTGTGGAACGTATTGTTGTTGCATGTAGTTCTGAGTGGAAGATGATGATGGTTGTGTATTCACTGGTACAGGTGTTGGTGTTTGAGCAATGAGTGCAAGAGGATCATGATTCTTTGCTAATCTTTCTTTCCTTACTTCATTAGCCTCGGCTTGATTTTGCTTCAGAAAGTCGTAGAGCTGATCATAATTCACTTGATGTAGATCTTTGGTTTGGTTGACAATCATGACATATCGTCCCCATATTTCTTGAATATTGTTGATGAATTTGATGTTGCTCACGATTGGTCTTGGTGTTAACTTGTTTTTTATAAGCTCGTTCATTAGAGTGCAAAACCTGGTGTAATATGATTCAATAGATTCTCCTAGAGTGGATGTGAACTTCTCCCATTCAGTTAGTAGCTTGTTTTCAACATCTTTTTGCCCAATTTCTCTTCCATGACAAATCCTTCTAACTCGTTCCCTCATGTCATTGGCAGTTTCACAACTGTCAACAAGAGAAAAGATTTCTCGTGGTAATCCTAGTTGGATTAAGTGCATTGCCATATCATCAGCTGCGATCTGCTTCCTATCTTCTTCTGTGTATTCATCTTCGGATTGTTCATGAAAGGATGGTGGAACAGGAGGTGTTGCATTTGGTTCTCCAGGGTCTAGAATCTGTCGAGGCTTGAAGGGTCCATTCTTAATAGATTGGAGCAGGAGTTTACCATCAGGTTTAGTTTTGATGTAGCGAAGCATACGGCTCGTCCATGAGATATATCCACCTTTCTCAAGCATAGGAGAACGGTTTTCTGCACCGGCTGCATGAATGTCTTGCTGAGTTGCCATTGATGAAGTTCTTGTATGATAAAGATGATCTTGGATCGGTGCAACAAGATAGGGGTTGTGTTTGGTAAAGGTTAAATTCAGTTGTTGTAGTGAAGTTTTGGTCTTAAACTTATGATCGTTTGAAGTTTAGTCTTTAAGAATCAAGCAAAAGTCAATTCCGATGTGTTATGTTGAATTCCGATGAACTTTGTCTAATTCCGATGGATTGCTTGCAATTTCGATGGTCTTGAAGAATTCCGATGAAAGTTGGAAATTGTACAATTTCGACAAAATTACTAGATCACAATTCCGACAGAATAACAAAATTACAATTCTGACAAAAATCACAATTTCGATGAAATTACAATTTCGATAAAATTATACAATTTCGACAAAATTTCAATTTCGACAGAAATGTGCAATTTTGATAAAATCTATCTAATTCGTACAAATTAGAAGATATTTCCTTTGTCGAAGTATTCCACACACTTATACAAGCACGGGAACACTGAGTTCTCGTATAATCTCGAAGTAATCAAGTTCTCGCTGAATTCCGATAACTAGTACAAATTCAATGCCGACAAACCCTAGAAAATAGAATTGCGACAAACCCAAGAAATGAATTGCGATAAACCCTCAAATATCTGAATTTCGACAAAGTGGACTGCTCGAATAAAGATCAATATAACGACTAAAGAACAAACTTCTAAATAGATTTTTTCGACCAGATATCTTCAAAAACTCTTAAATAACAAGAAAGTTTCAACCTTTATCGCCTATATTCAACTTTAACCAATTTTGATAAAATGCTAAAACCTTTTTCACGATACAAAACCAGTTTTTAGTGATATAGATTCGATGTAAATACCAAAACTCACTAAGAATTAGTAGATAACTATGAAATACAACAACTTTTAACCTAAAAATACGTAAAAATCAAAGCTTTTGACACAAGGCTAATGTTTTATGGATAAAAACGCAACTTTTGGTCGACTTTGATCAAAAAACGAAACAAACTCACTCCTAAATCGACGTTTGGCTATTGATACCACTTGTAGGACACATGATCTAACTTATATCACACACTATATATGAATCGTATAAGCAATTAAGATGGATCGTATGTATGTTTTGCCCTGTATATATAAAAGAGAGAGCATAAGAGATGAAGACAGATTTTATAAAAAAATAAACACACAAATACACACACACATCTACCTTGTTAATGAGGTGAAGTGTGGTATATATAGTACAATGTAAGAAACCCTTATGGGCTTTCCATGGGCTTGACATAACATAGGTTGGACTATGTTTTCATTGTACATACAATGGACTAATGTAACTTAACTATTAACCAATTAGCTTAGTCCAAACAATGAGCCCTTTTGACTATTCTATTATATGTTACACGACACAATACAAAGTTGTAAATACATAAATGACCATCACTTTTTATAAATGCTAACAAAACCAACTAACAAATATAACAAATACTGAACCAAACAACAAGAAACCAACTAACAAATATAACAAATACTCAATCAAACAGAATATATGAGCAACTAAGCAACAATAACTACTAATAACTAGCACAACACAACCAATCACCAGCAACCTCAAATCAACTTCCAAGACTATCCTAATCAAATCCTCCTTCGACCTAGACACAACAAGACTAAAACTAATAATAATGAAACTGAAATTGAAAAACTCACACCCAAGAGTAATAAGATACCAGCCAAGAAGACTGGGGGTAGCCAGAGTAGGTTTCCATACCAATCACGTTGGTAGGTCAAGGAGTTAACTACCCCGTTTGCACTTTCTTGACCAAGTAAATGTTATCTTAAGAGAAAAAGAATGACTTACAGTGCAATACCAGCGAAATAATGACCACAATAACACTAGATTCACTTAGTCTAGTGCTATTGTAATCAAGAACGGGCCCAACAACCTCAAGAAACCACCAGGGATATAAATCCCCAAATTCCCAAATTAGGGTTTCAGAAAACCTTAATCAAGAAACCCATAAAATCACCAGATCTAGCCTAAACAGACTAAATCAACCCCGGCCGTAAAGAATACGACCTCAATCGAACAATAAAACCTTCAATTAAAAGAATCCCTGACGTGTCGTGTGTGAGTACAAGTTTTAAATTTATAAAGTCGAATTACCGAATCTAGAAACAACACATACGAGCAAGTGAACTCGTCCGTTGTAGCAAGATTACGATGGTAAGTCGGGATCGTTCGCAGGGATTTGTGTAGTGAATCTATGAGTAAGTTTAAAAGCAATTAAAAGTAAGTCACAAAAACAAGCAATGATAATTCAGATGATTAAAACTACACTTGCTTAGGCTAGTATACTACTCTTAATAAGCATGATTGTGATAACTCTTGATAACATGTTGGTTGTGATAATTAGTTTGGCAAACTAATCTATTGTTTCTACAAGTTAGACCTTCGTCAAGATTTTAGTTCATAAAAACAAGCATTACGTCGAACCAATCAATTGAAGATCAATTCAAGGTTCATAAGTTTGGTGTGAACTAAAACACAAAAATGGTCTTCTGTTTTATCAAATATGCTTAAGAAATGGTCAATACAAAAGGTAACCGATTCATAGACAAATAGGTCACAATTGAGTGTAAACTACCAATCTTTCGACCCTTAAGGTAATTTGCAATCAATCCAATTTGAAAGACAAAAGTATTCTCATTACAACTACAATTAAGTTTCTTTGTTTAGTCAAGAATTTTGGGTAAAAACAATCACTCATAGACAAGTGATTATAACTAATGAAATAACTATAAACCTTTCGACCTTTAAAGTTACTAACACTAGTCAAACTTGATTAACAAATGTCACTATGAAACTTAATCACAATTGGATCTTAGAATCAACTTGAAATTGAATTAAAACATGTTATCACAATCATACGCAAATCAATAAGTAATACACATCATCTAAGCAAGTGCACAAAGGTACTAGCCACTCATAGCAAACATAAACATAAACTCAAAGCTTTGAACATTAGAAACCATAATTGAAAGTCTTACAATGATTGAAATAAGATTACAAATGATAAGGTACTGATACCCAAAGTATTGGTGTTGACTTCTTCATGTTTTGACTTCCAAATGTTGACTTCTTGAACCTCCAAAGTTTCCTGGACTTCTACGGACGAATTTGAGAGTAATTTGATGAGTGGTTGATGTTTATTGATTAAGAGAAGCACTTTGGTTTGATAATTGGTGTCTAAAACTCTTCACAAAAGGCTCTATTTATACTACTCTCAAGCCTAGGGTCATTAATGGTTCAACTTGGCCTCCAAGCAGATAGAATAGTCTAGAATGCTCAATAGAAGGCTTTGGAATCGTGCACATAAGGATAGAAATCTTAATGATGAAGTTTTGGGAAATCAGACAACTCCTAACGGATCGGTATTCTGGCCAACCGATCGGTTGGTCTTCAAGTCAGGCCTCCATCCGAATCGGTTCTGGGTTGCATCCGATCGGATGGAGTGTGGTTGTTTTCTCTTTTTGTGGACTTTTATTGTTTGCCTTGTTTCTTTCTTTTAGTTATTGGTTCTTCATCCAAACTTGATCTTTTCTTTGTCTTGGGGCTTGCCAACTTGAATACTTGGACCTTTATTCTTTGAAATGCCTTTTGGTGTGGAACTTGACACAAGAATCTTCGTACCTTCATAAATATTTCCTTCTTCCTCATTCTTTCATCTTTTTCTCCCTTTTTCCTGTTTTTGGCTACATATACTTTGCAAATATACTTTGGTAAGATTAAGTAACAAAAGAATATAAATATAACCAAATAACACATACAAAAGCACGAATAACGCCACTAAAAACATGCACAATATGAGCGTTATCAATCCCCAAAAAATTTTGGAAACCCTAAAACCTCAAGAAGATCAAGAACCACTAGATCACTCAACATGTCTCTGATACCATATGAAAAGGATAATCAGAACACAACAATAAGCAATTACACCCAACCAACCACCCCTTGGTGTATTTATTAAGTATGAATCAAGATCCTCCTCAAACGAGTTAGATCAACAATACAAAAGAAAGTGTAATCCCCTTCAGAAGGATCTTACACACCTCACTACAAAACACTCAATCACTCACAGTTATTGATCAAAACAGATTGATCAATATAAGACTAATAGACGAAGCACACAAGATATCAGAGATGATATCTTATCAATAACAAAGACAAACAATGAGAGAATACAAAGCCTGCACAAACTGATAGAGAGAGAGTTATGAAACCCTAGCTCGGATATGAGCTTATATAGGGCTTAGTTTCACTTTAGCCCTTCATATCTCCAAGACATGTCAAACAACACTAAACTTTAACTTCAACTATAATGACTAATGGAAATAGCAAAACTAGTCCCTCAAGTTACTGAGTAGCTTGACTATAATAGATAGAAGCTTCAACATTATGCTTTCTATTTTATATATGCACTTCTAATTTTGTATACTTCCAAACATCCCAGCATTGGCGATTCTAGCAATGCTCAATCATTTCATACGAAACTTGTATTAGAAAAATAAGTAACACTCAACGTTAAGGCCAACATTATTTAAGTTGCATGTTTTTCATTGAAATTGGACTGTTCTATGTGCTCAATCATATCACAGCATACAAAGTTAACACTATGTAATGTTTGGTCTATTGTAATCAAAGTAGGAATGGAAAGATTTATTACGATGGAAAGAAAAAGTTTTGTTTGTTTTACAATAATACAATATAATGATTCATTACAAGCAACGACCCATTACACCAAAAATAATCATTTCACTACAACATTTGACCCTTTTGGAGGGGACATTTTTTCCCCATGTCCCCGCCAATACATGTCCCTGCCGCAAGCTCGCCGCTGATACTTTTGGTGGGGACGGAATCAACTTTAGGCGGGGACTTACGGGTCCCACAGCCTTTGAGCTGGTCAAAGTTTGTCCAGCGTGGCATCACTTTTGGCGGGGACAGGTCCCCGTCAAAAACCCAAATAATTAACCAGAAAGTCGCTTAATTATGGGATTATACTAATTAATTAAGCCTTTTGGCAGGGACATGGCCCCACCAAAAGGCTCTTCCACTATTGTATTTACAACTTTTGGCGGGGACATATCCCTGCCAAAACTTGTGATTGAGGTAAATGTATTTGGCGGGGACATGTCCCCGCCAATAAGCTTAACCATATAAATCTGGTTCAACCTTTTGGCGGGGACATGTCCCCGCCAAAAGCCTCTGACCCATTTTGCAGCATATTGCTGCAAAATAGGTAATTTCCAGGTTTTTTTCCCAAAAAAACCTTCAACAACACAACCTGATCACAACCTGTTTTATGCTACAACACATCGCCAAATTCGCTAAACATACAACAACAACAACAACAACAACAACAACAACAACAACAAACCCAAATTCACTAAACATAATATCATATATATCCAAATTCGCTAAAAATAATCATATGTATCCAAATTCGCCAAAAACGGCACAAAACCCGTGATCACATGATCATCTACAAAACTATACATAAGCTAGCTATCCGCAAAATGGTCCAAAAACTATACATAAGCTAGCTATCTGCAAAATGGTCCAAAACTATACGCGGGGAACAATTTAGTGGGAATCCTAACACATAAACTACATAAACACATAATAATCCATCTAAATTTACACAACTTTGTCCATTACCCCAAAACAAATATAAACCGACCCATCGGACCCAAAGAAGCCATACACAACTCCCCAGTCTCCCCACCACCCCCACACCCCTCCCCCGTACCTCGAGACTCACCCTGTGAAGCATTTTGTGATCCTGATTGTGGAAAAACTAGAAGGGGGGTTGAATAGTTTTACCTCTTTTTAAATATGAAAACTTTGTTTACAAAAACTTAGAGTAGAGTTTAATGTGAAAAATAATGCTTGAACAATATTATTAATTATATGTGTATCCTTTTAGATTTGTTATAAAAGTTTAGTTTTTATGAATGGAGTTTTAAATTGATATTTATGTGAAATCAACTTCTACATGATACTAACAATTATATATGCCAATATGTATGAAAGTAATGACGATATAAATAAAGAAGTAAGTAAGAGATGGAAAGATCAAACCGAGACACGAGGGATTTATAGTGGTTCGGCTACAAGGACACCATCCTTGCCCTACTCTACTCCCCGAGCAGCAAGCTCGAGAGTTTTCTTCACTACTTCAACAAGCTCCCTTATGGCGGAGAAAGCCTTACACACTTTCGCTTACACTGGTTTAACGACACAAAGCTAAATGTCGAGTTGTAATTGTAGCTAGAACCAATCTCACAACTTCAATCACAACACGACTTCTTCACGACTTCCAATAACTTCTTCTCAATACTTCACGACTTCTATTTCTTCACTACTTCGCGACTTCTATTTCTTCGCTTTTTCACGACTTCCACTTCTTCACTATTTCACGCCTTGTATTTCTTCACTACTTCACAACTTCTATTTCTTCGCTTTTTCACGACTTCTTCACGACGGATTCACAACTTCTTCACACTGCAACTACCTCACAACTTCACGATACTTCTACACTACTTCTTTACAACAGAACTACTTACACACCTTTTTCACTACTTACCCACCTTCACTACTTACACACTTTCACTACTTACATACTACACTAATCTAATCACTTATGTTCACCTCTAATATACACACCTTATACACAAATGAATGAATGAATTACAAAGTTTAATAAACCAACAACTTAGGTAACAAGATGATACTAAGTTGTAATACTTCTAGTCTTGATTGATAGAAGTATTCTTCTTTTTACACTTAGATGATTGAGGCTTGAATCACTTGGAAACAAAAGCTTAAGATTATATGATCAAAGGATTATGAAAGAAGGTTTAGATCAGAAATTTTTTTGTGCAAAAAGGTGAGGAAAAAGTCCAGGAATAGTCCAGTATTTATAGGCAAAGCTGGGGAGCTGAGGAGTGTAGCCGGTCTCCTTAATTATTAAGGGAGCCGCCCAATGTATCCGTCGCCCAGCTTTGTCTTTTTGTGGGGAAGGTTTTTCTGGAATATTTTTGCCATTTTTGGTTGAAAATTTGAATTTTTATATTTATAATAGATTAAACATATTTATTTAATACCAAAAATGATTTTCTAAATGATATAAAATGTTTGTGACATTTTATAAAAAATCTAGTGATTAACAAAATGTTCCTTTGATCATATAATGCATTAGTCATTTGTTTATTCATACCTTAAGTGATTAAGGTAGAAATGAATATTTACAACTAAATACTTGTTTACGTCATAATCTTTCGTTTAATGATTTTACATTTTGTGATTATCAAAACGTAGAGATATCGAAAGATGTTAATAACGTTTTTAGGCATTATTTATATCAACAATCTCCCCCTTTTTGATGATTACAAAATCTAAACTCATTAAATTAAAAATCAATTTTTAGACAAGTATTTAGTGAGTTTATATGTACTTCTCCCCCTTTTTGTAGAATCAAAAAGGTTATGCCGACAAATTTTAGATACAAAATTTGTCGGAATGAGAACTCCCCCTTGATGTGTGCTCCCCCTCATTTGAGGGCATCAAGGAATCGAGATATGGAATACTTGCAAGAAAAATATTAGAAGCACAAGCATATATGTATCATAATATGAAATATAAGTGCAACAAGCATAGCAATCAAATATTAAGGACATGAAACAAAACATACATTAATTCAAAGTGATTATGTGAAAAACATAGTCATTGATATAACATTTATTATGCTTAGAGCATACAATAAGTAGAAAATTCTAATTTGCCAAAGAGAGCCATCGGACTTGCTTGCAACATAAAAACTTGAACTATTTTGTTTGAGAAACAAGAAATATAAGCATATTGTATGCTTGGATGGTTGATGGTGGAGTGTTTGAAATGGATGTGGTTCAGTGAGGGTAAGAACGTTGGATTAATGGAGGTATATTTTTGGGTGCATAGATGTTAGAGAGTTTGGTGGTGGAGAGATTGGAGGTGAAGAGTTTGGAGCGGAACATGTTGATTGAGGGTTTTTATGTTGTTCAAGTGAGGGTGTTGGATGAGATCTAGTGAGAAGATACTCAATCCAAGTGAAGTGCTCATTCAATGCAATGGTTTGTTTTTGGAGAAAGATGTAACAAGGACAATTGTTGACATGTTTCTCAACTTGATTCAAGTTGTGGGGTGATGAGGGAGAGCTAGATAGAGGTTGATCTAAGTTGCGTTGAGCAAGGTGTAGAGCAAGAAGAGCACTAAGCTCATGGGCTTCCTTGAGTTCTTCAATGAACTTCAAGTGTT
Source organism: Artemisia tridentata subsp. tridentata (assembly GCA_021014915.2). Classification (NCBI taxonomy): domain Eukaryota; kingdom Viridiplantae; phylum Streptophyta; class Magnoliopsida; order Asterales; family Asteraceae; genus Artemisia; species Artemisia tridentata. Next base: position 385,952,086 of record CP139504.1, read on the forward strand.
CGGAGGAAGGTGATGATGGTGGAGTGTGGTTGTTATTTGGGATGGATGTTTGGACATGCAACATAGGAGTAACATGTGAGTTGGTAGGAGGTGGTGGTGATACTCTTGGTGGTGGAGACATTTGTGAGCTTGGGTAATCATGAGTGGATGAGGATGGAGATATGGAAGAAGAGGATATTTCAAAAGTGGTGAGTGTTTTGGATGGTGCATTGGTAGGTTGAATAAGATGTGAGGTGTTGTGAATGAGATTGGGATTATTGTTTTGGGATTGATCATGCTCTTCATATGAATCATATAGGTGAAATGAAGGTGTATTTTTGGGAGCAAGGATGGATGATTGTTTATGTTTGTGAAAGGGTTCATTAGGGTGAGCATGAGGCTTAGGTGTTGGTTGATTTTGAACAACATCATTTGTTGAGTTGAAGTTATGACAAGTGTCAAGCTTTCTTCTCCAAACGGGCCTTACGGAGATTTTAACAATTCTTGAAGGCTTGGATATTGGGTTGTTAGGAGATGACATGTTTGGATAGATGAGCATTAATGATGGAGAAAGGTATTTATAGTGTAAAAATGATGTGGTTGAGGAAGATAAATTTTGGTGGGTGGTTTAGGACAAAATATGTTTGTGAATTTTGGGAAGTGTAGGATGAAATGGGCTAAAAAGTGAAAGAGAAAATAGTGACCCCGACCATTAGATGGCCGGTCCCCTTAAATAAAGGTCGGTCCCCTTAAATATTAAGGGGGCCGCCTAATTAATTAAGGGGGCCGCCCATCTGTTGATTCCCAGGTTACCAGAAATGGGTTTTTGGCATAAAATTGTAGAAAAGGTTGTGTTTTTAGGTTTAGTTTCAAGCAAGTCCAACTCTTTGAGGAAATTTAGCATTTAATAGCTTATGTATGCAAAGCATTTTTTATTAAAGACATTAAGCATTTTTATCTAGCATGCAACCTACTCATTAAGCAAGTAATATATATATGGACAAGAAAACAATACATAACACCAAGTAATTCATAATATCATTTTTTTGGAAGATTAATAAGCTAGTTAATTAATCCTAATGAGTGTCTATGTGCAAAGGAATGGGGAGTTGTGATAGCATGGACTTCTAGATTTGTACCAAGCGAGATCTTAATGGGTAAACCATGATTTTTCAGATTCGATTTAGTTCACTTATAAATGTCATATACACAAATATAGATGACAGATATGAGATGACAGATATGAGATCACCATGCATGATTTAAATAAGCGTTTTTAGCATTATTCAACAATGTTTGAGAGTAGGTTTTTATGTGGATGTGAAAATTATTTTAACGAAATAGGTATGGTTTTATTTCAAAATGTGTTTATAAGGAATGAAAAAAAAATCCAATTTTGGCTTTGATAAAAACATAATTATGGATAAAAGTTAGGAAGAAAAGTGAGATGGTAAAACATGTTAAAAGAAAGGTGGCATAATCATTTGAAAAATCATTTTTCCAAAATGTGAAGTTTAAAAGATGGTTGTTAAAGATCTCATGCTCAAGGGAATTGGTTAAGGCTATTGTCACATGCTACCCTTTTCTACATATCCTATGATCATAAGGAAGTGATGACTAGATTCTATATGTTTGATGCGAGAATGAGATATATGCTAATATGGCTCCTTTGATTACACACATTATCTACCTTAATGCCATAGTCTATAAGAGTTTGCTTCATCCAAAGGTTATATTGTGATATATCTAATCCTACTTCTATGTTGATAATTAATCTACTTTACTTGCTTCATCTACATGAGTTTTCTACTAGTTGACATAGAAGATTTCCATATTCAATTTGAGAAGGCTAGATGAAGAATGAGTTCGATAGTGAGCACTACATTTAATACTTAAAGGGCTAACTAAAGGGTTTCTAGTTCATATATATATATATATATATATATATATATATATATATATATATATAATATATATATATATATATATATATATATAGGGGGACTTTCAAACGAGAACCATTTTATCCGCAAGAACTGAGAGAACCACCAAAAACATACATGCACGCCTTTTAAAATAAAATAAAAATACATGCAAATCATCAATAATCGTAAACATCCACCTATGTTCTTCAATATCATTATGAACTCATCCTCTTTTTTCACTAAAACCTTACACACGGCCGCAATATTGTCGTTGCACGTCTTATAAGAACATACATGCACACCTTCAAAGAAAATTTTTGTATTCCGAATTTCTTATCAAATTCTTTAGAACAACTATGTTTTTTTTTAAAACATATGTGTTGTTTTGAAAACATATGTGCAAAAATACAATTATTGAAGGCGTGCATGTATGTTTTTGGTGGTTCTCTCAGTTCTTGCGGATAAAATGGTTCTCGTTTGAAAGTTACACTATATATATATATATATATATCGTAAAGTGGATATATATATATATACTATATATATATATATATATATCGTAAAGTGGATATGACTAAAAGTGTAAAGGCAATGCTACCTATCAAACTAAGCATTTCATAAGGCAAGGATTAACTAGACTACATTCATGTATGAAGTAACTACTCATAAATTGTAAAAGGAAAACATACCTTATGTCCAGCTTTTCTTCTATAACCAGAATGGTAAGTGAAATTGTGAATGATAGATGAATCTTCAAGATAGCCAAGGAATGATAGTATAGCATAGCAAACTTCTAACGCCTTATTAGACCAAGGTGGCTTGATCCGAACATGTCTTGTGCTTGAATCATTTGATGTCTTAGTAATGATGAGATGATATGAGATTCCTAAATTGAGATACTTCCTTCCATACTAGCCGAACTAATCAAGTGGTTGTCTAACAAATTTACTTTATTAGACAAAAGAGTTTTAGAAGTCTTTCACGGCCAAGATTTGTTATTCTTCATTTAATTTCGAGATTGAGTTGTTGTTGATAATAGATTCCACTTTAGCCATCGAAGTAATTTACTTGTTTAAAATTACTTTGTAGATTCCTCAAGATTTCCGATTAAGTAGTTGAGATATCTTCATAAATTCTTCAATAGCCGCACCATTATGTATTCCACAATGTCATTAGCTAATTCTTGAGATGAATAATCATGTGAGGTATTGAGTGTGATTCAAGATTCATTTGTCTTCATGCGCACATTTCGAATGAGAGTAAGATGACGTAAAGTGGAGTTTCTTTCCTTTGTGCGTTTATGACATAATCATGTAAAAAAACTTGGTACCCAAATTCTCATGGGTCCGAGATGGTTAGTTGAAGACACCCATTGCATTTGTATGCACATGGTGAGGATGTCGCCAAGAAGTACAAGAATTTCTTAACAGTTTATCTTAACGTACAAACATTGAATTTCTTGACTCATATCATTTATAATCATTGTAAATAAATTTATTTCTAAATTTCTCTACTAGGTTTTACAAATTTAATTTGTTTTGATTTACTTGTTGATGAGTTATCTGAACTAAATCCTAAACCGGTTTTATCTTCGAAAGGCTTTTGACAACTTAGTAAGTATTTAAGAGATTTGGAACTCTCTTCAAATTCAGCCAATATTTTTGCTCTTTCATTTAGTCTTTTAATTTCATGCTTATATTCTTGACAAGTTTTGCATTCTAAATCAATTTCAATATTACTTTCAAGTCTAGACATTTTATCTTCTAAAATTATTTCTTTTTCAAAATTACTTTCAAAAGTTTTTGATGATTCATGTTTAGAAATGGTTTTTAGATCTATGTTGCAAAAATGTTTAAACTCATTTTCTAATTTTGAAAATTCTAAATTGAATTGGTCATAGCAGAAATGTTCAGTTCGGGATTGTACCTTATTTAGAGTTTTATCTAATTTACAATCTTCACATACCGGATAGTAATCTTCTTTTTCGTCCATGTCACTCCATGATTCTTTAATGATTTCTTCTCGGATTTGATTCATGTATTCTTCATCATTAATACCTTCATTGAAAACATTTAAACTAGTAGCACTTGTATCTATTTTATCTAAATATCTATCTATCAAATTTTCTAAGACAATTAATTCATGTGCAAGATCAAATTCCTCATCTTTGGCTTAACATTTTTCTTGATAAAAATTTAAAAGACTTTTCCATATATCATTAGCCGTTTGACAAAATAATACTCTTTCATATTCAATTCTCGGTAAGGCTTTATAAATCATTATTTTAGCTTTATTATTTTTTTCATACTCTGTTTTGAAATAATCATTTTGATTTTCAAAATCCGTTTTTGTTGGTAGAAAATCACCAATCGAAATGACATGCCAAAGATCTATGTCTATTGATTCCACAAAATTTTCAAATTTGTTTTTCCATTCAAGAAAATGATCATTTTCGAATAGTGGTGGTTTTTGCATAGATTCCCCTTCTAAATATTTTTCCGATTAAATAGATCGATTCAAGTTTTAAAATATAATACATTTTAAAAATCTTGTTTGACGTGGCTCTTGATACCAATTGTGGAAAAACTAGAAGGGGGGTTTGATGTGCGTGTCGTTGTGTTCAAGTTTTAAAATTTATAAACACGATTTATCCAATTCTCTAATCACACATACGAGCAAGTATACTCGTCCGTGGTAGTAAAGGTGGGTAAGTCGAGATCGTCCCAAGGGAATTGGGGTTTAGGTTTAGTAAATAAGTTTTAGCAAAATGGAGTGTCAATCCAATTTGAAGCAAATTAAAAATAAACAAGCAAGGTTCAATCAATCAAAAACAAATATACTTGTGTGTAGGTTCCATGACAATTGTTTAGAGTAACCAATCAAGTTGGGTGTTACTTGTAATGATGCACAACTTAAAATGAATGATTCACAATCAATGGTTTTTATCATGAGAAATCATATCTAAGAATTCAATCTCATAGCTAACTCCTTTCGGCCATTATTAACTATTACGATAATTCTATTAAGTCCTTTGTGTTGTTTGAAAGCATATCTTATCTCAAGAATTCCTACGAATCCTTTCGGCCTTTTTCGTGATGAAATCGTTTCCAAATCCATTTTAATGAGTAAAGGTGTTGCTTGTCACACACCACAATCCATACTAATTCGTGCACTAACTTTTTGGAATAAAAACATAAAGAAAACTCCTTTCGGCCTTTTGAATCTTTGAAAATGTTTTTACCAACCAATTAAGCAAGACTAGATTTTATCTCAACAAACTCATAAAACAAGATATGTTTTCATGCATCACTATGATAAGATTACTCCAACAATTGTCACATCATCCACACACAAGTATAACTAAATTACTCCATAACAATCATAACCAAACACACATAATTAACCAAACTTTCATTCATCATATAGTAAAAGTAAAAATAGTTCATGATAACTCAACAAGAAATACCTATCAATGAATTACAAGAACTAGAATTGTGGAACTATAGCAATCCACACTCCTCCAATCGCCTCTTATCACAAGTAATCAACTCCACACACGGATGCAACTCTTGAGACTCGAACTCAAGATCTCCTGGACGTTTTTACAGCAACTCCAAGCTTTTGGGCAATAATAATAATAGTGGTGTAGCTTTCTTAGGTTATGTCACTTCCCCCAAAAGAACTCTCTTTGCAAATTAACCAAAGGTCCCTTAAATAAGTGAGGAAACCCTTCTTATCCAAGTAAAAACGTCCCATATGAATTAACAGCTGAGAAATGATAAGCCTCAATGATTATGGGGCTTAAATTCACCATTTAATGCAACTTTGTAACTTCAGTTTTGGCCAACCGATCGGTATTTGGATCCATCCGATCGGTTGGAGCTCTCGGTGTTTCTAACTTCACTCCATCCGAATCGGATGCGGGCGGCGTCCGATCGGATGGATGTTCCTGCCGAGCACTTTTGTTTTCTTTTATTCATTTCTCGTTACTTGCTTGATCCTTCGCTGTACCATTGATTTCCTTCATAAAACTTGATCTTTTCTTGATACATTAAGCATAGAAGTCTTGGTCTAATCAATTCTTTGAAGTATCAAGTGGTTTCTTTCTCGTAATTCTCCTAATGTGCATAATCTCTTCATTTCTTCGTATTTTCCTCCATTTTTCCTGTACTTGGCTATATTTACTTGCATACACACTTTTTCATCATTTAGCAACAAATATATGCAAATATAACCAAATATAATGCACAAAACTAGCAATAACGCGCCTAAAAACATGTTAGATTTAAGCGTTATCAAATCCCCCACACTTGAGTTTTGCTCGCCCTCGAGCAAGTCTAATTTTTAGAAAAACTGAACTCAATGGCATTTTCATTATGTTCATAAAAAATCCTTGAAATGTAAGCAAATTAAATTGAGTTTAGTTAACATCACCAAGTACCTCACAAAGGAAATTTTAAATTCACACAACTCTCGATAGTAGATTTGATTGTATATCACTCAATTGCCCAGGCGCGATTCATGTCTCTTACCATAAGCTTGTACTTGTATCAAAACAACAAAATAAAACATCAAAGAGGTCTTTTCTTTGGGTTTTAGGCTTCAAAAGGGTTTTGATTACCTAGCTAATGTATAGATATCTCATAAAAGTACATCATAATTCGCTAACAACGAATCCTTGTATAGTCAAGCAACGGATGGTCACCAGATCGTGCCTTGGTTCGCTAACGACGTTACTTGCATAACGGATGGTCACCAATTTACTCACCAGATCGCTAACAATGCTTTTCAACTATCCAAAAACTCGGATGGTCACTAAAACATACATGTGCTACATATCTAAACAAAGCCATCACTAAATCCGAATGCTCGAATAAAGTAATTGGTAAGGGAAAGGGATAAGACATGGGAATTTGATTTGGTTCTAAAAAAAACAAAAAATCAAGTCCAAATTCAATCCTAACTTTTTACATCACAAATGATTACTCACCAAACTTCTTCGATCATTATTCCGCACTTCATATAAACTTCATCTTCCATAATAACTCTTTGACTATCTTAATTCCACACATACATAGCTCATTGGCTCTTTTTTTTTTTTTTTTTTTTTTTTTTTTTTTTTTTTTTTACACCCCCACACTTTGGATGAGCACACGCTACAAAAAATATAAATAAGAGTAGCGACCTCCTTCTTCATTGGAACAACATATACACATACAAGGTGTGGTCAATCATGCAATCATCAAAAATAAATCGTTTCGAACTTCATTTGGACTTGATTCGGGAAAGTCTAAGGTGTATGGTGTAATAATTTTCTGGTTAAATCAAAAGAAAAGATAGGCTCAAAAGGGTGTAACTAAGGGTATCTAGCATATAATGCTAACAAATGGGTTCCAATTACTAAGGACAACTAACCGATGTGGTTAGCAAAAATGTATTGTAAACGGAAGGCCATTTGGTGAAAATCCTAATTTGCCTCTTATCATTTGAATATATTTTATTACTTGAAAGTAATTTTAACCATAATGCATAACAAGTACAAGTTCTAGAATTGACATAATCACCGGCACACTCATACGAAATATAAGGCATGAATCCTCACAATTTAAAGTGGTGGTAAAATGTACTTAGCAATAGCTACCAAAAACTCTCAAAACTTGACTACATTCCAAAAAAATTTCAAAATAACCTTATTATTTACCATTGAATCAATTTTATCTATCAACTAGAAAAATCAAAGGCGAATAAATTCACAAATTCTAGTCCTTGAAATCCAAAAACAAAAAAATTTTAACAAAAAATTTAAAAAAAAAAAACTTTCCTATTTACTTCCCTCCCCCACACTTAAGTTTTGCATTGTCCTCAATGTAATAAAACGAACTTCAAAGTAAAGGAAATGGAAAGAAAAATAGAAAAAAAAAACTACCCGGAAAAAATTAGCATTAGCCTAGTTGATCACAAGTAATCTCGTGAATTCTTCCAACTTCCAAAATTGATCAACACTAAGCTTCCGTCAATTCTCCCCCTGCAAATACTGCATACTATGCTCGAAACAAACAAACAAAATACCAAAAACAATAAACCAAACAAACATAAAAATAAACATAATCCAAACAAACCAAAATCAAAACAAATAAATCCTACAAGAGTTAAAGTTTAAAATAGAAGAAAATAGAAAATAGAAATAGTTCAACCATCATTGTTTTGAAACCATAATCATAAACCATCCCAAGTGGTTATTGGCTGAATATCCAAGACTTCTGGAAGCCCTCTTAACTTTCCATTCCTGCTCTCTCTAAGGTTTGTGAACTTTCTTATATCAACACTCCATGGAACAACTGGTTCTCCAAAATCGCTCATTTCTTCTTTATTAAACAACCCAAGATTCCTAGCAATTCTAGAAATAAAATGCCCCGCACATAAGTAATTTCTTATCCCATCTGCTGCATGCTTGTGTAAATGTTGCACTATTACCCATGCTACGTTCAAATGCCTATAGGGATGCTTCTCATCTAGTGCGTGTAGTACCCATAAATCATCTTCATAGATCACTTCCACACCCGACGTCCTATGTAACAATGACTGCACTATTATCCTATGAAGCACACGTAACAATGGTTTCTTGATTGTTGACACTTCACTTTCTCCAAACACTAACTTGCTTTCCGTACTAATCCTCTTCCAGTATCCGTTAGCATCAAAATTATTCTTATTCCTTTCTCCACTCATTACCAAAAATTTGAAATCCCTATTACATAAATCTTCGTCCGAATATAAACCTAATAGGTTTCCAAATTCAAATAGTGTAACCTCGTGTTTTTGTCCCCCTAGTCTGAATTCGAGGAATTTATCGGTGGTAACACCGATATCAGTGATCTTTTCTTTCATCCTCATTGAACACAAAAATTCTAAGCACCATTCCTTGTATATCGGTTCCCTTATGCTCAATGCTTTCATCCACATGTTGGAAGTCAAAATTCGTCCATCCCAAAGAATCCTAATAAGAAACATGTCCTCCAGAAATTCATCACAACCAAGCTCTTTCATGTCATTCCAGTTCATAATCCTTGGTGAATGAATCTCCCATCCTCCAATCTTAAGAAGTATAGCACTAAAAGCTTTTCGAACACTTGCATCCTCCCCATTCCACACTAGATTGGGGTGACATTCCGGTATCGGCATATTTTCTCTCTTTCTAATTCCTTCTCTCGTTCTTTTCGCGATTCCTGATCCACCTGCAAGATAACTCTGTAGAAATCATGATTATTTGTTAGTATAAGAGTATAAGGAACAAAGTTAGATGATTAAGAAGTCTAAAATATTCGATTTGAAAATCTTCAAAAAGTTTTACCGAGAGCTCCATCCGATCGGTATCTCTCTCCATCCGATCGGATGGATTTGTGACCTTGTCCAGCCGATCGGTAGCAATTCGCAACCGAATCGGTTGTACTCACTGTATTCAAAACAAAAATTTTCCGACTCCAAACTCAATCCTATCTAATTCCACTCTTCCTTATCCTGCATTTCATCACTCATTATGGTCTCTACACATCCCACTTATCTCCGATTAATATCCATAACATTCTCGCATAATCAATCTTAAGAACTATGAACATATTCAAAATCAAACCTTATTGATGTTCTAATCCACAATGCATCATCCTAGGAACAATAATCAACATCCAAACAACATCTGGAAATCACTAATTTCTACCCAGAATCGATTCAAAGTTTTGACTCTTTTGATCCAAAAAATCAATTAATTCATTCTTCCTCAAAACTTAATCAATCCATCTAATTCTTTTTACTTTGATTTCCTAAATCATTTACCCATCTATTCCAGAAAAATCATGCCTTAATTCGAACTATATCAAAAACGCCTAAATTTTGACCTAATTCAATCAACTCGAATTAAAACCTAATTGACACAAATTAATGATGTTACATACTTGTTTTGGTGCCATTGATGATCCTTCAACTCTTCTGCAACTCTTAAAATTCTCCTAATGGTCGAATTAATGAACCCCAAGTATGGTGGAATGAGTGTGTGTGTGTTCTTATGATTTTTGAAATCTTGGGTATATATACTTTAATCCATCCGATCAGTATTTCATCCAACCGATTCGGATTGAATTTTTGCAAAGCTTCACTTTTTCTTTCTCTCTTCAATACCTTGACTTTTGTAAGAACAAATAAAAAGTATTTGACTCCCTTTAAGACTTCTCTTTAAGTAAAAATACCACCAACACACTTATTCTCCCAACTTGTTATCCAAACTATCTCTACAACTTCTAAAAACAAAACTTAACTCCATAGATTAAAAACTTAATAAAACCATAAGATAACCAAAAGGTCTTAGACTTAAATCAAACTTAAATGCAAAACATTAAACTACCATAAAAAAAAAATGCATTAAAAATAAACAAAACAAACATTAGCACAAGCCTTGTGCTTTATTCTTCAACTCTTGCTCTTCAACCTTCAACCTTCAAAATACTCATGCTTCAAGATGTCTTCACTTTGAAATTTACCGGATAACTTTCGATTAGTCACTTGAGTTTTAAACTTCCTTGCAAAATTTCTTCCATCCGGACAAACTACATCAAACTTCACATGCCATTCTCCATCACCTTCTTCTTTCTTGTAAACACTAGCTCCTTCGGGTACCCATTCCAAATTCTTCAATTGAACCGGTAAAGATCCAAGAAAATCTGTAAATTTATGGAACACAAAAATATTCTTGAATGGATTATAGAAAACCTCCATAGCTAATGCTCTTTCCAACTCATCTTCAATACCAAAGTAACTAGGGACAATCGGCCCATATTTAGGTCTTCCCTCTTCATCTCTACCAACTTCAAAACAACCTAAATGGTCTTCTCCTTCTTCTTCATCATGCACTTCCTTAATAATCTTGCCTCTAGGTTTTGGATAATAGGTATGCTTCAAGATCCCATCACTAATAGTCATAGTACCTCTACCCATATCTATAATAGCTCCGCAAGTTCTCAAAAACGTTCTCCCTAACAACAAAGGTAACTCCTTATCTTCCGGGATATTAAGTACAAGAAAATTGGCTAAGAAAGCTTGATATCCTACTTGCACTCTAACATTCTTCACTTCTCCCATTGCTTTTGCTCTTGAATTGTCCGCCATTGTAAGATTATATTGATTTGGTTGAGGATTACCAAGTCCTAATCTTTTGTACAACGGGTATGGCATCACATTCACACTTGCTCCTGTATCAGCCAATGCATACATTGCATCGGTTCCATTCACCTTAACTGGTAACACAAAATTTCCCGGATCACTCTCTTTCTTAGGCAATCCATTTTCAACTATCCTTTCCCTTGCAAACTCATCAAAGTTCTTATCTTCTAGCCTAGCTGTTGCCATCGTAACCGCATCTAACTTCTTACGATAAACCATGTAATTGTTCAACACTTCTATAACCGGCTTCTCTTCCATAAGCTCCTTAAATTTCATTTCCAAGTTCTCCAAAAAAGCTTCCTTTTGTTCTTGAGTCAATGGTTTAACTTCTTGAGGTGATTTGGGCGATGAACTAGATGAACTAGCCTCATTTTTAGGGGTGGAGGGTTGGGTAAGTTTGTTAAGTGGTGTTTTCTTGCGATTAGCCTTTCCCATTTTAACAATCTCTCCTTTTCCTTCCTTCTTCTCTACCATATCATCATCAACATCAATTCTCATCTCTCCCATAGCAAAATCAACCCTACATTTAGTTTTCACCATGAAATTTCTACCAAACATAACTTCCGGTTCATCCACATTTCCATATTCCAACACAACAAAATCAATCTTGAAAACATGACCATGAATATTAACTTTCACATCTCTCACTATCTTCCTACCATAACTTTCATAATCAAGCCTAACAAAGCCAAGCTTACCAAGCATTTCTTCCGTAATGTAATTTTCACCATATTCCATATTAAGTTGAGCATCCCAAGCTTTAACTCCTTCCACACCACATGGTGTAGCATACCTCATACATGGTACATCAAACTCTTTAGGTGGTGCTTGTGTAAACACAACTACTCTCTTCTCCTTAGGTAAACAAACACTGCTTTCGCCAACTTCTTCTTTCCTTTCTAAACCAATCTTAGCTTCATCCAAAATGCTTTCCAACTTCTCCAACGAATTTCCTGAATCTCTCAACATCTCTTCCAAATTTCTCAAGTACTCCGAAACATTGCTCAAACTCTCCATTCTACTTAAACACTATCATAACATAACCATAAAACAAAAATTCCAAACTATTAGCGTGAGGGTTAGTTATAATCGAACCTTATCGAAATATCAATCAAACATAAGCTAACAAACAACCTCAAATCATCAAAACATGAAAACAACTAAAAATAAAAAATCATAAAAATTTTTACCGAGGCAACCATCCGATCGGTATCACCTTCCATCCGATCGGATGGGTAAATTGCAAAAGGCGAAATCTCACCAACCGAATCGGATGCGGGCGGCATCCGATCGGTTAGATCGGAAAAAAAAATTTTTTTTTTTTTTTTTTAATAATAATAAAAAAACTAACTAATGACAACCTATTTCTAATTTGTTTTTGTGCTTTTTTTTTATATTAAGAAGAACTAAAAAGAAGAAATAACTAAAAACTAAAACTAATTAACATAATCCTACAATTACTTATTAAGCATTAAACTATGTGATTAACTTTTTAACTAATGAACTAATGACCATAAAAACTACTTATTACTTATTCAATAAAAACTTTAAAACTACCAAACATTAAAATTAAATAAATTAACTAACATTAAATATAAAAACTTTCTAATACCCTAATTAATTAATCTAATTACTATACTAATTAAACATAACATTAATAACTTATAAAAACTAAAAAATAACAAAAAATTATTAAACAAAAAATATTAACGAGACCACCAACCGATCGGATGGAAATCCATCCGATTCGGTTGGTCCGAACCAAACCTTTTCTTTTTTTTTTTTTTCTTTGTTAACCTGTTTTAGCTTTCTAAAAAAAAAACTTAAGACTACTAAGCCCAACTACCAAGAAAATCTTAACAATTCCCCGGCAACGGCGCCAAAAAACTTGATGTGCGTGTCGTTGTGTTCAAGTTTTAAAATTTATAAACACGATTTATCCAATTCTCTAATCAAGAAAATGATCATTTTCGAATAGTGGTGGTTTTTGCATAGATTCCCCTTCTAAATATTTTTCCGATTAAATAGATCGATTCAAGTTTTAAAATATAATACATTTTAAAAATCTTGTTTGACGTGGCTCTTGATACCAATTGTGGAAAAACTAGAAGGGGGGTTTGATGTGCGTGTCGTTGTGTTCAAGTTTTAAAATTTATAAACACGATTTATCCAATTCTCTAATCACACATACGAGCAAGTATACTCGTCCGTGGTAGTAAAGGTGGGTAAGTCGAGATCGTCCCAAGGGAATTGGGGTTTAGGTTTAGTAAATAAGTTTTAGCAAAATGGAGTGTCAATCCAATTTGAAGCAAATTAAAAATAAACAAGCAAGGTTCAATCAATCAAAAACAAATATACTTGTGTGTAGGTTCCATGACAATTGTTTAGAGTAACCAATCAAGTTGGGTGTTACTTGTAATGATGCACAACTTAAAATGAATGATTCACAATCAATGGTTTTTATCATGAGAAATCATATCTAAGAATTCAATCTCATAGCTAACTCCTTTCGGCCATTATTAACTATTACGATAATTCTATTAAGTCCTTTGTGTTGTTTGAAAGCATATCTTATCTCAAGAATTCCTACGAATCCTTTCGGCCTTTTTCGTGATGAAATCGTTTCCAAATCCATTTTAATGAGTAAAGGTGTTGCTTGTCACACACCACAATCCATACTAATTCGTGCACTAACTTTTTGGAATAAAAACATAAAGAAAACTCCTTTCGGCCTTTTGAATCTTTGAAAATGTTTTTACCAACCAATTAAGCAAGACTAGATTTTATCTCAACAAACTCATAAAACAAGATATGTTTTCATGCATCACTATGATAAGATTACTCCAACAATTGTCACATCATCCACACACAAGTATAACTAAATTACTCCATAACAATCATAACCAAACACACATAATTAACCAAACTTTCATTCATCATATAGTAAAAGTAAAAATAGTTCATGATAACTCAACAAGAAATACCTATCAATGAATTACAAGAACTAGAATTGTGGAACTATAGCAATCCACACTCCTCCAATCGCCTCTTATCACAAGTAATCAACTCCACACACGGATGCAACTCTTGAGACTCGAACTCAAGATCTCCTGGACGTTTTTACAGCAACTCCAAGCTTTTGGGCAATAATAATAATAGTGGTGTAGCTTTCTTAGGTTATGTCACTTCCCCCAAAAGAACTCTCTTTGCAAATTAACCAAAGGTCCCTTAAATAAGTGAGGAAACCCTTCTTATCCAAGTAAAAACGTCCCATATGAATTAACAGCTGAGAAATGATAAGCCTCAATGATTATGGGGCTTAAATTCACCATTTAATGCAACTTTGTAACTTCAGTTTTGGCCAACCGATCGGTATTTGGATCCATCCGATCGGTTGGAGCTCTCGGTGTTTCTAACTTCACTCCATCCGAATCGGATGCGGGCGGCGTCCGATCGGATGGATGTTCCTGCCGAGCACTTTTGTTTTCTTTTATTCATTTCTCGTTACTTGCTTGATCCTTCGCTGTACCATTGATTTCCTTCATAAAACTTGATCTTTTCTTGATACATTAAGCATAGAAGTCTTGGTCTAATCAATTCTTTGAAGTATCAAGTGGTTTCTTTCTCGTAATTCTCCTAATGTGCATAATCTCTTCATTTCTTCGTATTTTCCTCCATTTTTCCTGTACTTGGCTATATTTACTTGCATACACACTTTTTCATCATTTAGCAACAAATATATGCAAATATAACCAAATATAATGCACAAAACTAGCAATAACGCGCCTAAAAACATGTTAGATTTAAGCGTTATCAGGGTTGAATAGTTTTACCTCTTTTTAAATATGAAAACTTTGTTTACAAAAACTTAGAGTAGAGTTTAATGTGAAAAATAATGCTTGAACAATATTATTAATTATATGTGTATCCTTTTAGATTTGTTATAAAAGTTTAGTTTTTATGAATAGAGTTTTAAATTGATCTTTATGTAAAATCAACTTCTAAATAATACTAACAATTATATATGCCAATATGTATGAAAGTAATGATGATATAAATAAAGAAGTAAGTAAGAGATGGAAAGATCAAACCGAGACACGAGGGATTTATAGTGGTTCGGCTAAAAGGACACCTTCCTTGCCCTACTCCACTCCCCAAGCACCTAGCTCGAGAGTTTTCTTCACTACTTCAACAAGCTCCCTTATGGCGGAGAAAGCCTTACATACTTTCGCTTACACCGGTTTAACGAAACAAAGCTAAATGTCGAGTTCTAATCGTAGCTAGAACCAATCTCACAACTTCAATCACAACACAACTTCTTCACGATTTCCAATAACTTCTTCTCAACACTTCACGACTTCTATTTCTTCACTACTTCACGACTTCTATTTCTTCGCTTTTTCACGACTTCCACTTCTTCACTATTTCATGCCTTGTATTTCTTCTCTACTTCACAACTTCTATTTCTTCGCTTTTTCACGACTTCTTCATGACGGATTCACAACTTCTTCACACCGCAACTACTTCACAACTTTACGATACTTCTACACTACTTCTTTACAACATAACTACTTACACACCTTTTTCACTACCTACCCACCTTCACTACTTACACACTTTCACTACTTACACACTACACTAATCTAATCACTTATGTTCACCTCTAATATACACACCTTATACACAAATGAATGAATGAATTACAAAGTTTAATAAACTAACAACATAGGTAACAAGATGATACTAAGTTGTAATACTTCTAGTCTTGATTGATAGAAGTATTCTTCTCTTTGCACTTGGATGATTGGGGCTTGAATCACTTGGAAATAAAAGCTTAAGATTATATGATCAAAGGATTATGAAAGAATGTTTAGATCAGAAAGTTTTTGTGCAAAAAGGTGAGGAAAAAGTCCATGAATAGTCCAGTATTTATAGGCAAAGCTGGGGAGCTGAGGAGCGTGGCCGGTCCCCTTAATTATTAAGGGGGCCGCCTGCCAAATTAAGGGGGTTGCCCAATGTATCCTTTGCCCAGCTTTGTCTTTTTGTGGGAAAATTTTTCTGGAACATTTTTGCCATTTTTGGTTGAAAATTTGAATTTATATATTTATAATAGAATAAACATATTTATTTAATACCAAAAATGATTTTCTAAAAGATATAAAATGTTTGTGACATTTTATTAAAAATCTAGTGATTAAGAAAATGTTCCTTTGATCATATAATGCATTAGTCATTTGTTTATTCATACCTTAAGTGATTAAGTTGTAGAAATTAATATTTACAACTAAATACTTGTTTACGTCATAA